>CM075214.1:15420144-15830144 GCA_037577465.1 Liposcelis bostrychophila | reverse complement strand
AACCAGCAACAACGGACATACGTTTCAAAGCAGATGAAAAATGATGTCTGTGAAAAATTTTCATTCCCGGAGCTTTTCCTTTTTTCGGGATGACGGCGTCTTGTTTCGTTAAATTCCAGTCCACGGCAGTTAAAGTTGCTTTTTCTAAAGGATCTCCCACGATACCGTCGTCCAGTTGTGCCAGTGAGTGACAAGTAGCTAAAACTTGTATGCTCTCTATCGGTGACTCGGGCAGCGGAATGACTTTATTCTTTTTTTCCCTAAAAAAAAAAAAAAAAAAAAAAAAAAAAAAAAATTACATTTTATTCCAAAATTTAAAAAAAAAAATAAATAAAAACAGTTCTCAACTTACGACAATCCGGCCAGCCCTTCTACTACTAAATTATCGCTCGTTAGTGTCCCTGTTTTGTCAAAGCAACAAATTTGGACTTTCCCTGCGAAAGGTATTCTAAAAGGTTCAGTGCAAAACACATCTGAAAAAAATAAATTACTCAATAAAATTTCATTTAAAAAAAAAAATTAATAATAAAAATTTTAAAACCCTTACGTAGTTTTGATAAGGACAATAACGACGTATTAACAGCTAACGATAACTCTATAGGTAATTCAGGAGGCACAACCGAAGTTAAAATCAAAGTGCACTCCAAAAATAATTTATATCGATTCCGATTCGGATCCTCGCATCCCTTAATCCAAACGTACGAAGCAGCGATAATTGCGAAAATTAATAAAAATAATATAAATCCGAACGTTTCTAAATTATTAGCTGTGACCCTTTTTACTCCGAATAAAATGGTTCTTAAAAGCTTTCCCTGAGAAGTATTAAATCCGGTTCTTAAGACGTAAGCAACGCATCCATTGTCTTGCGCTAAAAAGAAAAAAAAAAGGGTAAAATTTAAATCGTTTTTACCAAAACCTAACTCTTTTTAAGTATTTACCTCGTAAACCAGCAGATGTTTTGCTGGGCGGCGTATGTTGAACAACTTTTGTTCCCCCGAACAAAACATGCAACTTCCCGTCCGTTTCGATGTTCAAAAATGTCTTGTGATCCGCGTTTTCGATGGGTTCTTTCATTTGCGGAACGGATTCTCCGGTAAGCATGCTTTCGTCGACGATGCACGGTCCTCTTAATAGTAACATGTCACAAGGAACTAAATTATCATTTTGAGATCTTGTGATAGAAACAATATCACCAGGTATAAGTTGATTGCTTTGAACGGCCCTCCATCGACGATTCCGATACGCTTGTATCATATAAGGTTTGTTCCCCATATTTCTGATTTCAGCCATGTTTCTTAATTGCTGTTGAACTAGGGTGCATTCAAATAAAATAAGCATTACAAGGGTGAATAAAGAGTAGTACCAATATTTATCAAGGCACCACAAAGCAACACACAAAACTTGGAAAACAAAAAAAGGAGCTGTGGCTCTTTCTTTAAATAATTCTATGAATTCCGGAACGACCATATCCAATCTAAAAAAAATAAAAAAGAAATCAAGAATAAATTAATTATCAAGGATATTAAGTTATGTTAAACTATTTCAATTAACACCTACTGGTTTTTCCCATATTCCAACTCAGCTGCCTGAATCTCATTGTCATCCTGGTACCCTTTCCACTCCATATACATTCCATAACTATGGTCAATTGGGAACTCAACCCCTCTGAATCGCTTTTTATCATCATCCCAAACATATTTTGTCTTTTGAAATATGAACCAACATCTCATTAAACCATCCTTCTCACTTTTATAATGTTGGAGAGAAACCAATTCAGAACTTCCATTATTTGGTGTTGGTACGACTTTTGCAACTTTGGCATTAAATGGGTCCTTTGCCTGCAATTCAATATGGACATGTTACGAAAACAGAATTTAAACATTAAACAATATAAAAAATACATTACCCTGTTGCAAGTCAGAAAACATTGCACATGTACAGACCAGTGGCAGCACAGACAACATAAAAGTTGACATAGTCCTATGGCAGCAATGCCAACCAGCCCTGCTTCATAATACTCAAACGGATCATAAACAAATATCCATCCATATAACCAAGACCCGTAAATTATAAGAAACGGTAATATATATCCGTGAAGTAAGAAAGGACGAGGAACGTAGAGGGTAACAGAATGTACTAAATCGTCAATGTCCGTAAACGATGCCATGTTTTCGAATAAAACCAACACCACATCCACATTTACATGATTATCGACACATAATCAAAACAAATCATTTTGCAATAAGCAAAAAAAAAATTTTTGTTCCTGCAATTATCTTGCTTAACACTCATACTATTTGACAAAAACGTATCGATATATGAGTTATTTATTAAATAAATAGTACTATCCATCTAAATTTGTAATTTTTTTTAAAAAAAATCGGAAGTTTCACCGGGTACCGTAACTTTAGCAAATTCATTCTCTCGCAGTAGCAACTGGTGACCCTTTATAAAGAAACATGGTGGTAACCATATTCTTTGATATACTATCATTAAATGTTTAACTTATGAGCCGTAGTAAAATGGCGTCATCCTGTCCTTTTTACAGTTTGATCAGGAATTCGAATAGCAGCAAAAATCCATCTATCGACACGTCAAATTCAAAAAAAAAACTTTTTCGGTTTATTACACATAACTCAAATGTTTTATATAAAGTATTTAACCGAGAATGAGTTCTAATAACATTATTAATAAATTAAAAGAATTAGATGGATACCCAAAGACATTAGACGACTACAGGATTCGAACTTTAGGAGGAGGAGCTGGTAAATATTATATAGTCCAACAAGTTGAGGTTAAATTTATTTGTTTATAAAGATTATTTTTTAAATATAGTTAAATATTATTAATATTTATGCTTCTAATCTTATTTATATACAATGTTTCATTAAGTGTATTATTAACCTTATGAATAAAGGTAGCTTTTGGTTTCTTTAAAGTTTTAATCCCATCAAAGGAGACATTTATCAAAAGCCATAAAAGATGATTGCTACTTGATTGCGCTGTTCTGGTTGACAGATTGTAACATTTAATATTAATTTTTTTGTTACAGTGACAATTTTAAGCTATGCAATAATGACACTTCTCTTTATATCAGAACTAAATACATATTTAACACCAGATGTTATAGAAGAGTTATTTGTTGACACAACTAGGGAACCAAAATTAAAAATTAATATAAATATAACAGTGCCTGCAATATCATGTAAATGTAAGTTTTGCTTCATAAAATTTAAGTGACACTTAATAATTATATTATGAGATTCCAAATAGGTTTGACCAAGGACTTCATTAATGATAAGAGTTAGTCAAATCTGTTTTCCTTATGTGCCTTTTATTTTACAAACTACTAATTAAGTGTTTGTCAGAACTGGCCGTACTTGGTATCCAAATTATTTTCATAAAATAAAGACTTAAAAATATTTTTTGTTTCAGACTTATCATTAGATGCAATGGACACCTCTGGTGAGCAGCATTTACAAATAGATCACAACATTTATAAACGAAGTTTAGACATTAATGGTAATCCTATTGCTGAGCCAGAGAAAGAGGAATTAATTAAAAAAGCAACAAATGCAACAACTGCTGTTGAAAAAGTAGAAAAAAAATGCGGTAGTTGTTATGGAGCAGAATCAGTTGAATTAAATATTACATGTTGCAATACATGTGCAGATGTCAGGGATGCTTACATGAAAAGACGCTGGGCATTTAATAATCCAGAAACAATAGAACAGTGTAAAAACAGTAATGAAGAAAATATATTTAATGAAGGGTGCAATATTTATGGAAGCATGTTAGTTAATCGAGTTGGAGGAAGCTTTCATATAGCTCCTGGTCGAAGTTTTTCAATTGATCATGTTCATGGTATGTTTAATTTTTGAAAAAATTTAAAATTTAATTTTATTAATAAAAATCTTTTTTTTAGTTCATGATGTTCAGCCATTTACTTCACAGTCATTTAATACTACACATACAATAGAGCATTTATCGTTTGGATTTAACATTCCTGGAAAAACAAACCCACTAGATGGTGTAGTAGCAGTAGCTGATGAAGGTATGTTTTATTACATAATAAAATCTTATCTATTGGAAATATGAAGGAAATTTTTTTAAACATAATAAGTAAAAAAAAAATTGTATATATTATCCTTTTTTATGGAATTTTAAACAAACATAATAAGTTTTAAGCTAACCATACTATAAGTCATTGATTCTTCAAAAATCGCTAGCACAAACAATATTATCAAAAGCACTAACAATTTTCATTTGAGAATAACTAGTGGAAAAACTTAACATCTTATACCGCTTCCTATCGCCATGAATGTACCAAACGTTCCTGCACCTTGTAACATAACTTTTCCGATACTATGTATTAACTCTGTTCCTCTTAACCCATACCGAAACGCCGAAAATCCACCAAACAATGCTCCTGATGCTAAACCAACACAGGCCCCAATCTGGAAGCCGAATTTTACTCTATCCCAGCAGCTAGGGCCTTGAGAGTATGTTCCTACGGGAACAGGCATTTCAAACTGAAAAATTTTAGAAAAAAAATTGTAAGCATGCTATTCGGCTTTTTTATCTCATTGCTAGGAGTTTGTCTAGAAATACGTTATTACAGGATACCAAAATGCTTAAACTCACCTTTTATATTTTAAACAATAATTAATATATAATTTTTCGGCGAATTTAACTGAAATTATTGCCGAATATTATTTGTAAATGTATATTTATTTGTAAAGATACCATTTACAAAGCGACCATCTTGTCGTGGTTGTAAAATCCAAAGCACAATACGTAAAAATGCATCGACCAATCAGAAGATAGTCCGTAAAGGCGTAAGATTACGGTAACCAATCAAATTTTTTCTCAGCTTTGCTTATATTTCTTGTTTTATTTTCGTTCCGTCTTTTGTTTTTTACGCATGCGCTTTTATCATAATTTATTTTTTTAATTTTTTTGAACATAAATATCACGATATAAAAGGTTTTTTTGTTCCATATTGATGCAAATGGCTTAAAAAAGTTCCGTGAATCGCATCTGATGGAAATTTTTAGGCTCTTTCATAAGTAGAACATGGTTTAATTTCATGATGTCATTTTCTGACTAATTTTTATATCGGCTCAGTGGTCTAGGGGTATGATTCTCGCTTTGGGTGCGAGAGGTCCCGGGTTCAAATCCCGGCTGAGCCCGATTTTTTTTTCCTCTAACGATGCTTTTTTTTTTTTTTTTTGTTATAGGTGCTACTATGTTTCAGTATTATATCAAAATAGTTCCAACCATTTATTATTTTCAAGGGGGTAAAGTGATCTTGACAAACCAATTTTCAGTAACAAGACATAAGAAGTCGGGCAGTGGGGCAAGTGGGATGCCTCCTGGCATTTTCTTTAGCTATGAATTAGCCCCGATAATGGTTAAATACACAGAAACAAAGAGGTAGTTTAAAATACTTAAAATTGCCCAATAAATTAAACGTTTTTTTGACTTTTTTTTTTTTTTTTTAAATAGGTCTTTTGGCCACTTTGCCACCAACGTTTGTGCAATAATTGGAGGAGTGTTTACTGTTGCTAGCTTAATAGATGGTTTATTATACAGATCAGTACAAGCTATTCAGCAAAAAATTGAAATTGGAAAATCTTATTGAAGTAATTTTATGGTATTATATCATTTCTTGTGATCTTTTAATTTTACATTATTTTAAGGTTTAAATAAAAATAACGAATGATTTTAAAATTTATATAATTTATTTAAAGTGTCTTCAAAAATTCATTGTACGTAATAACTGATGTTTTTGCTACATTTTCACAAAACTCTGAATCATCTCCATTAATTAATTCTGACAATGATACATAACCTGGTAATAAAGGATTATACTGAGCTCTACCTATGAACTTTAAAAATAAATCACGAGGTTTGATTAAATGCCTTCTATAATTAAGAATTATTGGCTGTTTGTATATCAAATCATTTGAGATCTGCATTGATTTTGAAATGTAATCATAAGTCTCCATCATCAATTCTGCATCTCTTGCTAAAAAGAAGGGAATTTGAACAATTATGTCTCTAATCTGATGTTCATCAAACCCCATTTCTTCCAAAAAAACAAACCGATTTATAGTAATATACCTATCTTTTATTGTAAAAATTTTTGGAAATTTTGATGCAATTTCTCGGACATCATTTCCTTTTAAATCAAAACTTTTTTGCAAAAAACCAAGTTTTCTGTCAATTTCTTCAACTTTCAAAGAAAGAAATTTAGAATTACTAGTAATCATGTTTGTGATCATTTCATTTGTAAATTTTTTTGATTTTAAATAATTTAATCTTACATCTAAGTCATCAAGATCTTCTTTGAAAATGGCTGGATTCTTAGAAATCACTTTGCCTAAATCATCAGCACTTACACCATTATTATGTAAAAATTGTATATATGGAGCAATATCTTTATGAAAATCTAATTTTAAAATATATTCCGACAATTCCACATTTTGTTCTATTTTGTACAGTTCTACACCTAACTTAATTAGTTCCTGAAGAACTTTTGATTTATTAGCATATGCGGCTAAATTGAAAGTAGCAGGTAATTCCTTATGGAAAGCAGATAAGTCAATCTCTTCATCCGGCTTCAGTTCATATAAAGGTGAAACTTTCCTAGGATCAATCAATTTTTTTTTAACGTTTGATACTTCCGCTTTCACATTTTCCTGACTTTGTACGATGGTACTATATGCGAACTTAGGCTGATGAACCCTTTTTAGTGTTCGATAAAACTGACGTGACGTAAGTTTCATAAAATTCATTACGGAAATAAAATAAAAAACATGCAGCTTTTTGCAACGAAGCAGACGATCAGCAGTGGGTGTAAAGGTCTTATCCTCGTGGATCGCGACCAATCAAAGTTCAGAACGTCATCTAGGGAAAATATATCGACCAATCACATTAAATCGGTCAGGGATTTTTATTATCGTAATGTTGATCAACCTGAACGGTAACTTTGGGGAAAAAAAACGAAGAATGAAAGATATCTCGGAGTCGTTAGTACAAAAAATTCAAAATTAGTTTAAGAAATCGTTCAAAAATGGCCAAAAGGCCATTAAAACCGAACCTAGTAAATAATCAAGCGCTAACGGAAAGTTTTAATGCCATAAATGAAAAACCAGTAGATGACATTAATTTGGATATTTTTTACAAACCCCACACCATTACCCTTTTGGCTGTGTCGATTGCTGCTGTTATTTTCTCCGCATTTATTAGGTAAGAGGCTTAAAAATTTGTCATTGATTTGAACTTCTGTCAGCTAAATGTTGTTTTTCGTTTTTTTTGTATTGCTCAATTTTTTTGTTTTCTTTCATCAATGTTTGATCAGTTTTTTTTTCTTTTATTTGAAAAAAGGGAAGAATAATACATATTTCATTGACCTATGATTATTTTATTAGATCAAAATCAAAATAATAAATAAAAAAATAACCTATTTGTGACTCATATTCGTTCGAAATTGGGTGACTCATCTTTGTTCTTTTAACTTTTCTTTTTTTACAGAGATGAGAGTGATATTAACGACAATCTCAAAGCTGGGAGCTATTGTGTCATCTTTTTCTTCTTGATAATCTCCAGTTTAGCATTTCCAAATGGGCCTTTCACAAGGCCACATCCAGCTGTCTGGCGGATGGTATTTGGACTGAGTGTATTATATTTAATTGCATTATTATTTCTTCTCTTTCAAAATTACAAAACAGTTAAAGAAGTGATATTGTTTGTTGATCCAGATTTGAAAAACTTTCATATAGACAATGAAAAAGAATATGGAGTTAATTGCTCTGATGTCAGCATAGAGAAAATCTGGTATCATTTAGACGTTTTTGCTTTAGCTCATTTTCTAGGATGGATGTTCAAAGCCATTTTAATTCGACATTGGGAATTTTGTGGGCAATAAGTGCCATGTGGGAAATCACCGAGGTAAATTTTTATCTGGCAACATATTTTATATTTTTTTATGTATATAATAATTTTTTTATGTATATTTTTTCAATTACAGATAGCATTTGCACATCTGTTACCTAATTTCAAAGAATGTTGGTGGGACGCTATTATTTTAGATATACTCGTCTGCAATGGATTGGGTATTTGGGTGGGTTTGAAGATATGCAAAATTTTGGAGATGAGAGAGTACAAATGGGTTAGCATTAAGTAAGTGATAAATTTTGTGCAGTTGTATTTCTGATGAAAAGAGAGTTAATTTTTTAAAACAATTTTTATTTTTTTGTAAAGGGATATCCAGACTACTACTGGAAAAATCAAAAGAGCCATGTTGCAGTTTACTCCAGGAAGCTGGACCCATGTTCGTTGGCTGGACCCAACTTGCACCTATATGAGATTTTTCGCTTTGTGCCAGATGGTTGTTTTCTGGCAAATTTCTGAATTGAACACTTTTTTCCTCAAGCACATTTTTGAAATGCCTCCGTCTCATTTTTTAGTGGTTGGAAGATTAGGATTAGTTGGTTTAATTGTTGCTCCTTCTGTGAGGTATAAAACGAAAGATAATAATTTCTAAGTAACTTTGAAATTTAGATCTAAAAAAAGTTTTTTTTCTTTTGCAATTCAGGCAATATTATAGTTACATAACAAATCCACGTTGCAAACGAGTAGGAACTCAATGTTGGGTGTATGGTGCCATAATGACAACTGAAGCTATGCTTTGCATAAAGAATGGCAAAGAATTATTTGAAAGAACCCAAGCTCGTAACATCATCATATGGTTATTAATCCAACTTGGTGTTTCAATTGGCTGTGTGTATGGCTGTGTTCTTTGGCATCGTTATTTCGAGGTAAAACAAAAAGAAGATTAAGTTTTCAATTACTAATATTAGATATGAACTAATATTTTTCTTTTTATTTTTAAACTAATATTTTTTTAACTAATCGTTATGTAACTTAGCCTAACTTTAAAATTATATTTTTGGAATGAAACCCGAAAAGAATATATATATTATTCCTTTGCATTTTTTTGGATTTGAGTGTGATTATACTCGTTTCAGAGTCCTGGGGATAGTTCCAAAGATGCATCCCCCGTAAAAACACCAGGGGATTTTTGGGAAAATAAAACAAATTATGAATCCGTCGAATCAGATTCTGATGATGAAGCAGGTAATTTTTTTTGTGGTTTGATTTTTTTTTTTTTTCGTATAACATTAATTAGGAAATGTTTTGTTATAATAAAAGATAATTAATAAAGTTTTTTTTCTTTTTTTTTTTCAGAAGACGTATCTGTCGATTCGTCATTTTCTAACGAAATAAAGAAAAGACACAATTCAAATGCATCCGGAGATGATTGAGACGAAAATTAGTAAAGGACATGATGTGTTCGCCGTGTCAATGTGAATTCATGTTCCTAAATCCAAAATCAATTTTTTTCTAGTCAAGAATGAGTTAAAAATCAGTCCGTTCCAACTTGGTAATGCCATGTCAGTTGCCGATTTTCTCCTTTGAATCGGCAAAACGGAAGAATCGAATAAATTATACCAAAAACATTAATTTAAGATTTTGAAAAGCGTTTAACATTCCAGTTCTGGTAAACCTTTTCATTCGTTCTATTTATTCGAAAAAAAAAAATACTCTAGGTTAGGAAAAAAAGTTTTCCGTTAATTTTTTCGAAAAAGAAAAGAGCAGTCAATTTTCATCTAGCGGTGCATTTTTTTTTTTCCTTTTCTGCTCAAATTTGTAAAATGAACTAGTCAGATTTAGTAGAAAACAGGATGGCCTTACAGTTTTTATGTTTCTTATTAACAGAAAAAAAATAGGGAAGAAGTACAGTCACATTCCCCAGCTGTTTAAATACTGCGTGTTTTAAAAAATTGATTTTTTTAATTTTCTGATTCGTTTTTTTAGGAAATACCTGGTTTAAAAAATAAAACCAATTACCTCATTACGTGTTGTATTTTCTCCAATATGAAAAAATCTCGTAATTTATTTTTTTACGTCTAATTTGGCTAAACCATTGAATCTGTAAGTTGGCAGTTTGTGTTTTAAATAAAAAATTTATGGAAAAAAAAATTCTGTTAGTAATTCATTAAAAAAATTTCCAAGTAGTCAGCATTTTCAGCAACTGAACGTCATTATTTTTGGAGAGTGGTATGCAGTAGTGGATTATCCACTACTGCAAAAACTTATTATAAGTTTTTGGTTCACAGTTTTAAAGCAAAAAGGTAAACCATTGGGCAATTTTTTTTCCCTTTTTTTCCTGATCATTCTATGATATGTACATAGAGTTTCCAGTAAAATATAGTCCCTGTACTAATAGTAAATTTTAAAAATGTTTTCTTCCAATTCTTTTTAATAAAAACAGTTTTTATTAAAAAAACAAATTTATCCGTTTTTGATTCTCGTGCTGCCACCTTTCAAGATTAAGCAGAACTAAATGTTAAAATACTCCGCTAGGCTGGCGCTAGGGAGTGCGGTAACCTAAAAATTTTGAGAAAAAAATAACATGATTTTTTATGAAAAACATGGATTATTAAACCCTAACCCCCGGTATCGTTATAGAATGAACTTCTTTTAATTTTTTTGTAGCTTCAAATAATCGCCTGTAAGTAAAATATTTTTTTGATTTCTACGAAAAGCAGAACTCTTGATCTAACCAAACTTGGTTATAACCATTTTATTTATTTTTCAGTCAAGAAGTCATAGTCGGTCATAGTCATGTCTTTAGCATCCAAAATAACATTAGGAGGTGCATGTCTTTTGGCTGCTGGAGTTGTTACATTTGTTCATTACCAACAAGAGGTAAATACCTGAATAAAATTCATAATTTGAGTTAATGTTTATTACATTTAACCCTTATTTTTTCAGTATGATAGAAAAAAAATGCATGAAGGAGTTATCAGAGATTTAGAACGACAAGGATTAACTGACACAGCTTTAAAAGGTCAAGCTTTGATTAATTCAATTCAAGAAATTAATGATGAAAAAGTTCTCCGAAAACTTACTGGTGCTAAGGAATCTAACATATAATGTTCTAGTCTTTAAATAATTGTGTGTATTTTTTGTAGTTAATTAACTCATTTAAAAAATTTTAAAGGAAAATGAAAAATAAAAAAAATAGCAATTGTAATAATGTTTTTTTATTTTTTAAAGCAGTATAACAGAAAATTTCAGAACTGATGAAAATATTGTCAACAGAGTATATTTTTTGTTTCTTTTAGGCTTGAATATTGGAAGACATGATTTACTACTGTAAAAATGATTTTCAAAAAACAGACTTCTTAACCAGTTAATTTTTTAATGATGCAACTGCTTTCTTAGCTGCGTCCCCGAGATCAGTTGCTGTGGTGATTGGCAATCCTGAATCCTTCAGAAGTTTTCTAGCTTCATGGACATTTGTACCTTCTAACCTAACCACCAATGGCACTGTCATTTTAATTTTTTTACAAGCGGCTATTATCCCATTTGCAATTGTTGCACAGTTGACTATTCCCCCAAAGACATTGACTAAAATAGATTTGACTTGTTTATCAGATGTTAAAAGTTTAAATGCTTGTGTTACTTGATCTTCTTTAACTGCTCCTCCTACATCTAAAAAGTTGGCAGGTTCTCCACCTTCCAGTTTAATGATATCCATCGTTGCCATTGCTAATCCAGCACCATTTACCAAACAACCAATATTTCCATCCAAAGGAATGTAATTTAAATTATGTTTAGCTGCTTCTAATTCTCTAGGATCAATTTCGGCTGTATCTTGTAACTGGAATATTTCTTTTTGTCTAAATTCAGCATTGTCATCAAAATTAATTTTAGCATCTATTGATACAACTTCATTTTTTTGAGACTCGGCAAGAGGATTAATTTCTACTTGAACAGCATCAACAGCTAAGAAAAACTTCCATAATTTTTTGATTTCCTCTGCTGCTAATTCTTTTGCAGTTCCTTTAAAATGCAAGTATTCAGCTACTTGACTGGCAATTTCATTTGTAAGCCCTGTAGTGATATTAATTGGAATTACTTTTATGGCATCTGGCGTTTTTTCAGCTACATTTTCAATGTCGACTCCACCTTCAGCACAAGCCACAACAACTGGTCCATTGTGCAGTCTATCCATTAATATACTTAAATATGTTTCTCGTTTTATATCAACTGACTCAGCAACCATAACTTTATTGACTAGAATCCCATCCTTGGGTGTTTGTTTTGTTACAAGTCTGTTACCTAACATTTTCAAAACCAAATCCTTCACATCATCGGGATTTTTCGTGAGGTGTACGCCTCCTTTAAAACCATTATTAAAAACACCGACCCCACGACCACCGGCAAGTATTTGGGCTTTAATCACATATTCGTCAGCTTTTAATTCCTTCGATACGTTTTCTGCCTCTTGAGGGTTTGTTACCAATTTAAATTTTTGCACGGTAACTCCATGCTTTGCTAATAAATCTTTACTTTGATACTCCAACAAGTTCAGGTTACGTACTTGCGAGGAGTTAATCCGGAATTTCGATTTTAATAAAGATGGCGTTAATATTTTCACAGATTTCCAAAGTAACGTCATTTTCGTAATGGATTTATTTCACAACAATAATGATTAAAAAAACTTCGTGGGGTGTTTAGAAAGTAAACATGCCGGTGATAAAGTTCACTGACCTTCAATGACTGATTCTGCTGACACTTTCAATGGCGATGAATATTTTATTAAATACGTCGTTCTGATTGGGTGAAATAATGTGTAAGCTAAGCATAGAAATAAAATGGAACAAAATGGCGGAGCCAATCAAAATTGAGGAAATCAGTGGAAAAAATCAAGGTGTCGTTCCTCCGGTAAAATACGATCTATAGTAAAACGTAAACGTCGAAGAGTATGGTTGTAAACAAATCAGTTATTTTTTTTTCATTTTTGATGATTCTCTGCAATTAGTAACAAACTTTGAGACTAAAATGGATGTAATAAATCCGGAGCTATTGTGGATTGACAATAGATGTTATAGATTGCCTGTCCTTGATCCTATCTTCAACGGTGGAGAAGAAAATATTGAAAAAGATGGAGATAACTGGGAAGCAATAGGTTAGTCAAATCATTGTTTCTTAGTTCTAATCACTTTTTTTTACGGTTTTCCTTCCATAAATGGTCTATTATGTTTTATGTTAGAAGCACAACTAGTATGCACTGAGGAAGAACCATGTGATGCTGACTATGAAATTGAAGAAACAAGTGGTGGAAGGTTCAAAATGAAAGTTTCTATACCAAGGTAAATTAAGATTTCAAAGTTATCTTAACAACAGAAGATTAAAAAAGAATCTTGTTGCAATAAAATCAATAAATGTACCAATTATTATCATTGTAACTTGCAGGCATTATTGAAATTTTGTATGGTTTTAAAATGACAATTGCATAATAATTTTTGTCTAAAACTTTTTTTTTTTTTTTAAGGAATGCAAAAAAAATCCTTAATAATTTACTTAATCATTTTTTTTTTTTTTTTTGCAGAACATTTTGGTCATTTATCATTGGATCAAAAGGAGCTACTAGAAAAAGAATTGAAAATGACACAAAATGCATACTTATGATTCCAAGGCAAGTTGAAGCTAATCCTGACATAACTATTACCGGTCCTACAAAACGAAGTGTTATATTAGCAAGAAGAAATGTTGATGTCATTGTAGCATCTTCAAGGCAAAAATTACCTTTCACTCATTTTATTTCAATCCCAATGAACAGCAGCGGAATAAAGGAAAATTTTCTGGAATTTAAGGATCTTGTCCTGAAATCTTTCGGTGATGATAGAGGAATTGAAAGCAGCATATTTCAGAACCCTGATAAGCTGCATTTGACTGTAGGAACTTTAACTTTAGCTGATGCAAAAGAAAGAGAGTTAGCAAGTAATAAATTAAAAGAAGTTTGTGACCAAATCGTTAAACCTCTTCTATCAGATAATAATTCTTGTGTGATAGAGATGAGAGGCATAGAATATATGAATGATGATCCTTACGAGGTGGATGTTTTATATGGGAAAGTGCATTTAGTTGATGAGGGAAATTCATTACAGCAGGCCGCTGATGCTATTGTACAACATTTTGTGGATACTGGATTTCTTAAAAAAGAGGATATGCAAGAAGTGAAGTTACATGTGACTTTAATGAACACGTTGTTTAGAGATGAAAAGAAGAATGAGATTACAGAGGAGCAGAATAGTTTTGGGAATAATAAATCGTGGAGGAATAAAAAGCAAAGGACAACGTTTAATGCTTCTAACGTTTTGAAAGTAAGATTTTTTTTTTATTATTTTATTCGTTAAATGGGAATGGTAACATTTTTCTAAAGTCAGGGTTGTTATCCAAAGTTTGACCAGTTATGTAGCGTCCTTGAGCACATAGCAAGAAAAATATTAAGAAAAAATACTAGTAATTTTTTCCTTTTTTTTTTCCAGAGATTTAAAGATTTTTATTTCGGCAAACAAGAATTTAAGGAAATTCATTTGTCTTTAAGGTATTCAACATCTTCAAATGGGTATTATGAATCTTCTTATATCGCGAAGCTATAACAAGAATGTTAAAAGAAGTTTCGCTGTTTAAAGAGGAGAACTTTTACAAAAATGTAATAAGTCATTGTTAGGGAAGGAAAACTGAAAATTAAATGATGACACGTAATTTTAAACAAAAACCTGAAGGGTTTATTGTGAAATAAATTTTTTTTTGTTTAATTATAAAAAGAAAAAATTAAATAATTTACAGTTAAAAAAAAAAAATTAATATTAGCCTTCCTTAGTTATATTTTACACATCTGGATTTAATCTGAAACAAGAAGAAAAAAATTATTAAATAAAAGAAAGTAAAAGTATTAAATATTAAATACAAAGAGGGATACTTTACCTCTAAAAATGCAAGCCATGATTTATTTTTTAAAATCTGGATAAGATTTTTAGACTTTAACATAATGATGTTAAATACACGGTAGATTTAATGCTCGTATAATCATACCTATAAGCTAAATATGTAAACGTTTTGACCACGTGATTATAACTAGAGAGCCTAAAAGGATTTGTAACAAATCCTTTCAGGCTCTATAATTATAACATCCTAGCCAGACGTATTGCAGCACTGTTAAAAACCTGACAAAACAAAAGAATGGTGATTTGGCACAAATCAGTTGCTTAGATCTGAGTGAGTTAAATTCATATCATAAAAGTATTCTTTTATTATTTTGGATCTTAAATAAAATAATGATGAGCTCCAAAACTGGGCTGGAAAATCAACAGCCTTTGCGACCGGAAAAGGTAAATGTTTGTACCGTATGATGTAATTTTTTTTTTAAAATAAATATAGTCTATTTATGTACATTTTAACATGCTTTCTAACTATACAAGTTGCCCTATTTTTTCTATTGGACCTTCCAGTAGGATGAATATAAAAAAAATGTTTTTTTAAGCATGTTTCGCTTTCTAGTTCAAAAGGGGGGTGAACACGATTAGTTTTTTACTTGTAACTTTAGAATAATATTAAGATGTGCATGTATGATTTCAGGAATCCAAAGTTAAACCTTGGTCTGGACATCTCTATTGGGTTCAAAGTGAGGAGACTATTTGGCCTTTAGCTACTGATGTAGGAAACACCATCTGGCGAAACATTCCAGCCAAAATTCATTTTTCTAATACCCCAAGATTGTTATTTTCAGACAATCTTAAAGCAGCATTTTGGTTTAAGGAATGTGTTACGAGGATAAAGAATAATTATGAACAGCAAAAAGGGGTTATGGGTGATGAGCGATTCTGGTATTCAGCTGAAATTGAGTTTGGTGATTGTGCATATAAACAAGATTTTTTAAACTTCTTGCAAACAGGCTTTGTAAGTAAATATTTTTTCTTTCTGTGGAATTTTAACAATTCAATTAAAAAATTTTTTATTTTTAGGATGTGTTAATACTGGATGTCACTTCTAGAATGATGATTCTTCATTATGACAGTGAGATAATGAAATTCAAAGTGCTGATACCAACTGACCAGAGGATTTGCCATGTAGCTTTTTTTTTTCACTTGCATGTGTATTTTGTTACAAATTTTGATTTCTTGCATGGAAAACAACTAAATGAAAACTTGATGCTGGAAGCAGAAAGAAGAACAGTCCCAATAATTAAGAAAATGAAAATTATTCGTGAAGTATTGAAGGAAGTTGAGTTGGCATTAGGCACAGAAGGAACACTTAAGTGGAATTTACTACATTCAATTATGGCAAAAATTCCTCGTAATACAGAAAATTAAAATTTATTGTTGTTTTTGAACCAGAATAAAATTACAAATTTTTCTAGAATTGATTTCCCTAGTAGCATATGTAGTTCCATGGATATCCTCTAATAACTGAATTTTAGTAAAACTTTTTTTTGTTTAAAAATAATGGATAGGAAAGCATTTTTATATGGAATCCAAAGACTAAAAAATGAGATGTAGGCATTTCAAAAATGGGCTTAGGAAAAAAGTCCTCAGTTCAGAAATTTGCCAGAAAATATCCATCTGGTACAAAGCAAAAAATCTCATATAGGTGGAAGTTGGATCCAGCCACCAGACATGGTCCAACTTCTTCCCAACAACAGAAATTAAAAAAGAATATTTTGCAATAAAATTAATACATGTACCTGTTTTTATCAATAATAACTTGTAGGCATTATTGAAATTTTGTATGGTTTTAAGACGGTGAGAAGGCGCGAAGGCATTAAAAATGAAGACTCCTCGGGAATAAACGAAGATGTCCACGGCGTTTGCGTTGGACATCTTTGTTTATTCCCGAGGAGTCTTCAAATGACAGTTGCATAATGATTTTTGTCTAAAATTTCTATTTTTCTAAGGAATGCAAAGAAATCCTTGATAATGGTCTTGTCCTTATTCTCCCTTAAATCCTTGTTGAAAGTAAGATTTTGGTTTGTATTATTATATTTGTTAAATAGGAATAATAACTTTTTTCTAAGTTTCTAATCGTTTAAAAACTGATTTCTTCTACCTAAAAGTCAGGGTTGTTATCCAAACTTTGACCACTTATGTAACGCCCTTTACCACACAACAAGCAAAATATTGAGAGAAATGCAGAAGTTTTTTCTTTTTTTTTGAGGGATTTAAAGATTTTTTTTTCGGCAAACAAACCACACGTTCGGGGATAATTTTTTTTCGCTCTTTGAAAAGTAAAACTCTTACAAAAATGTAATGGAATTATAAACAGTCAAAGTTTCAGCAGAACAACAGACAACACCCCCTAAGACCGAGAACCAGTGTCATTTTATTGCATTCGTTCAAAAAAAAGGTAGCCTTTATAAACCTAAATGAATGAGATGGAAGTCACCAAATTGAAGAAAAAAAAAAAAAAAAAAAAAAAATCATGAAGTGACAGATAATTTCAGCGCAATATTCGATTTATTGTTAAAAATGTTTGTCTTGTACAGGGGCTCTATATCGAAATATGCACATAATTGTTGTTGGGGACGGAAAACTGAAAATTAAAAATTAAATGATAATATGTAATTTTTAAACAAAAACCTAAAAGGTTTATTGTAAAATAATTTTTTTTTTGTTTAATTATAAAAAAAAAAAAAACTAAATAATTTACAGTTAAAAAAAAATTAATATTAGCTTTCCTTAGTTATATTTTACACATCCGGATTTAATCTGAAACAAGAAAAAAAAAATTATTTAATAAATGAAAGTAAAAGTGTTAAATACAAAATTATTAAATACAAAAAGGGATACTGTACCTCTAAAAATGCAAGCCATGATTTATTTTTTAAAATCTGGATTCGGCTTAAGTATTACGAATCCTTCCATGATAGGCGTTAACGGGAGGTATTCATCAGTCGCCAATTCTGCTCTTTCCCCGTGCGATAACAAAACCGGAGTGGTGTGGGTTTGGAATCCGGTAATCGTTTTAGGTTTCCCTGCTTGACCGACGACGTCGACTGCTAACCCAACCCTTACTGGAACTGCCAACGGTCGAAGTTTCTCGTCGAACGTGACCAACATCCTAGGTTGAATGGCTGCTGCGAGGGTGTATAAAATGTAATGAGATTTCCCTAGGATAATGTTTTTAACGTCTAAAAATCCTACGATGCAGGCTAACAATCCGGCGAGTGCGACTGGACTTAACAACTGACGATCAGAATGATACGGAGATAAAGTTAACGTTCCCTTTCCGAGATAAACCAGTCCCTGAGCAAGTCGAACCATAAATAAATTATTCGGTTCCTTGGAGTGGTACTGAGCCAACTGCCTCAGCATCGCCGCCAATCTTGCGTTGTTCGTCCCGGCTCCGACCAATCCCATCGCGAAAATCGCGTTCAAGGCAACTTCGCTATCGCTGTCGTGTGAAAATTTACTGAGAGTATCTAAAATCGGCATTTTCGGATTAGAAATCGAGATCAAACCTAACGCCAACGGTACCGAACGCCTTATGACCGGTTCGCAATAACGCAAGAGTTGACCGAACGTGCGATAAGCCATTTCCGTTCCGATATCTTCTCCTATGGCGATTAACGCGACTCCCAAAACAGCGACCGCCTGCTGCGAACTTAAATCTTTCTCCCGTTCTTCTTTCTTTTTTTCTTCGTCCGCTTTGTCTTTTTTGCTGTCTTTTTTACCGTCTTCCTTTTCGTTGAACGGCTCGTAATGTTCGGACAGGATGTGCAACAATTTTTGAATTTTCAAAACGTTTCCAGTTCCGGCGTAAGCGCAAACTTCGACTAGGGTGGTGGACATCGAACGGTATGGTTCCGGGATGACTTCTAAAGCGGCGATGACGGCTTCGCAAGCGGTCTGCTTTCCTAATAAGTTTAATCCTAACCCTAAAGGTAAAAATCTGGCGTAGGTATCTCTTAAATCGGCTTCGTTCCTCGGTGTCATCATGGCTTGGACGATGGTGTCTGTGACTTCAGCATTGCACGATCCGACAGATATCAAACCGCAAGCAAGAGCAGCCATGCCGATCACTTCGGTATTCGATTTCGGATCGTTGAAGACTGGGAACAATAAACTTAATACGGTTTGACGATTTGAACCTGCGTAGGCGAGCCCCAGTCCCAATATTGCTCCGAGCCTCATTATGTTGCTTGTGTGTAAAACATAATCGCTTAATAAAGCAAGAGCAGGGTCGCATTCGTTCCTAACTCCGCAGTTGACAATACCGCAGGCTAACAATGCCCCAGATTTGATGTAATCCTCAGCTGAGTATAAATATTTATCAATGGGAGTCAACCCTCCGTCCACATCCCAAAGCAAGATTAAACCTAAAGAGGCAGTTGCGCTCAACATTCCATGCTCCTTATTTTTGTAAAGCCATTTATTTCCATCATCGATCAAAAGTTTATCCTGTCCAAAACCGGCATTTACAAGTCCATTCACAAATGATGCAGCTAAGTTTTGACGAGCTGAATCAACTTGCCCACCTCCAAAATGAGGTCGAGTATTTTCCAAATGTGATTTGTAAACATCTTCAGGTGTTTTGGCTTCCATGATATCAAGCTCCCTTGCTAAGTTAATGAACTGATTGCTCCTTAATGAATTTGACATGAGTTCAACTAAATCGTCCTCATCATATGTGTCTTCTGGGAGTTCCAAATAAATTTGCTGCCTTCCAAGCATAAATGCTAGTTGTTTTTGAGTGCTGGGATCTTTGCATGAATTGAAGATATCATAAATTTGTTTTAAATTATCTCTTTGGACATTTAACTGCATTGCCAGTCTCATTGCTTGAGGATATTGATTAAAATGTAAGAATAAATCAATGGCTACTTGTAATAATTGTTCAGCTGCTTCTGGCATGTAAGGAACACAGCTTGTTAAATATAAACAGACTCTTTGATAAGCGTTTTCATCCACATAAGCTTTCAGTAATTCCAATGATTCAATTTCCATTAATAAATCACATGCTTCAGCCTCTGCATTATGCTTCATTTGATACGGAACAATCAAATCTGCTAACTTTCTTAATTTATTTTTTAATTCCACATCATCTGATGCTGTGTTTGCCCATTCCGCAGATATCTCTCCTGCTAAATGTCGAACATATTCATGGCCCCATTCGCCAACTTCGCTTTGCGATCCAAGGAGTCTATATTTAAGGCATTCCCTTTCTTCACTCATCGTCATGGATAATACTGAAATGACGTCTGCACAAAAACCTTTTGTTATAGGATCTTTAATTTTTTCGTAAATTTTTTTCATTGTATCGTAATGAGGTCTCATAAATTTTAATGGTTTCGGAACAGAGGTCATCGATGTGGTTGAAGCTCTGATTTTCGAAGCTAACGTCTCTAGAGCGAGTGGATACAGAGAAGTATCATCTTCGTTTAACCTCTCCACCAACAAGTTTAATTCCTCTTGCAATTGTCGATCATCGTCCGACATTTCCATTTTCTCCTCCTCTTCCACCTTCGGCTTAGCAACCGGCGGATCCGCCTTTTTAACTGTTGGTGCCATTTTTGAAAAACGAGATCTACGTAAAAAATATTATTTCAATAAAATTGAAAAACCGACTTGTCACTATGGATTACAATTACAAATGGCGATTGCGTCGTGGTTCAAGGAACTGCGCCGAACGCCAGCAAATTTTTCAAATTCCACGACAAAAGAGGCGCCATCTTGATTTTTTTTGGTGGTTTCGGAAGCGTTGGTTTGGTTTTGATGGGTTGGAACAAAATCGTTTATATAATTTTTTCCTTTATTACAATGGTTTAGTTATCCGATTGTCATTAGATTTTATATCAATTAACTCTCAATAGTAATTATCATCGGTTTGAAACACAACAATGTAATTACGTTGCTTAAAATCGCGGGAAATATACCGGTGAGTAACCTATTCGTTTATGCAGAAATTTCGATTGAATTTTAATTTGGTTCTTATGATTAATATTTTGAATGATCTTTGAATTACATCTTAAAATTGTTTCCAGATTCAGTTTTTTTAGAATAAAGTGTAATATGGTCATTTATTCATTCATCTATTATAGACAAAGGGGGGCCTCATCCCTAAAACACAGATCGTCATGTATGAAGTTGATTTTTTTAAATTCTAAGATTTTTTTGTCTTACAAGCTTTCTTCCCAATCTCTGTTTCAAACTTAAAAAAATAAGTTGGGGAAAAAAAGTCACATGGACCAGATTGGGCACAGACCAGTTGATTTCACTGACTAAACATAATTTAACAATGTTAACAGCAGTTGATAAAATGCCAATTGGCATATTTCAGAAAAAGTCCAATGTTTTTGCTGTGAGATTTGAGGATGTGTACTTTACAAAATAAATGCGTAAAATCTAAAAATTCTACAGTGGTTGGCCCTTTCTTTTGTTTTGAATATTTGATCATTGATTTCAACTAATTCTTACAGCGAATTTTAATATATTTAAACTCTTATGACTTGAATACTTATTAGGCTAGGTTGAACAATTCTTGTAGACGTTGAAAAGCAGATTTTAATAACTAAATATACATTAATGTTGGTCTTGAAGGAATTACCAATGAATATGCTGATGCTGATTAATTAATCTGTTTATCAAAATCACTTATAGTATTTTCATGCTTTATGCTTCATTTTAATTTATCTTTAGTATTTTAAAAATTTTTTTAACATGATCTGACGTATCAATTCCAAATTATGTTGAAAAAAATATTGAGGAAGGCAGGATTTATCATCAATAAACTATAACTTTTTAATAAAAAACAAAATTTTATTCTTTTTTTTTTTTTTTAGAAGTTCAATAACTTGACATTTTAAAATCACTCAATAAGAACTGCTCCTTTTGTGAGAAGAATCATATTTGTTCGCTTATGATCACTGATCTCAATTAGATATAAGTAAGAAAAGATTAAAGAACAGAGATGGAAGATTTTTTTTTTTTTTAAAAGAAAGATTTTTGACTATATACAAAATGAGAAATAATTAGGAAAGAAAAGAAGAAGAAAGGTGCACATCGACTAGTTTTAAAATTTTACAGCTACAGTCACTACGGTTAAGATCTAAAACCTGCAAAACTGTACATTTCAGCTGTTTATCATATCTGCTTAGATTACTTGAAAAACAAGTTTTCTTTTTTAAAATCACACAAAAAATCTTACTTAACAGGCCTGCCTATTAAATAAGATATTCAAACGAGATCAAATTTTTTTCAAAATTTTATTTTTTTCTCTTATCGTCAGGGAATCCCTCTCCACCAGTCGGATCTAAAATCCATGGATAATGGGGCGGGCATTCAGTACATGTGAAAAGTCGTATGGTTTCACCTGGTAATTCTCGGGTTGTCGACGGGCACGGATTTGGCAGCGAACAGTACGGCAGACCCTTGACGTCGCATTTTTCTTTCCATTCTGGGAATTCTCTCAAACCGGAAATCGGCGTCGGATTTCTCATCCATTGGAGGACCTGCAGAAGAAAAATAATTGAAATTAGTTTTAAAATCAGGTAAGAAGTTTAGATAAAAAAAAGAAACGGACCTGTGTCATTGTAACGAAGTATGCCTCGTTTTTAGCACTTATTTCTTTAATGAATTTTATTAATTCGTCTTTGAATTCCCTTTTGCTTTTCAGCCAAGAAGCATGGAAATGTAAGCCCAACGGAGCACGGTTGGTGTTCAAGTGTCGATTGTAATTATGCCTTAAGAGCCTGGCGAATTGTTCTCCGGTTTGGATGTTGGAACAGGAATCGACCATGTGACAACCGGGAAGAGATTCGTCGAAAGTTGGATCGTCTCTTCTGTCCAATTCGTTCATGACCATTTCCCACACTGCATGGGATTTACTCGGGCAATTCTGAGCGTTTCCGTTGCATTTATGGGGCATTCTATAATGGAGCGAGTAAGGCCAGATCGGGACTCGACCAAGAGGAGCGGTTATGGATGCATCGTACTCGAAACCTTGATCCTCCATCATGTAAAATTGCGTGTTTCCTCCTACTCGAAGGTAGGGTGCTCTTACACCGAGAATAAATCCATCGGAAAGATTTGCAAATCTCTGAATGATAATACGAGCTCCGCTCATTTCAGCTACCCAATCGTCGTAAGTTCCGTCAGTCCAATATTTCGGATCATCTTTGTGGGTTATCGAGAAGACCGCAATTTCGTGGCCTCTCCTGTGGAAGTCTTCCACCGCGGAGTAATTCGTGTATTTGTGGGAGATGAAAAACGTACCACGGATTTGGCAGCCGTTTGGATTGACGTTTGCGCCGTTAAAAATTTCTTCGTACAGGTCGATGTTATCGATGTTCATGGCTCCGTTGAAGGTGAGTGTTATCATTTGCGGGGTTTCGGTCGGTTCTATATTCCCGGGGATTCGGGTGCCATCGGGGGAGCAGAAACAATCCGGAAGTTGACAGTTTCCTAAGTCGCAATCCGGAGCTCTGTTTGGATCGCTTTCAACAGCTGTAAAAAAAAGTATATATATATTTTTTTTCCAAAAACAAAAGAAAAGAAATAGCTTGAAAAATTGGAAATTTTTTCGTATTTCTTGGAAAAGAGGATTCATTCCCCAGAGGAGGTTTTAACAACTTTCAAAACATTTATAATCCACGACGTTTCATATGAAACACGGGCATAAATAAATTCAGTGACATAATTTTAAATTGATGGCATACGTACAGCAAGCATTTTCATCTGACTCGTCTTTGCAGTCTGGTTTGCCATCGCAGAAAAGATCCCTATCGAGACACTCTCCATTGTGGCAGGCTAATTTGTTTTCCGGGCATATCGGTTCGTCAGTCTTGAAATTTGGTTTCAGCTTCCTCGGCTCTGCGTAAATAAAATTTAATTAGTAACGTTGGAATTATTTTTCGTTAATAATTCATCAAATTCTACTTTTTGGCAAAGCTCACAAGCATGCTGGAATTTTTTTTTCTTTATTTCCAATGAGAAAAAAAATTGATATTTATAAAATATTTTTGAAATATTTTTCAATGGTTTAAAAATATTTTGGAAATAGTATTTTTTTTTTAAATATTTTGGAAAGATTTGGCAACATTTTGGCAAATACTGGCAACAAAACAAATATTTCCAAAATATTTAAAAAAAAAAGGATGAGGGTCAATAAGGCCGTTTTTTGGGCTAAATTTTTTTTTTCGTGAAATTTGATCCTTTAGTCCTGGTAAATGATTCCCCAAAAGAATTTTCGATTTCGGTCGTCGGAACCCTTAATATTCGCCTAAAACCATGATATTTTATTAAAGCAAATTTTAAGGATCAGCAGAGGAATTAAAAAATTTTATTGCGGCAGGGAAATACTCCTACCTAAGATCTTTTAAGGGTATTTTTTCACGTTCCGAAAAATGTGTAGAACCCCCTTAAAAGCGGCAATTTTAGGTGTTTTTATTTTTTTAAACACCGTTCTTCCAAGGATTTCTGAAAACTGCATACAATATATTATAGCTTGCCCTAAGATAAACCTCACGTAATTTTTCCCGTTTGCGAATCCAATGGAATCCATTTAAAAAATGCATAAGACGCGGTTTTTACGGCCTATTTGAGCTCCCTGGTAGTTAGATCTGAATGTTTTTTAAAAAACATCATTTAGGAGTGACAATTAATCGATTCCAGCCATTATCCCGTTCCATCCATGATCAAGTTATCTTAAAAAAAACTTTAAAAAATTATTAACATTTTAAAAAAAATCACTTTGCATTTGATGTGTTCCATAACAAGTTTTCGAAAATGGAATATTAAAATTATAAATAATCTGTATATTTCCTTTTTTTTTCGTATCAAGTTAGTTGGTATTATTAATTTACCCTTCAGAAATAATGTCTTGCATCTAAAATAACATTTTAATACAAAAAATAGAAGAAAATACATATATTGTTTATATTTTTCACATTTCATTTTCAAAAACTTGTTATGGAACACATCAAATGCAAAGTGATTTTTTTTTAAATGTTAATAATTTTTTAAAGTTTTTTTTAAGATAATTTGATCATGGATGGAACGGGATAATGGCTGGAATCGATTAATTGTCACTCCTAAATGATGTTTTTTAAAAAACATTCAGATCTAACTACCAGGGAGCTCAAATAGGCCGTAAAAACCGCGTCTTATGCATTTTTTAAATGGATTCCATTGGATTCGCAAACGGGAAAAATTACGTGAGGTTTATCTTAGGGCAAGCTATAATATATTGTATGCAGTTTTCAGAAATCCTTGGAAGAACGGTGTTTAAAAAAATAAAAACACCTAAACACTCCCGTTCCATTGGCCGCTTTTAAGGGGGTTCTACACATTTTTCGGAACGTGAAAAAATACCCTTAAAAGATCTTAGGTAGGAGTATTTCCCTGCCGCAATAAAATTTTTTAATTCCTCTGCTGATCCTTAAAATTTGCTTTAATAAAATATCATGGTTTTAGGCGAATATTAAGGGTTCCGACGACCGAAATCGAAAATTCTTTTGGGGAATCATTTACCAGGACTAAAGGATCAAATTTCACGAAAAAAAAAATTTAGCCCAAAAAACGGCCTTATTGACCCTCATCCTTTCCAAAATATTTTTAAAACATTTCCAAAATAATTTTTGAAATGTTTCCAAAATATTAAAAAAAAAAAATACTATATTTGCAAAATATTTTGGAAATATGTTTTTTAAAAATATTTGGGAAATTTTTTTTGAAACCAAAAGCAATAAAAATATTTTTATTGTTTCTTGTTTCAAAAAAAAAAAAATATCTGCATTATATTTTTAAAATATTGAAAAATATTTTAAAAAAATTTCATAAATATTAACACCGTATTTTTTTTTTCTCATTTTCACTTTGAATTTTTTGAATACTTACTCGGATCTAACTTAACTTTTTGAAATTTAATCAACCCCTAGCCAGACCGAAGAGACTAAGGGCGAAATATTTTTTAGGGAAGGGGGAAATTTGGTTTAATTTTTTACCGCCTAATTTTAGAATTAGGCGGTTTAATTTTTTGCCCCCTTCCCTGAATGAGGATTTTTGTTGCCAAAAAAATCCGCTAGGGGGCTGTAGGCTGCTTTTTTGGTAAAATGACAGGTTTTGGATTGGTTGTTAAACCTTATATTATATATTAATATTAATATTAATAAATATAAATATTTATTTAATATAATTAATATATTATATATTATGTTATATATATTATATGTCATATATTAATATTAAAATAATAATATATTATACGTTAATATTAATATTTCTTCTCATTTTCAATCATTTTGCTAATCAATCCGAAGCCGGCCTCCATTTTAGAAACAAAGCAGCCGACGACCCCTAGCGGATTTATTTCGCGGTAAAAATCCTCATTCAATAGCCAAAGAAAACAATAAATTTTTTTTTTTAAAATATGCAAAATAGAGAAATGGTGCTATTGATATTTTATGCGTGTAACGAAGCCGACAAATTACCATTAAAAAAAAAAAAAAAGGTGAACAATAAAATAATTAAGAAAAATATTTACACTTCCGACGATAACATTCTCACAGGTAATTTTATATGTCCCTGTAATCATATTCAAATTAAGTGCATGTGATTATAGGTTATGGGATCGGCTCATTTCTCCTACTCCCTATGAGAATATCAAAGTCATCGTTTTTTTTTTTTTTTTTTTCGTTGTCCCATTCGAAGAAAAAAAATTTCCCTTTATTTTTTCTGCTTCGATGTTCCCCCGATCTTTACAAGGAAAATGTATAATATAATGTCCAAACCGTCACCGGATCAAAATCTACTTCAGCAACCCGAACCCAACCCCGTCGATTTCCTTTTTTTTTCGGAAAAATTCTTACTCTCGACTCTGTCACAGTTGGTCACTTTACCCCTCCAATCACAAGTTTGTTTATCAACGTCGAAAGCCAACCCCGAAGGACACGAAATTTGTTTTAAACCAGATTTTGTGCACCTGGTGAGAAAAAACAGATGAAAAGAAAGGAATTTTAATTTTTTTATAATTAATTTGTTAATAAAAAACCGGTAACGGAAAATTTCGTTTGAGTCGGTTTCGTCCTCTTTGTTGTGAAGAATGGATTTCGGTTTTTTTTTTCCAGTCGGAAGGAAAGCTTCAGTGTTATGAAAGTTACGATAAGCTTATCCATGCCGATTCCTGTTTTTTTTAAAATGTTTTGTACTTACTCTCTCTTTGGTCGCAATTTTTAACATGAGTTTTCCAATCGCACGTCTGACGTTCAATATCGAAGGCGAGTCCGTTCGGGCACCGAACACCTGCTAATCGAGTAACCCCATTTTCACCGGCTTTGTCACACCTAAATTATTAATGACGATTTTACCAACACCATATCTACACAACCAAAATATTTTTTTCAAAAAGAAAAAATTTAAAAAATTAAAAATTGCAAGCTTGAAAAAGATTTTTTTTTTTTTTTTTTTTTTTTTTTTAGAAATAAATTTTGCGATGCCAGAAGCGAATTGTGCGAACATTACTGGACTTACGTTTTATTTTTATAACGGAAGAGAGTTGGTTCGATTTTAAAAAATTCGCTTGTGGCGGTTGGTTTTAAGAATATACTTATAAATTATTCTTATTTTTACGACCGTCGGTGCTTCCTAAAGGCTTATGTAAATAATAATAATAATAATGAAAGTTTTAACTGGATGATTTCAGGTTGACGAAAGCGCAGTGAAAGACTTCTGCTGGGCTTCGCTTTTACATGAACTGCAATTGAGGATGCGAGAGCGAGGGGGAAAAAAATGCAAGTTTGATCTTGCTTTTACAAACATATATGGGAAATTATGCAAATGCGTTACAAGAGAATAGCAAAAAGACAATGTCGGCCATGTTTGAAAAAGTTTGAAGAGGGAGGACTGAACTGAAAGTGGGTAAGTTTTACTCAGAAGAAAAAATGGCTAATTCGAAAGCAAAAATGCCTTGTGACAAAACATTTTCTTAAAAATCATGCGAAAACATCTTGACAAGAAATGACTAGTCCGTTGTCGCAGAAGAATTTCGTTCCGCTACAAAACATTCCGGTTTTGTTGCAAGACTGAACTTGTTCAAAACGTTTCTTTTTTCTGAGTGCAAAAGACCGTTGCCTTTTTTTGAAAGATATGCCTAAGGCGTCGGTAAATACGGGAAGGAATGGCCGCTTGTTCCTGGGATGGAAAAATAGCAGACGACAGTATATATATACTGTATACATATACACGATTTCCAATGTTTAGCTTATGGGTATATACATATACCGGTATAAGTATACCGCATATTTCCCATCCATATATCCATTCCCACCCATAATCCCCAATTTTTAGTGCAAGTTTTGACTTGTCTCAAATTGAATCGTATATGGAACCGAAAAATAATTTCAAAGAGATTTTGGAGTCGAAGAGCTTTGATTTTGTTTTTCCGGGTTTGTATTTACTTGAAACAAGTTGAAACTTGTTCTGAAAGTATAAGGATAAATCAAAAGGAGTTCGTTGGATAACTAAAATGAAAAAGGATCGGGGAAAAAAAGGATTGGGAATTATTCGGGTCCATGGATGAAATATTTAATCGAAGTTTTTTTTTTTTTTTTTTTTTTAAGACTTGAATACAGACTCGAGGACAGATTAGAGACAGATTTGCAAGAAATGGAAGCATATTTTACTGTAATTATTTATCAAGGTCATTTCGTGCAGGGCGTTTTTAATGGGTTGACAATTTCTTTAAACGTCATCGATTAATTCTGCAAAAACATGGAAGTGCGAATTCCTGGCCTACTTTTTATAGAATAACCGACACCTGGAATTTGTCAGTAATGCTTATGAGGAAATCCGTGGCTTTTGAGGAACGAAAACCCGTTTCCGACCATTTTTCCTGAAACTAAAATTTTTTTCCTAACAATTATTTTTAGATAATTTTCAATTTTTCTAAAATTTTTTGATTCCTAAAATAAAATTTTCTGAAATGAATATTTTTCCTAATTTTTTAAATCCCTAATATTTTTTATAATAATTTTCTTAGCAAAAAGCTGCGAACTTATGTTTTTTTTTTAAATTCTTGTTTTTTTTAAAATAAACTTTTATAAAGTTACAACTATAAAAATATACAGTATAAAAATATAAATATACCGGTACCTAAAATAATTTTTAAAAAATTATAAAAATATAAACGTAAAAAACAACCATAAAAATATTCAAATTTAAAAAAACAAAAATAAATAAAAAAACCGGAATTTGCAACTTTGTATGGGTTTAGTAAATGATTACAAAAATTTTCGGGATTCAAAAAATTAGGAAAAATATTCATTCTGGGTATTTTAAAAGCCAAAAAATTTAAGGGAAATTAAAAATGAGGAAAAAAAATTTTGGAACCAAAATTTTTAGAAAAAAATGGATTGGGAATTTATTTTTTTTTAGGAAAAATGGTAGGGAATCAGGAAAACCTGAGTTATGTTTTAAAAGTACTGCCGTTCACATCAATTTTCCGAAAAAACGGAATTTTTCCTTGGCATCGTAAGGTTTTGTAAGGGAAAAAAGAGAGCAAGTTTGAACATGCAGGATTTCTTGAGTTTCATTTTCGGTAGGGTTTGCGAATTATCGAGAAATTCTTCTTGTTACGGTTGTCTGCTTCTACTTTCCACGAATTATCTTGATCATTCTTTGGTCCTGTGAGACAAAATCGCGTATCCAATTCTGTGAGACTATTACATGGGAAATTGCCAACAACAAAGGACCGGGCAGGGAACCGGTTAGCAGGGCAGCCAAATTAAAAGTGTGTTTTTTAGCATGCAAAACTTTTAGGCGGGAATTTTACCAAGGATTCTGGGCCACAATTTTTGGTCTACAACTACTTTTTTGTTAAAGCGAGGATTATAACAAGTGCACAGGAGGATTGCAAAGTGCGAAGAAAAATAAACTTTCATGAATAAAAACTGAGAAGAATTTTTGAAAAACTCTTCGATTTTTAAGTCGATAAAAGAGATGCCGGTGGATCAAAAGTTTAGCGTCTAAATTCAAGAATTGATTTTTCGAAAAAAGAAAAAAAATCTGAAGGGCATCGCGATGAAAGACAATTACAAAATGAAAAACTCCGAAGCATTTGGCAAAGATCTCGAACACGATGATTTATTACTAAACAAAAAAAAAGGTCACGACAGAGTAGAAAAAGCTGTAAAGTTTTTGGAATTGTTGATGCATATTTAAAAACGGCGAAGATTTGGCCTTGTAATCGGAACGGCATTCGTCTAGCCAATGAAGTGTCACAAAAAAGGAGAAATGTTAAAGAAGTGCATCAGATTAAAATTTATGGTGCAACAATTTAAAATTAAAAAAAAAAAAAATACTTTCTCAGATGTGGGACAAATAAAAATAACGCAGAAAGTGAAAGGGTGGACAAATCAGCGAAGGACGAATTTCATTTTTGGTTGGGGCAAATGGTACTAAGGTAGCCAAAATAATCAGCTTATTTACAGTAGCATTTAAATTTATCTACTGGTTTTGTTTTTTTTAGAAAAAAAAAAAAAAAAAGATTACCTTACTACATCCCTACAGTCACCGCCTGGCTTCAGACGAAAATATTCTTCGGAAGGCCGGTCTTGGCACAACGCTTCGGGGGATTCTTCGTCATAATAATCATCATCTTCCTGCTGTCTTTTATCTCGGACTAGGGCAGCACCTGTAAATGACAAGAAAAAAAAAAGGCTAATAAGACAATTATCTAAAGACAAGTTGTGCGGTAAAAAACAAGTCTCTTAACGGCCTTGTTCTTAATAGTGTATCGGATGAAGTAATAATTTTTATGAAAAAAAAAGGGATAATTCAATTGCGAGAAAAAAAAAAGCCGGCGATTACTTTATGGTTTTGCGTTTGACAATAATTTACATATATATAAAGAGTAAAAATGAAAACACTTTCGTTTTGCCCTCGATTTCCCTTTCGTTTCGTCTACGTTGTTATTATTATTAAATATCCGATGCATTTTCACCTTCGTTTTTAGTCGTCTAACTGGATTTAAATACCGTAATAGTCTGCTGCACCCCCGCCTTCAGGAAGTATTAACTTAATACGGATATGTTGTAATTTTTTTTTGAGCCTTAATTTTTTTTTCAGGGGGGGAGGGGGAGGAAATTCCAGATTAATTTTCTTTTTTCCACCGGAGTTGAAAACTTTTTTTTTTTTTTTTTTTTTTTTTCCACTTACCCAATCCTACGACGAGGAAACACAACCACAACCTAAACACTACCATCTTCCAAATGGACCTGTGAGCAAGTGAGCAAGTTTTCTCTTTTATTTTATACTATCCTTTGTCGCGCATGCGCGAGTTGTTGAGTTAGGTGTCGAACCAAACGAAGAAAAAAAAAAAAAAAAGTTCTTAATCTTTTGGCTCCATGAAAACGAAGGAAAACCGGAGGCAACGATCTGAGACGAAAAAAACGAGCAATCTATCACTTTCTCCGTTATCGGCCAAGGTGCAAACAACAACCGCGACTGCCCGATATTCGGGATGGGCACTTCCCTTTATAAACTTCTTTTTTTAAAAAATACTTTTATTATAAAATATAATAAACAGTCGATGTCATAGGCAGTAATATAAACACTGAACTGTTTTTAATTTCGAAGTGCCTCTTGACTGTCTTGTTCTTTCTTGGAGGAAAAAGAGAGAGAGAAAGAGGGAGGGTGGGGTGGGAATGGATGAATGATAGTTTTTATGCTAATGCATAATTATTATTTTTTTAATTGTTGTATTTATTTATTTATTTATTTTTTTATTACTTCTTTTAAACAAAAAAATATGCGTGAGTATCGACTACTTATGACACGTTAAAGGAAGCAACGCGTTCGTGTACATGAAAGGAGACAATTTTATTTTTTTTTTTTTTCCTCTCTCAAAACAAGTCATTAAGATCTTATGTAACGTGACTTCCTCGTCAATAAACTGGTACATAGTATAAACCGGTAGCTGCATTTAACGCATTTACAATGCGGAGTGTTTTTATTTTCGCGCGAAGGATCGAAAATAACGTAACTCTTGTTTTGTTTGCACGATCTTTTTTCAAGCTTTCCTTTTTTTTTGCTTAAGTCTGACAAGTAGGGGTCAAAGGTCTTTTTTGTTATTGAAAATTTTACTTTTGAGTTTTTTTTTTTTTAAATCTAAGGAGCAAATTTCAGGGGTCCGAATCCGATGCCGATTCCATATTATTTATTTAACTCCCAATGCCGACGCCACCAAGCATCGATTATATCCAATGCCGCCTCTGATTCCGATTTTAGTGGGAAAAAAAAATCATAGAGCCATTCTAGACGATTTTTAAAATCAGGGGTCCGATTCCGATGCCGATGCCAGCTTTAACAATTTCGCAGTGCCGATGCCGATGCCGATTTCGCGTATTAAAAAAGAAAATGGCGTCGGCCAAAATTTTAAAGCTTCGGATCCCTGGTAAATTATTGCTTGGTTGAGATTTCGGCAGTCACTTTTTGTGCGAAACTGGCGACTGGCTAACTGCCGGCTATCTGGTTTCTTGCCAGGATAGAGATTCTTGGTGCAAGAACATATGATGCGGCTGTAGGACTTTAGGACTGCGCGAGGCTTTAAGAAGACAGAATTTATACGGAAAAATAACCTCCTTAAGGGAAGCAACAGTGGTTCTTCAGAAATTGTCCAGCATAGAAAATGTGTCCAGCTTAAAGATAATGCCATTTTTTTTTTTTAATTTTAAGAAAAAGAAAACAACATACAATTGAAGTACAATGACTCAGATAGCATTTTCAATCCATTCGACGTCCTGTGGATTCTCCATTAGATATCCACAGGATATCCGAATCCATGGCAAGGACGGATCCATGAATTTATTTTTCTAGGAAAATGGATTCGGAATTTATTTTTTTTTAGGAAAAATGGATTAGAAGTTTGCTTCTTTTAGGAAAAGGACTAAGAATTTATTTTTTTAAGTAAAATGGATTAGGAATTTATTTATGCTAGGAAAATGGATTAGGAATTTATTTTTTCTAGGAAAATGGATTAGGGATTTATTTCTTTTAGAAAAATAGACGAGGAATTTCTTTTTTGTTTTCTGGAAAAATGGTTTAGGAAAATTTTTTTTTTTTTTTTTTTTTTTTTTAGGAAAAATGGATTAGGAATTTTTTTTTAAGGATAAATGGATTAGAAATTTGTTTTTTTTAGGAAAAGGACTAGGAATTTATTTTTCTAGCAAAATGGATTAGGAATTTTTTTTTTAGGAAAAATGGATTAGGAATCTATTCCTTTTTGGAAAATGGATTAGGAATTTTTTTCTAGTAAAATGGATTAGGAATTTATTTTTTTTTAGGAAAAATGGATTAGGAATTTGCTTCTTTTAGGAAATGGACTAAGAATTTATTTTTTTAAGTAAAACGGATTAGGAATATATTTATTCTAGGAAAATGGATTAGGAATTTATTTTTTCTAGGAAAATGGATTAGGGATTTATTTCTTTTAGAAAAATAGACGAGGAATTTCTTTTTTGTTTTCTGGAAAAATGGTTTAGGAAATTTTTTTTTTTTTTTTTTTTTTTTTTTTTTAGGAAAAATGGATTAGGAATTTTTTTTTAAGGATAAATGGATTAGAAATTTGTTTTTTTTAGGAAAAGGACTAGGAATTTATTTTTCTAGCAAAATGGATTAGGAATTTTTTTTTTTTAGGAAAAATGGATTAGGAATCTATTCCTTTTTGGAAAATGGATTAGGAATTTTTTTCTAGGAAAATGGATTAAAAATTTTTTGTTTTTTTAGGTTAAATGGATTAGAAATTCGTTTTTTTTAGGAAAAGGACTAGGAATTTATTTTTGTAGGAAAATGGATTAGGAATTTATTTTTTTTTTAGGAAAAATGGAGTAGGAATCTAATCCTTTTAGAAAAATGGATGAGGATTCTTTTTTCTATGAAAATGGATTAGGAATTTTTTTTCTAGGAAAATGAATTTGGAATTTATTTTTCTATAAAAACGGATTAGAAATGTTTTTTTTTTAGGAATATGGATTAGGAATTTTGTTTCTAGGAACATGGATTGGGAATTTATTTTTTTAGGAAAACGGATTAAGAATTTTTTTCTTTTAGGAAAATAAATGAGGAATTTCTATCTATCTTTCTTTCTTTCTTTCTTTTTTTTTTTTTTTTTTTTTTTTTTTTTTTTTTTTTTTGGAAAAATGGATTAGGGAATTTTTTTTCTTTTTTAGGAAAAATGGATTAGGAATTAATATTTTCTTAGGAGAAATGGATTAGGAAAAATGGTAGGGAGTCGTTCTCATTGTAAAATCATTTTAGTTAGAATTTTTTCTTTTTTTTGAGCTCGTATAAAATTTTTGTTTTTTCCAATTTATTTCTCGATAAAAACATTTTTCACCTTTTCGATCGTTGAACTACAAGACGACTTTGGAATAAAATGAAAACGAAAAAAAAAAAATGAAAACCGTTACATTTTTTGCCCATGAGGTTCAACTCACGTAAGGCACTTATGTGACTTGATACTGTATTTAATCTTGAAATAATTCCAAACTTTTATCGTAAAATAAAAAAAGCGGATGCGACTTTTTTTTCTTTCTTTCTTTTTTTTTTTTAAATGATGGCAAGCAGAGAAAAAAGCAAATCCTCTTGTAGGTGAAAAGCATGTCAATTAGTTCTTCGGTTCAATTCGAATTCGTTTCTCCGTTCTCATTATGCCTTTAGTTTTTTTTACTTACGGATTCATGACAGTACTTGCGAAAATTAAAAAAAAAAAAAAAAAAACTTTATTTTTACGTGACATGAAAAAAATCACGAGTGACTATTGAATTAAACCTTGACCGTGAATTAAAAGGACAATGATCTTGTTAACAATTTTTTTTTTTTGTTTAAATAAAAAAAAATGAGAATAAAGACGTGATGTATGCTTATTTAAGGGACCAAGTTCTACTTTGTATAAAAATTAATATTAAGCGTCGCGAAAGTTTAAAGAAAGTCTGCAAAGGATGTTTATCGATTAACTGTTTTCAGAATATTTATCATAACATATTGTTTTTGACGTCTTTAGAAAACCGTTGAAGTGGCTTAATCACAGGGAAAAGAGAGACAATCGTTTAATTGAAGATACGTTTTCAATATCCCTTTAAGGAAAAAGTTCTTAGTAACAAAAGAGGTCGAGGAAGGGGTTGAGTCAAAAGCTAATTTCTCAAGTTTTTGTCGAAGGGAAAATTAAAGAGGCATTCATCGGGAAAAGATTGACCTAGCACATTTAAGGGTTAAAATTAATGGTTATCAATAGAAAAAGAGCTCTTTTTACTCGGTAATTATATGAAAATTCCGAATATTTCAAGGTTGAAATTTTGCAATCGATAAATCGCATGGCGGCAATTCTACGATTTTAAAATCGATCGTGGTCGTGCGATGCAAATTTTTGAAACATGCATTGTGTATCTGCCGTCTCTTTCACCCGATTTGGGACCTTGAGCTAAAAAAATAAAAAAATTGCGATGAAAACGAAATTTTCTTTTTTTCAGTTTTATTTTTGTACCGAGGGTAAAAGGAAATAAAAATCGATTGACAAAAATCTGAATGTTTTTGATAAACGAGGAATACGTCCAATAAATATGAATTGATTGCCTTTTAATTTAACGATTCATTTGCGAAAGGATTTATTATCCATAAAATACGTTTTAAATATTTACCTTTTTTTTTCTTCTTTTTTTTTGCGAATTTTCAGGTGACAATTAAACGTCACGATTCAAGTGACAATCACCGATTGTATCATGATTTCCAATTAGCCATCATTTCGGAGAGAATTTGTCCCAAATTCATGCACCACTTTCAAAAGGAAAAAAAAAAAAAACGGTTTCTCGTGATTTCCAGGTTAACAAATATAGAGTTTCAAACGGAAGGTGAAAGTTCAATACCGCTTGCTTTTACTTAAATACGTATATTTTTTTAAAGGAAAATCGCCTTCGATGCCAGGAGTATGTTTTCATCCGTTTTATACAAATGGCTCCTCTTTATACTTAAAGCCGGGTCCGTAGAGCCTCATTCCGCCTCCGGAAAACGTAATTACGTCTAACGTGATAACGTCCCCCAAGAGGTTCGAAAGTTTTCTTCCCACGGAATGATGAGAAAAGAAAGGAAGGAAGATCACGTTAGAGTGAAGCAGGGGCGTTAAGAACAAAGTCCCTCAATTGTGGAAAAGGTCGACAGTAGGGTGATTCAAATTTCCGCGAAGTATCTCGGATTTCAATGCACACTTAAGGGTAGTTGCATCTAGCATATTTAAGGGTCCTGTAAAAATTTTAGCCCCGAAATCGACCTCCTGACGTTCCGCGGGGCTTTAATAACCTTAAACAAAGTGGCTGATCGGCTAATCCTGTTTTAAAAGCGCTAATTTTTGCGTTTCGTTGTATCGGGGCATGATCGCACTTTTAAATCTTTTCTTATATGTAAGTACAACAGGAAAGTATGACGCCATCAAAAATTTTTCCCTTGCTTGCTTGCTAGTGGACTTAGTGAGCAAGAGGTTCGGGGCCGATAAACTTCTAAAAATTGTCTCGCACAGACACCGAAAAAAAAATTAAAACCAAACACATCAAGTAGGGTTTTAAGGACCCCTGATTTTGAATCCGACATCAGTTTTTCAAAATTCAAAATGGCGGCTTCAAGATGGCGACCTAAAAGTTGAAAAATTAATTCACGGTGTTCAAAACCGGTATCGGGGGGTTATCGACATCGCTGATCACGAATCTGAAGCCAATTTTTCAAAATACAAGATGGTGGCTTCAAGATGGCGACATAAAAATTAAAAAATTAACTAACAGTGCTCAAAATCGGTACCGGGGGATTATGGCCATCGTTGATTACGAATTCGATGCCCGGAACATAAAATTCAAATCGGCGGCTTCAACCAAAATTTAAAATCTTAATTTATTGATTTTTATCTTTTAACAAAATTGATTTTTTGGCTTTAGGAAAATCTTGCTGGTGCTTCTTAGCGACTTGTAACAGTAACTGCAACTGCCTCTCATTTTTAGTTATCTTGCCGTTATATTCCGTCATTAACGAAACTCCCCTTTCCGCAATATCGTTAACGATTTTTAAATTTTTAACTATTTTTTCGGCGGCTTTGTAGTTATCGTCATATTCCCATAAGAGAGGATCCGTTTTTAAGAAGTCCGAGGATATGTTTAAATAATTAAAAAAACACGTCGATTTTCCGCTTACAAAATCTGGCAATTTTGCGTTCTTAAAGTTTATAAGTAAATAAGAAGCACCAGCAAGATTTTCCTAAAGCCAAAAAATCAATTTTGTTAAAAGATAAAAATCAATAAATTAAGATTTTAAATTTTGGTTGAAGCCGCCGATTTGAATTTTATGTTCCGGGCATCGAATTCGTAATCAACGATGGCCATAATCCCCCGGTACCGATTTTGAGCACTGTTAGTTAATTTTTTAATTTTTATGTCGCCATCTTGAAGCCACCATCTTGTATTTTGAAAAATTGGCTTCAGATTCGTGATCAGCGATGTCGATAACCCCCCGATACCGGTTTTGAACACCGTGAATTAATTTTTCAACTTTTAGGTCGCCATCTTGAAGCCGCCATTTTGAATTTTGAAAAACTGATGTCGGATTCAAAATCAGGGGTCCTTAAAACCCTACTTGATGTGTTTGGTTTTAATTTTTTTTTCGGTGTCTGTGCGAGACAATTTTTAGAAGTTTATCGGCCCCGAACCTCTTGCTCACTAAGTCCACTAGCAAGCAAGCAAGGGAAAAATTTTTGATGGCGTCATACTTTCCTGTTGTACTTACATATAAGAAAAGATTTAAAAGTGCGATCATGCCCCGATACAACGAAACGCAAAAATTAGCGCTTTTAAAACAGGATTAGCCGATCAGCCACTTTGTTTAAGGTTATTAAAGCCCCGCGGAACGTCAGGAGGTCGATTTCGGGGCTAAAATTTTTACAGGACCCTTAAATATGCTAGATGCAACTACCCTTAAGTGTGCATTGAAATCCGAGATACTTCGCGGAAATTTGAATCACCCTAGTCGACAGGCTTGTATTTTACAAATCAACAAGCTGTGAGGACCTATGGAAGCTGGTTAATAAGACGGATGAGAATTAAGATTTCGAAGGTTTTACTTTTTTTGCTGCTTAGTATCGAGTAATTATGTTAAAAAAAACGTAGAAGCGGATTCTTTCTTCGACGATAGTCTTTTTGCGATTCTGTCGGTACAATTTTCCACCCAAAGACGAGAGAATTCCTAAATGAACAAATTTGACTTAGGCAGCCCTAATGATTTAGAAATTTTTTTGAGCGGCAATCCAGATTCAATGGGCTTAGGAATTGCAATCTTCAACCATATTTTCAGCCTCGGGATCCTAGCAGTCTATTCAGTCCCGAACACGTCTTCAGGATGTCTTGAGGATATTTATTGGCGTTCCCGACCATTTTTCCTTATCCGTTTTTCCTAAAAAAATAAATTCCTAATCCATTTATCCTAAAAATTTTGATTTTTAAAATGTTTTTCCTAACCATTTTTTTTCCTAATTTTCAATTTCCCTAAACTTTTTTTGATTCCTAAAATAGGATTTCCTATGGATATTTTTCCTAATTTTTTAAATCTGAAATTTTTCATCAAAAAATTAGGAAAAATATTCATGTTAGGAAATTTTATTTTATGAATCAAAAAATAGTAGGAAAATTGAAAATTAGAAAAAAAAAAAAAAAAAAAGTTAGGAAAAAAATTTTAAGAACCAAAATTTTTAAGAAAAATGGATTAGGAATTAATTTTTTTAGGAAAAATGGCAGAGGGAATCGATTAGGAAAAAAATTTTAAGAACCAAAATTTTTAGGAAAATGGATTAGGAAAAATGGTAGGGAATCGATTAGGAAAAACATCTTAAGAACGAAAATTTTTAAGAAAAACGGATTAGGAATTAATTTTTTTTAGGAAAAATGGATTAGGAAAAATGGTAGGGAATCGATTAGGAAAAAAATTTTAAGAACCAAAATTTTTAGGAAAAATGGATTAGGAATTAATTTTTTTTTAGAAAAAATGGATTAGGAAAAATGGTAGGGAATCGGTTAGGAAAAAAATTGTAAGAACCAGCATTCTTAAGAAAAATGGGTTAGGAACTTTTTTAGGAGAAATGGATTAGGAAAAATTGATTAGGAAAAATGGATTAGGAAATACGGTAGGGAATCTGTTAGGAAAAAAATTTTGAGAACCCACATTTTTAGGAAAAATGGATTAGGAATTTATTTATTTTTTGGAGAATTGGATTAGGAAAGATGGGTTAGGAAAAATGGATTAGGAAAAATGGTAGGGAATCGGTTAGGAAAAAAAATTTAAAAACCAAAATTTTTAGGAAAAATTAATTTTTTTTAGGAGAAATGGATTAGGAAAAAAATTCTAAGAATCAAAATTTTTAGGAAAATCGGATTAGGAATTTGGTTTTTTTGGAAAAATGGATTAGGGACAATCGTAGGGAATTTTTTATTGGACTTCCATTGGTTTTACCTATGTTTGCACTGTTCCAAAAACGTCCTTTGAACGTCCTATGGATATCCCATGGATATGGATATTCTGTGGATATCTAATGGACAATCCACAGGATGTCCAATGGATTGATAATGCTATCTGGGTAATTGACCGATGTAACCAAAAGTTTTTTTAAAGGAAAAACGTCTTAAAAGTGTCTTATAAGTTTCAATAGAAGGTTCATCATGACCCTATAAGACTCTTACATTTTCATTTTTAGTTTCCGGCAGGTGCCTTGCACACGGCCTAGAGGGCCGGAATCGTTGAATTTCTACCTCAGTTAATCAGACATAACTGTAAGAAAAGCCATTAAGAAATTTGCTGTTTGCAATCCGTAAGATCATAAAATGCTGGTGTTCAATAAAAATCGGGCCCTAGTGTACTTGCCCTTAATCTAGATTTTTTTTTACCTTTGGTTTTAAGCATATAAGTCAGCACTGAAAAGGGATAAACAAAAATGATCAGATTACCCACACACGCTCCATAATCTAATTTTAAAACCGCGCTTTCCAGAATAATCCGAATGATAATGAGGCAATCCGGAACAACTCTTTTTACTCTTAATCCGATAAACATTGCACAAACCCACTTTCGACCTATGCTTCGCGACCTTACTTTATTTTACTTGTGTAACATTTTTCGCATTTGATACAGCGTCCTCCCATATTACTGACAGCTATCATTATCAATATCTTTTTCTTTTTTCTGAAATATGGAACGATGTCTTCTAAACTTTTCCTTTATTGTCAGTTTCTGATATATGTTTTGACACCTATTTTTGAGGATTGATTTTTTTTTTTTTTTTTTTTTTTTTTCTCCTTCCGCAAATCCTTAAATAAAAACAATGTTGCAATCTTTTTATTATATTTTGATATGTGGGATGATAAGGAAAATATCGGGAGTTTTATTGTTGATCGACGAAAAAAAAAAATAAAAATGTCACACCCACAATTAAAAAAGCATTGTTCGACCTGATTACACCGTTTCGACCTTACAGCTCAATTAATTGTCTTTTTACAAACAATATTTTTTATTTTGTTTTTAATTTTTTTTTTTTTTTGTAAACCCTTGAGACGACTTCAGGGCGGATCGAAAAAAAAAAAATCTTTTGAGAAAATATTATAACGAAATACGTTTCGATGACTCAACTTATAAAACTTTTCATCATCTTTTCCCCTTTACCATAATTTGTAGGTCATCCCATGTCACTCAAATATCCTTGAACGGGAATCCACACCCGAACACCTAAAATTATCTCTCTAAAAAGGAAAGTTATAGTCATCCCATTTAATATGACACAATAATCTATTATTTCATTTTTCTTTCCACAACTTAATAAACTCAATCGATTTTTTTTATTTTTTTTCTCTCTCTATCTCTCTCTCCTCGTGTGTTTTATTATATCGAAGACGCGTCGAGACCAGAAATTTTTGTTATCGGAGAAAATCGATTTTGAGGCGATCCGTTTTCTAAGAAGTCCCTGAAGGTTTAAAAAAAAAAAAATAACAAAAGTGAAACAGAGAAGTTGGAATGGGTCATAAAATGTCAAGGCAAGCGACTTCACAAGCTGGATTTAGTTACCCACGTTTTTAAAGATCCAAAGAGGAATCCTCATGCCTGCACATGTTCAATAAACTCATAATCGTTGAAATCGAAGAAAAAAAGGGGAAAAAAATGTCGAGTTTCAGGTTCTGACCCTTTAAAGGGCATCGGTGATTAGTTTGAAATTTCGCAAAAACGAATTTTTTTTTTCTTTTTTTTTTATAAGGAAAATGCTTGGAGTATTGCAAATTTTTGCACATTGATGAAGTATCATCGTTTTCAAACCATAGGTCAAATCGTGGGGAAAAAATTTATTCAATTTTAGGAAAAATCGTCTTGTCATGTGATGCAAAAAAAAAAAAAAAAAAAAAGAAGTTCCGACTTGTTTTGCTGAGCGTAATTCTTTTTTTTTTTTTTTCTAAACTAGTTGGAACTAGTTGAAGATCTCGATGTTTTAAAAATTCGTGTGGTACTTGTTCTCTTCCTTTTGGAGTAAAATTTTTTTGAGGGGCGCTACCGACAACTAGTTTTTTATTAATTCCAACGATTTTTAACGGTCTCGCTAATTCGAACTTTTTTTTTTTATTCGTCTTGGAGTATTTCTAATTATTTTCTGTATTTTTTGCAATTATTTCCAGATTTTTCACTTCACTGGGAGGAAAAGTTGGTTCATTGAGGCCTAAATTTGTAATCAAATTAACTCGTAGGATTCTTGCCACGTATTAAGGGCTAAAAAGGTCAATCAAATTTGACATCAAAAAACCATTCGAAAATTATGGAAGTGGCGAACTAATTTTAATCATTTTCGAGAAAAGTTAGTTCATTGGCCAATTATTTTTTGAAGACGGAAAACGGTAGTTCCACTGAATTTCAGGATGCGATTTCCTACCATTTTTCCTAATCCATTTTTCCTGAAAAAAGTAAATAAATTCCTAATCCATTTTTCGTAGAAAAAATAAAGTCCCATTTCCAAGAAAAATAAATTTCTAATCCATTTTCCTAGAAAAATAAATCCCTAATCCATTTTTCCTAAAAAAGATAAATTCCTAATCCATTTTTCCTAAAAAAGATAAATTCCTAATCCATTTTTCCTAAAAAAGATAAATTCCTAATCCATTTTTCCTAAAAAAGATAAATTTCTAATCCATTTTTCCTAAAAAAGATAAATTCCTAATCCATTTTTCCTAAAAAAGATAAATTCCTAATCCATTTTTCCTAAAAAAGATAAATTCCTAATCCATTTTTATCCATTTTTCCTAAAAAAAAAAAAAAAAATAAATTCCTAATCCATTTTCCTAGAAAAATAAATTGCTAATCCATTTTTCCAAAAAAAAGAAAAAATAAATAAATAAATTCCTAATCCATTTTTTCTAAAAATTTTGGTTCCTAAAATTGTTTTCTTAACTATTTTTTTTTTTTTTTAATTTTTAATTTTCCAAAATTTTTTGATTCCTAAAATAAATTTCTTAAAATCCCTAAAATTAAAGAACTCGGCACAAAATAATAGGAATTCGGCTGTCGGGTGAAATGCTATGTCTCCACGAAAGTAATTAATTAGACTATAATTAATTATACTATAATTAATGATGGAATAATTATTGTTCGAATTCGAAGTACTGTACTTTTTTCGTGATTCAAACACGCGGGCTCAATCCTTTGCCTTCAATTTGGTTACTTGAAAATTTTTTCGTAAGAGAAAATAAAAATAAATATTAATTTTCCAAAATGTGGGAAACAATTTTTATTTTCTCTAACGAAAAAATTTTCAAATAACCAAATTGAAGGCAAAAGATTGAGCCCGCGTGTTTGAATCACGAAAAAAGTACAGTACTTCGAATTCGAACAATAATTATTCCATCATTAATTATAGTATAATTAATTATAGTCTAATTAATTACTTTCGTGGAGACATAGCAAAATACATAAAAAAAAAAAACAAATGGAATTTTATCCGATAGCCCTATCGGATAAAATTCCATTGAATTTGGCTCCAAATTCCTATTATTTTGTGCGGGTTTTTTTCCTAAAATCCCTCTAAGGATTTAAAAAGTTAATAAAAGTATTCATTTTAGAAAATCTTATTTTAGGAATCATAAAAGTTTAGGAAAATTGAAAATTAGGAAAAAAGTGGTTAGGAAAAATATTTTAGGAACCAAAATTTTTAGGAAAAATTGTTGGGAACGTTAGGATGCCGCTAAGCAAGGAGTGCCATTGGCTGTTCATGCGAAATTTCTTTTCTAGAACCTTGAACTGTCATAATTTTCTACTTCTGAGTCTGCGACTTCTGACTGACATTTTATATGTTGGGTGGACCATAAATTTAACTGTACCTTTAACTTCGAGTTCGTTGAAGGTTCCAACAGGGAAATTTAAAAAACGACACTGATTCTGCACAAAGATCAGACGATTTTTGTGAATTTCGTTTTGCGTTCCACTCGAAAATATCGACGAATGCATTTTATTTTTCCAATTATCTGATGGAAATTTTGCGTGGCATATTGTAAAGGTCACTTTGAAAATTTTTTACATTTTATAACATGTGACTAAAACGATTAACCGATTGAAAGGCTAATATATTTTTTTTAAAGTTGTTTTTGATCGCGTATCTTGTCAGGAACGGGTCCATATTTAACAAGTTGAGTCATAGCTTTGATTCTTGTTTCATTGTGGGTATCATTTCCCGCTGCTTCTTACTTCTGCTTTCATTGCCGTTCCCAACCATTTTTCCTAAAAAAAAAAAAAAAATTTCGTACTTTTAAGATTACTAAAAATAACTTTTCCTGCAATTTTTTTTTCCTATAATTAAAATTCCGTATTTTATAATAAATTCCTGATCCATTTTTCCTAAAAAAATTAATTTCTAATCCATTTTTCCTAAAAATTTTATTTCCTAAAATTTTTTTCCTAACTATTATTTTTTCCAATTTTTAATTTTCCTAAAATTGTTTGATCCCTAAAATAAAATTTCCTCAAACCCTTTCGGGATTTAAAAAATTAGGAAAAATATTCATTTTAGGAAATTTTATGTCAGGAATCAAAAAAGTTTAAGAAAACTGAAAATTTGGAAAAAAATGAATTAGGAATTAATTTTTTTAGGAAAAACGGATTAGAAAAAATGGTCGAGAACGTGAAATTTGACTTCTTTGATTAAGCCCAATTTAAATGGTCCGGAGAAAACACTTTTAATAACATTTTTTGTCCTTTCTTCGAAAAAAATAATGAAATAACCGAAAAAGCAGTAATGTAAGGAAAATCATTATTTTTTTTAAAGTGTTTATGGCTCTCTTTTGCATATACTTTACTCTTGAGGAAAGCTGTAGTAGAAATTTTCCGAAAAAGATTTAATAATGTAAAAATAAAACGAAATCCCGCTCCATTGTGTTCAGGAAGACATACAACAGTCTATGAGCTCGGACTCAAAAATCGAAAGGAAGTTTTCCCCTGAAAAGCCGGAAAAAGAACTTGTGAAAAAGAAAAAATATTATTATTTTTTATGGGTCTTTGTGACGGTAGTCTTCTTACTCGCGTCTTGAGAAAGGAACATAAGAACCATTTTCCTGGAAATATTTGTTCAATTAGCAATCGTAGCTCAAAAATAATCCGAAAATTGCAGGAAAATCTTGCTGTAACGCTTCGCAAAGAAAACGAAAAAAAAAAAAGTTATAACAGGAAAAAACGCCACATTCGATATAATTCCTTTTTGTGTGAAAACTGGGTTGCGGTTTTTTTTTTCATGATTTCAAAATTAAATTTTTTTTCCCAAATTTTTAGAAGACAGGAAAACTTGCTGAGTGCTGTTTAAAGTGGAAAATCCCTTAAAGGGGATGTTTGTTATCCGGGAGTCTAATGCGGGCGAATTGAAAAACGCAAAGTTCAGGCAAATAAGAAAATGTCTATCAGGGCGAAAGATGATTTTTCCGGGCTAATAGGAAAATGCCCATTTGGGCCATTAGGAAAATATTTATCGGGGGAGGGGGGGGGCGTAGGAAAAAGGAACATTCCCGTCCATTTTTCCTAATCCGTTTTTCCTACAAATTTTGGTTCCTAAAATTTTTTTCTAACCATTTTTTTCTTGATTTTCAGTTTTTCTAAAAACACAATTTGATTCTTAAAATAAAATTCCCTAAAATGAATATTGTTCCTAATTTTTTAAATTCCTAAGGGGATTTTAAGAAATTTTATTTTAGGAATCAAAAAATTTTAGATAAATTAAAAGTTAGGGGAAAAAAATAGTTAGGAAAAAAATTTTAAGAACCAAAATTATTTGGAAAAATGGATTAGGAATTGATTTTTTTTGGGGGGGGGGGGGGGGAATGGATTAGGAATTAATTTTTTTTTTTTTTAAGGAAAAATGGATTAGGAATTCATTTTTTTGAGGGGAAAAATGGACTAGGAATTTTTTTTTTTTTTGGGGGAAAAAATGGATTGGGAATTTATTTTTTTAGGAAAAATTATAGAGAATCGGTTAGGAAAAAAATTGTGAGAACCAAAATTTTTGGAAAAAATGGATTAGGATTTTTTTTTTTTTTTTTTTTTTTTTAGGAAAAATGAAATATGAATTATTTTTTTTTTTTTTTTACGAAAAATGGTAGGGGATCATTAGGAGATCGTGGTTTTTTTGTATAAGAGGCAAAAAGCCTGATTTTTGACCGCATTTCAGCGCTGACCCCTTTCAAAGTTGAGCAGGACCTGTATCTAAATATACCCGTAGAGTTCAATACTGGCCATTAAAATCCTGTACGGATACGAAAAAAATAGCGAAAAATAAATTTTCTTGTTTTCTGAAGTTGCTGAAATTTAAAATCCGTCAACGAAATTAATTTTCAAATACTAATTGATATAACTCGAAGACAGGGTTGAAAGTAAATTTCTTTTTCAGTCCAGAGGGCACGGACTTACTAAAAACAGAAAATAAAAAAAAAAAAATATCACCTTTATTATTAGATGGTACCAGTGTAGAAAAACTTTTACTAGTCCCATCCGTATCTTCTCTTCCTTCAAGCGTAAATGATTTACAACTCAAACTTAAAAAAAAAATCGGCTTTTTATAAGTACAGTAACTAATCAAGATCATCATAGAATTTCGTCATTAATTTCATCACGTATCTGTATGCATTTTATTTTATTTTATAATTTTTTTTTTCATTTCGAAACTAAAATACCTAAGACATTCGTCCCAGATTTATGGCCCGGTCATAATGATTTCAACTCTTGATGAAGACGGTTAGTTGACAATTTTCGTATTAGCTATCTATTATTAATTATTAACGGTCGAAAAAAAAAAATTACTTATGTAACTAAACGCACCCGAAATGCAACTTTATGGCGCCGTGTTTTTTTTTTTTTTTTTTTTCGGGAAAGAAAACCACTCTCGATTTCTTCGAGGAAGAAACGAACATACGAACACCGGTTGCTGCATTTGTTATGTTGATAGTGAGAGTAGTGAAAGATGGTGTAATTCATCTCCTTGAGGCCCCTACAAGGTCAGTGTCACGACCTTGAATTTCGATTTCTATTTTATTACATCAAGGAAGAATGATGAGTCCGTTATTCTTTGGTTGTATTTACATACGAGAAAGTTGTAATCTTTAATCCATCAAGAAAAAAAATAAAGATTTAATTTGTTTGTTGTTCCAATGATTTTAATGATAGGGTGGTTAAAATTGTTCGCTTTTATTTTTTTTCGTGTTTTTTTTTTTTTTTTTTTTTTAAAGAATATTTTCGTTTGGCATTTATTTTGTATGCAAATCGTATTGGAATAGCCTTTGATCGATTATCATAATCGTCAATGCGTGTTTTCACGGTATGGATAGGTTAAGGTGAATGCAGATAAAAGTCGAAAAAAATAGGGAAAGGAAAATTGGACCGTTGAAATTTTTTGGCAGAAAATGCGATGCGGAAATTTTTCGCGAGGCGAACAAATCGATCTGTTTATGAATATATTACATGGTAATATTTAATTTAAATGGTATTGTAATCGTTATACATGAACAGCTTGTGGCTTTTTATGGTTTAACGTTTTTTTTCTTTTTTTTTGGTTGAAAAATGATGGTTGCTTAATTTCCGCCTTAGTTAAAAAGTGGTGCAGCGAAAATTTAGGAAATGAGAACCCGATTTATTATGAATTACTGGAAGTCGTTAATACTTTATTCAGAAAAAATGATGAAGTGATGATTCGACATTAACAACCCAATAAGGATTTACCCTTTATGCTGTGGAAATGAATGCCGTAATGGCTTCATTAGTTAAAATATCAGCATGTTGGATGAAGTGGTTAATTGTAGTATGATTGTATTAGGGCGTACAGGTTGGACTAACTTCGGTTGGACTAAATACTTAATCTCTATAGACGTGGATGACGAATATGAAGTAACAATCATGGCTAATACTTACAGTGAAAAAACTTTTGTTCACTGGATTGTAGGCTTGTCTATGCAGCCAATGGCTATAGACTACCCATACAGGGTTGTCCAATATTCATTTGTCATTCTGGCAACAACAATCTTTTTATGAATAGATAGTTTGGTCGTTCTCTCAGTATGTTACAGCCTGAACTAAGTCTTTTTATATTTTCTATAGAGAGACATGTGTAAAGCGTGGTAACTGAACTTTACGTTTTTAATTCACCTGCTTGCTGGTTTTGTGATGAGAATGGCTCACCGGAGCACACCATCTTTAGATGCCCGAGATGGGGAGATAGAGAAACAAGACGAACGCTGTGGTCAGACCGGACGTACTCCCTCTCCAGACTACGTAATGTGAATGATGCTGGCCTCGAAGGAAAACTGGGGGCATTTTCTGACTTTATCATAAGTACGATGAAAAAGCAAGGAGACGTATGAAAGAAGTCTAGGGATAAGGAGCAACTGCCCCCGAAGTAATGCCACGAGCGGGCTGGGGGTAGTATTGCAACCAGAGGTGGGTTTTTTAGTCAGTAGGAATCTGACACTCACTAGTTCCTTACGGGACATGGCGTGTTTAGGGAGTACCTTCACCGATTCAACATAAACACGGCACTTACCTGTCCTGAGCTGGTTCTGTGATGAGAATGATTCACCGCAACACACCATCTTTAGTTGTCCGAGATGGGAAGACGAAATAGGGCGAACGCCGCAGTCGGATCTACTCTACTACAGTTGCTGACTTCATCATAAGCATGATAGAAAGTAACGAGGAATATGAACAAAGTTTAGGGCGATAAGAAGCTGCTGCCCTCGAAGTAATGCCACCAGCGGTCTCGGGGATAGTATTGCGGCCAGAGGTGGGTTTTTTAGTCAGTAGGGATCTGATACTTCCCCAGGGAAACCCAAATGGGTCACCCACGAGCATCTATGCAAGATTTTTCCCACCTCGACACACACAACAGCAAAAAAAAAAAAAAAAAAAAATTCTCAGTAAATGGAAGGAGGATTGCACGATTTGTTTCTGAAAGGGTAGGACGAATTGTGTTCAAAGCGTTGTGAGCGTTGTGTCTTATACGATTCTGGCACTGGAGGACTACGTACTACATTCCCCAGATGGAATTTTCATCTGGTTTAAAGCTGGAAGCTATCTGACTTCTCATCGAAGAGCTAGATCGCTGAACATACTGTACCTTACTCCTTTCTTTCCTGTTCATCATCATCATCATGGGGCGTAGTACGTGACTACCACAGCTGAAGCCGTATACCTGATTTCCTTACAATGTACGGTATAGAAGTGAGGATGTACAATGTGAGGATGTTTCCTAGACCTTAAAGCAACAAATTTGTCAAATGGCCAGTTTAACGACAGGTTCACTGATGCTGGCTTTTGCTTGCACTGAGCGGTACCTCCTTTATTTAGACACAGAATCCGAACCTTGTGGGGACTTACGTTAATTATTCACTTGTATACTTGTTGTATTCAGTGGTGAACGGCTTGAAAAAATCCGAGCCATATCCTATACGTGACCCCAGACCGACTCCTAGATCATTCGGTTAAAAGTCGGAGACTCTACCACTGGGCTACGAGAGTCCCATTCTTGCCTGCTACTGTACTGGCTATAATCGAATGGTGTAGTTGCTGAGGATGTTTCTATCTCGATTACTTTTGAAAATTTACATATCGGCATTATTTCGAATATAATCGTTTAGCAGATATTTATTTTTAAGCCATCAGCACTGATTATGTCATTTATTATAATATTAGATTGCGATTCATTGTACAATGAGTACTTCAGGGATAAATTAGATAATTTGTTATGTATACGATATATTACCACAGACAAAATCAGAAAACCTACATTTAGGCTCATGAAATATTTCAGCGTAGATACCATCCCATTGCATTGTTGAATTGCAAGTGCTGTACTTTTTTCTTCAACGAATACAAATCATCTATAAATTTCCTTTCATTTTCTCCATACAATAATACTTCTGAACTTAGGTGTCTGACAGCCGCTGCGCCACAATTATCACTTTACAATGGAACAAATTAGGGCATTATTAAAATGCATCGGCAACAAAAGCCCCCCCTTTCTCGTAAATAATTAGTTAAACCTAACGATTTAGTCGAATGATTACCCACTTGTTACCCATCAATAAACGTTATCAAAACAGAAAAAAAAAAAAAAAAAAAAAAACGGTCTAACGGATCTATTTATTTATACAATGCCTCGTGAGGAAAAATCATTTTATGTTACAATAGTCTCCTACAAAAAAAGCCTGAATGCATGGGAGGAACTAGTTTCACCGACCACCACACTTTCCTTTAAACCATTTCATCGAAATAAACGAAATTCATATCGACTAGTTAATTTATTAGGACCACCAACCAGTCTTGTATTATTACGTTTTCTACTTCATTTTCATACGCGGGGGGACGTTCCATGTCTTTTTAATTTTAATAAAAAAAAAGAACGTACATTTAGAAAATGTTATAATTTTTTTTTAATAATACTTATTTAATTCGAGGCAGGTCCCATCTGCAACGAAATTAAATTTATAAACTTTCGACCGTACAAATGTCAAGGCTTTTTTTTTTTTTTTTTTTTTTTTTTTCAAATGAACAGAATCGTATATAGTATATATGTAAAGATGACCCTCACCTTTCCTAACTGTTCCTGGTTCTTTTTTTCATTAATCAAAACAAGCTTGCATGGTGCATGATAAAACCTGCATAGATCGATAAATTAATATCACTCTCACTTAAGTTATATTAGGTGGCTCCATCTAATTTAGCTTTTTTTTTTAAAATGACGCACCTTTTTTGGATTACGTAAGGGTCCTTGAAAAACTGAAAAACAAGAGCGAAGATTCGAAGAAAAAAAAATGATTCGGAAAATTTTTTAGTTTTTAAGGGCGTGGCATATTTTTTTTTTTTTTTTTTTTTTTGCGCAATTTTATTTGTTTTGAAGGGAAAACCCTATTTTTCGAGATGACATTCAAGAAGAAATCGGTCGTGCAATGCTACTACCCATCAGAAATTAGTGACGCGCCATTGTTACCAAGACTTCCTTATGGTTTTTAAAAAGGATTATTATTAAACACCCTTCCCCGAGGGGGAATTAATGTATTGACATTATAAGTCAAATTGTTGCAAAACAACCGGATTTTTAAATGATGAAATATATGTCATACGTTTCTTCTTTATCGTACAAGGAAACGGTTCCTTTTGAACTGATTCGTTGTCAGTCAAAAATCGTGACCTCTATTTTTAGGCGTCTTGCGAAATGTGTCGAAGGTATTGAAAGCTTTTTTTAAAGTATTTGTGACTTCTTTTTGTGGCTCATGACTTTTTTCGCAATTGGCACACTTAGAAAAAAAAAGGGCTCATGCGAAAGAAAACGCCATGTGGCAAAAAATTTTCTTAAAAATCATGCGAAAACAATAAAAATATCTTGACAAGGAACAACCTGTCCATGTTGTCTTGAAGCATTTTTGCTTTTCTATGAAACATTCCGGTTTTGTTGCAAGACAGAACTTGTTCAAAACATTTTCTGAGTGTGGAGCCTAAGGAATACCTACTTGCTGAATCAAAATGGGTACTCCTCGGTGTGGAGTAAAATTTTCAGTAATAAATTTACCTTTCTGCCGAATCCCCTCCCTCCGTTAGATCTCCGGAAAACCGTCCTTAAGAGCCGGTGGCAAGACCTGTCTTTCGGTCAAAACTACCGAACAGCAAAAGGCTTAAGTTTATTAGGTTTTGCTTCATAAATTTTATGATAATGGATCAGGTTTTTTTTTCTTTTTACGCTACTTGAGATTATGGTTTATTGATTGGTTTTCAAAGTTGAAGACTTATTGAAACGGTGGGGGTCCGGATTATCTGTTTAGAAAAAAATAAATTTACGTGGGGGAAAAAAATGTCCTTGGTTTTAAAATGATGAAACCGTGAATAAATGGTCTTGTTTTTGGGAATTCCTAGTCGTTCGAAAACTTGGCGTGATTTAAAGTTTTAGGTCGCTGAAATTAAGGTGGAGCGGAAAAAAAATGTTAAAGGGCATTGACTATTTTCGACTACTTTTTTTTTAAAATTTCGTCTTGGTTCAAATTTTTTTCTGCTTTTTCCAGGGTCTTTTCTGCTTTGACTGAGTCACTAATATAAGCTGAAGGAGCTGAATATCGGAGAAGTATAGAAGTAGCGGCCTTCGGCTGCAATGTCACGATAAAACATGTGACAGTAAGATGTTGCAGCGTTAGAAATGTATTGCCAACATGTTCAACATGTTATAACTAATAAACATGTTGCCAACTTGTTTCTATGCTGCAACATGTTTCTAACTTTCCAAAATGTTACTGCCACATGTTTCATTGTGACATTGCGGCAGATGAAACGTGTGGCAACATATTTTTATGCTGCAACATGTTGCCAACATGCTTCTAACGTTCCAAAATGTTACTGCCACATGTTGCATCGTGACATTGCAGCAGATGAAACATGTGGCAACAGGTTTCTATGCTGCAACATGTTGGCAACATTTACTAACGCTCCAAAATGTTACTGCCACATGTTGCATCGTGACATTGCGACATATGAAACATGTGGCAACAGGTTTGTATGCTGCAACATGTTGCCAACATGCTTTTAACGTTCCAAAATGTTAACTGCCACACTTTCCATCGTGATATTGCGGCAGGAGATCTGAATATTTGTACGAATCTTAAACTTCAAACGATACGAAAGAAGATGAATCAATCAAAGAGAGTACTTTACCCGAGTGAAAAGCATCCTGTTAGAGTCCTAAAAATCCTAAAAGAGTCCTAATTTTTTTTCCTTGTTTTCGGAGACCAAAAGTTTCGATTCTTTTTTTTTTTTTCTAGATAGACTTATACAGTATAGTCTACCGGTTCTAGTCCACTGTACTCTTTCCGGTAAAAAAAAAAATGCATAGAACGTTCTTGGGTCACGCTACATATACTCATATTTAAAAAAAAAAAAAATATATTATAAAACAAAAACTCAATGCGGTTTCTATTTAACAGACGACTGGTCTTGGTACAGAGACTATTGGGAAGAGGTGACGAAATTATTATTGATAGGCTTTCGGATTGATTGATCAATAAAATAAACGTTAGCTATAACGCAGTCTTTATTGAGAACAACATTTTTTTTAAATTTTAAAATAAAAAAAAAGTTTTTTTTTTTTTTTTCATCTATTTTTATTTTAATAACATTAATTTAACTAAATATTACAATTTTTTTATTAAAAAAATAAAATCATTTAGATGACTGAATCCGCTTGGTTAATATTCACGCTCAAGTCTTTTTTTTTTTTCACTTTCTCACTATTCGTTTTTACCGTATTTTTGCTCTTCGTTAAAAAAAAAAAAAAAATAACCTGCGAACGGACAAGTCATGTAAAAAAGAAAGAAAAAAAAATCAGCATGATCGTTATAATCAACCTTGGACTTTTTATTGTTTAAATGACTCTTCTGATTTTTATTTTTATTTTTTTGCGTACTAATAGCACTGCAAACAAAAATTTCACTCCACCTTTCTATGTACAATCTGTAGATTTTTTTTTTTTTTATTAATTTATTATTATTATAATTTTTTTTTTTTTTCTAGATTTGAAAAAACGAAAAGCGTTTTGGCTGAAAATATCGTATATGACAATGTAAGAAGCACCGTGAAAGTTGACAACCAGATTGCCTTGGGGACCGTATTGCCACTCCCATTAGACAACATTCCACCTTGTCACCATCTCGGTAAGTTTCATTATCAAATACCTGTCTCACCCATGGAAATTTCACTCATGTTCTTTCATTTATTTATTTAATTTTTTTCATTTTTTTTTTCGCAAAGGCAAGGGGTTTTTTTATTTTTTCAATTTTTTAAAAGACTAAGTTTTGGAAAAGGATGAGATCTATTGGTTTTTTTTGCTTTTTAAGGTTCTCGATGGATTCCGTCGCCCGTTGGATCCTTTAACCACGGGTAATGATTCGGGCACCTAAGGCAAGTCTGAAGGTTGATGGTTTCCCCTTGAATTTCTGGACTAGTTAATCTACAGCTATTGGGTACCCAACAAGCTTGATGACCGCTTGATGTGCACTGATCTTTCCAGTACGGGAAATCTTTCATTTCTGATAAGAGAGTTGGATTTTGCATCCACTGTAGGACTTGCGACATGGTGACGAAATACACGTCTTTGCGCTCTTTTAACATTTCGTCGATGAAAGTTTCGAAGGCCTCTAAAAATTCCGGATTGTTTTTGAGCCACGCGGCGTGGAAAAACAAACCCATGGGAGCTCGGTTTTGCTCGTAGTGACGATCGAAGTTGTGGTAGAGGAAATTGTAGAATTGATCGCCGGTCAAAATGTTGGAGCATGAATCGACCATGGCGCAACCCGGTAAATATTCGTCGAAGTTCGGATCTTCCCTTCGATCCAATTCGTTAAGGGGGATTTCCCAAACCGTGAAACTCCTCGTAGGGCATTTTTGAAGATTGCCATGACATTTGTGAGGCATTCGGTAAAGCATTGTGTACGGCCATAATGGAGGATTGGAAAGAGGTACGGTGATGGTGGAATCGTATAAGAAAGCAGCCTCTTGCATCATTGAGAATTGATTGTTTCCTCCCACTCTTAGATAAGGAGCTCGAAGACCGACGATCGAATTATCCGTTATGTTTGCAAATTTCTCTAAAATAATTCTCATTCCTTGCATTTCTGCGAACCAATCTTCAGCACTGGCTGTGGTCCAGTAGTCTTCGTCATCGTTGTGCCTTGAAAAAAAAGGGGGAGGGGGAGATGTGGGTGTTTACATTGCTGAAATTTTGCTCAATTTTTTTTTTTTTTTTAAATACTTACGATATAGAATGAACGGCGATTTCGTGTCCCTTCCTGTGCATTTCCTGAACGGCGGAGTAATTGGTGTATTTGTGGCTCACGAAAAAGGTGCCCTTAATATCGCAACCGTTGGGATTTTTCCTGTTTTGAAATAATTGCTTGTACAAATCAATGTTATTGTTGTTAATGGCGTCGTCGAAAGTTATCATTATCATTTGGGGGACTTGATGAACGGGTATGTCTCCCGGCACCTGGGTTCCGTCTTCGGAACAGAAACAATCGGGAACGCTGCATTCTTCTGTGTTGCAAGGTTCCGCCTTCTGTGGGTCGTTGTCAATATCTTGAAAACAAAAAAAGAATTAAAAAGTGTGTCAACAATTTAATTGACGTTAAGTAAAAGCAAGGAAAAAAAAAAAAGATGAACTATAATTGTTAAATATGTGAAACTGATGATAATTAGTACGATTGTTTCAAAATTCGGAATGATTATTATAATTATTTGATTAAAATCGACTGCCATTGAATTAAGAAAATTTCGCCCTAAAGTTGTAGGACATAAGTAAAAATTTTTGTGTTAGTGAGAGCGAGGAAATTTAGAACGATTGTATACGAATGAGCCTGCCCCTTTCTGTTGTAATGTTTACCTTCGACCGACCCAAATTACATAACGCTTGAGGGGGAAGAGTTCAAAAAACGGGAGCCTTAACATGAAGTGGACAGGGGGTTGAAAATATGAAATTAATTCGTTACGTAATTAATCCGCCCCGTGCTATATTCTTACCGCATGAGTTTTCGTCTGAGCCGTCCTTGCAGTCTGGTTGCCCGTTACAGAAAAGTCCTCTGTCTATACATTGTTCGTCACCGCAAGCTAATTGATTTTCCTATAAAGTTATCAAAAATCACAATTTTGCGAAAACATACATGGTTTTTTTAATTAATTTTTAATTACTCACAGAGCAAAGTGGTTCCGGAGTGAACAGGAGAGGTTTAACTTTTTTTTCTTTACTTTTTTTGTTACAATTTTTAACGGCATCTTTCCAGTCGCATGTTTGTTTTTCGATATCGAAGAACAAACCAGCTGGGCATCGGATAGCTTGAATACCCTGAATAAATAAATAGTCTTGTTAGATTAACATCGTTACCGATTTATGTACTACATTTCCATTAAAATAAATAAATAAGTAAATAAATAAAAATCCTTTCCAGTTCGCGTTTAGTTTTCGTACATCTTCCGTCTTTATTTTTACATTTCTCTTTTCTTCCTTGTAGGTATATGCTTTTGTTTCTCTTATTTCCTTTCAATATTTTTCTCACTATTAATTAAATTAATGCAAAGAAGAAAAAAAAAATTACTTTGAGTTTTTTTTTTTTAAATTAAACGAGTACTAATTCATTTAAATGGCATTGCGGAAGTTTGGTTGCTTTGAACATTTTTTTTTTCTTATGAGTTGTAAGATCACGAGCATCAGTTTCTTTTTACAAGGACGGGGCCGAATTTCTTCTTAATCTTATGAATTCCTTTTAATTGTGTGTCCAGTTTATATCATTTTGAAGATGAAATAGCTGATTTACCGAAAAAACGACAGTTTCAATAAATGATTTAAAATAGCTCTCTTGCGCTGATACAGCCTACAGTCTTTCCAATATTATAATAGGCCATAGGTTACACGGATTTTTCAACCGCTAGACCGATTCCTTTGAAAGTGAATTATTAAGCAGAAGATGGTCAGAAGATGGTTCTGAAGCCAGAACTCTGTAGGGAAAAGCTAAGAATATAAATGAATTATGCCTTTCTAGCTTGTGTCAATACGCGTTATTCATGCAAAATTAGTAATTTTTTTGGGGGTTTTTCGTATCTCCACAGACCTCAGTTGTCATTTGTAAGCATGGAGCTTAAAAAAATTGAATGTTGAAGAATATTCAGGTAGAATTTTCAATCCTTTGGACATCTGTGGATTGTCCATTAGATATCTACAGGATACCCAAATCCACGGGGTATCCATAGGACGTTCAAAGGACGCTTTTTGGATCAGTGCGGACATAGGTAAATCCAATGGACGTCCAATAAATATCCTCATGACGTCCTGAAGACGTTCTCGGGACTGTATATCTGGGTAGTAGCCACTTCTAGGTCGCAAAGTCTGGAACTTTAAATAAGTTACTCATGACCAACTGTTTACAAATTGTCTGATGCAGGAGTTGCAAGTGCAGACTGTCCTCTGCTTCCTAATGCGATCTTAGTTATAGTATTAGGGCTTTTCCAACAATATGATGCTTTGGGCTCTTGGTGATACGGGTTCCATTAGGGAGTGCCGTCCTTACCCGTTTAAGGTGAGCACTTTCTGAGGACTAATTGAGCTTATGGAGTGCAGCAGTAGTTACTAGTACAGCTAGCGAGGCATCCAAAACATATTTTTGATAGCGCCCTCTACCTGACTTCCGCAAATATTCTCGAATCGGATGTGGCATTGCGGTGTAGGGAGTTATGGGCATCCTGCATTATTATTTTTACCGCCCCGGATAGGGCTGTGCCCAGTAGGTTCAGCAGGTTGTTGCAAGTTCTGGCAATGCAATTTAAATTCAATCCTTTTTCTTAAGTTCTGTAGTTTTCAAATGCAGTAAAGCTTCACCTTTCTTCAGGCATCGTAAGTCCAATTTTAATTGCGGTTTATGTGTATCCTTCGTTTGCTGTTTTTCCTAAAAAAAGAGCATCACTCATTGCACTCCGCTGTAAGCCCAAAAATGGGATTTCTTCAATGGACGCATTTGATTTTGCTGCTAAAATCAAAGATTTAAGATCCTCTATTTATACGAATAATTGTTGGAGCATTCGCCGTTCGTGATGAGCAATTTTCCTCGGTCTAGCTTATGATTTTACGAAGATTTTCTGTGCTTTATCGATAAAAAAAGTCATCTATAACCAGTTGCTCTTTAACTCATGTTCAGCGGCGTTCTATAAGCATTTTCACGGGAATTTATTTGGTTGCTTCGTCGTAATCAACTACAGTCTGGACTGTAATTCTATTCGTCGTTTGTCCTTTGTTTTCTTTACTTAACTCTTAATCCGTTGTTAAGCTAAGCAAGGAATAGAGACTTGTGCAATAACATTGATGCCAAATAGTAAATTCCGAACCGTGAATGAAGTCGGCCCTGAGCGATTTCATTACAACTTGATGATGTTATTCCTCCTGCGGTGATGTGGAGGGGTAATCCTTTCCACAGCACCACTTGCAACGGCCATTTCTATTAATAATTTGTAACAACACTTGGCCACCCAAATCATCTCTCGTCACGACACTTATGCACTCTCACTCTTTATTAAGATGACTTAGTTCTCACGAAATGATTTCCATAGACGAGTCAACCTACTTCACTTGCATTATATTTTTAGCACTTTCAACTTACAAACTCCTTTTTTTTCGTATTTTTTTTACGAAAGATGTCTTACTCTTTTTTTTCGGAACTCGAAAGGGTTTATAAAAAAAAAAAAAAAAAAAAAAAAAAAAAAAAAAAGTAAGCGAACTGAAAGTTAAATCCTTACCGATGATGTGCATTGAATCACGTCCCTGCAGCCGTCTCCGGCTTTATCGTCCAGACGAAACCATTCTCCGGCTTCTTTGTCCGAACACAATTCATTTTTGGTACTGTCTTCCTTGGATGGCGTGGTGCTTTTAGAGGTGGACGACTCTTGCCTTTTCACTCTGACTCCATTCGGGGATTTCCAAAACGATGAAGCACTAGCTGAAAAGCAAGAATAAAAAAAAAAAAGAAAAAAAAAGTAAATATAATTTATCAATCTATATGCGCGATGTCATATATCAGTTAGAAAGTAAAACGATTAACAAACATGATTAGGATTTCGAGAGGCGTTTTTTTTTTTTTTTTTTTTTTTTTTTTTTTTTTTTTTTTTTTTTTGAAAGGAGCGATAGGGTGAGAAAAATTTATAAATGACCCAGTCATTATCATCAACTACGGTAGGCTGTCAGGGGTTTATTTATGGTGAGTTTGCAAGTCATCATTCTTAATAAGTTACAACAGTTTTTCCGACCTCCACCAGAAAAAAAAAAAATCTGAGCGCTGACTTCCTGTATTTTTATATTGTTTTACAGGGTGGGACGAATTTCATGGTTCTCGTATATCACTTGAATATCTACTTAGGGCAGGATAGTGAATTCGATTTGATTTTTGTTGGAATCTTGTCTGAAATGTATGTGCGGCCGGAGTAGTATATTACAAACCAGGTATGGGGGTGGCTTGCAAGCCTCGACGTGCAATAAGACCCCATGCAGAATTTGTAAGACATTTTCATCCCGACGATGGGAAAAGAACTTTCTCGTTTTTCCAGCGGGACGAAAAGTTTACTTTTCTGTCGAAAAACTTTGATTTCGTTTTCTGGGTTCGTATTTACTTCAAGCAAGCTGAAACTTGCAAGGGAAAATTAAATCGGGGCAGCAAGTGACTGTTGCGTACTGTTATGTAAGTGACTGTTTCTTTAAGTTATGTGGAAATCTAAGTGGATTTCCCTGCGTATTTCCTTTAACTGGGCTTATTCGTTGTATCCTAGTCTTCGTTTAAATTCGTTTTAAAATGTCTTTTTTATAGACATTTTTTTTAAGTCAAGACCGCGACAAAGATTTCACGAATAGGCTTTGCAATTCCGTGCAGAATTGATGAATAAGGATAAGCGGAGTCGGTCGCTCAATTTCATATCAATTTAACCTCCAAGTCTGTTCAGTGACAAATTATTGGGTCGGTAGTTCGCTGTTTTAGAAGGACAGTGGCGTTACGCATATTCTTCTACCTTTGGTCTACCGCAGAAGACGCAAAGTTGCAATGATTGTGGTATAGATAAGCATAAAATATTCGAGTTTTATAGCTAAAAGATTGTGAAAATTGCCTAATTTTTTATTTTTTATTTATTTTTTATTTTTTTTTAGCCGATGTTGACTGTACTGCAGTGCCAAGCCAACCCGTGATAAAGCGGAGCAAGAAGCGTACAATCTCTATCTGACTCCAAAAATCAGTTTAATATTCTGGACCGAACATGCCTATCGTATCAGATATCAGGCTGATAAGAACAGATACTACATCTTGATCTTAGCCATAAACCCGAAAAACGATCTCACATTTTGCTTCCCTTTTTTTTAAAATTTTGATTCCAAATTTGCATGTTCCATGCTAAATTTGCACACACATCCCGGAGTGGATTCCGCTTTAGTGGGATTGCCAATGACGTCCCAGATAGCATTTTCAATCCATTGGACATCCTGTGGATTGTCCATTAGATACTCAAATCCATAGGATATCCATAGGACGCTTTTTGGATCAGTGCGGACATGGTAAATCCAATGGACGTCCAATAAATAACCTCACGACGTCCTTAAGACGTCCTCGGGACTGGATAAACTTTGCTATCCAGGGTACCTACAAATGCGTACTTAAAAGCCCAGTTAAAGGCGCAACAGGAAAATAAGCAAGTAACATGCAGTTTCATACTCGCGAATTGCAAAGTGAACGGGAGACCTTTTCACCTCATCTACAAACATTTAAAACTGTAAAATATCGTTCCACCCTGTTTTAATAATAATACAGCAAGTCAAGATAGAATAATCCACCTTGAGGCCACAAGCAATTAGCAAAGAGAGAAAGAGAGACGAGTTAGATAATACACAGCCTAAGGGTTTGTTGTTCTAATACACTAGATTTTGTCATAATCGAATTGAAAATAGAATTACAACGTTCCGGAAACGTCAGTTTCTGAATAGAAAAGATCAAGAGGATTTTTAAAACAAAAAAAAAATTATACTTGATCTCTTAATTTGATTTGCAAAAATAAACGGATTCATTAATAATAAGAAAAGAAAGAAAAAAAAAATCGTCTTACTTAACGTGCCCTACGGTTATGGGTCTTGTTTCTGGTTCGTCATATTTGAAGGCCGTCTGCGGTTTTTTTTTTTTTTTTCGATTTCTTCTTGGTTTAATGTGGATGATGTTATCTTTTGAAGAGGCGGAATCTCGCTCTTTTTTTTTTAAACAAAGATCTATCTCGTTTTAGTTTCACCTTTTGATTAAAAAAAAAAAAAAAAAAAAAAAACAGTTGCATAACGATGTATATGAACTGTTTAAATTCTTTTTTTTCTTCAACATTTTATTCCAAGAAAAATATTGCTGGGTTAAAAATAAAATTTAAAAAAGAAAATCTCATCAACGAAAGTAACCGGAAAATAACTTCCCTTTCTTTTTTGTGTTTTTTTTTTCTTTTACTCTTATTTTCATTTTAATACGAAGCCGCACTCTTTCTCGTTTTGGGAATGTCCTTTTTTTATACATATAGCGTACTGCATAATATATTTTTTTAATTATGAATAAGACCTTCTTTTCACAATGAATGAAATCAATTTATTTAATTACAAAGGACAAGGATTTTTTTTTTTTTTTCATTTTAATTGTAATGTCAGTTGCATATAAAAGCTTATTAATTAGGCGTTTTTTGAAGAGAAAATAGGGCTTGAAGTTAAAAAAAAGAAAAAAATATCGACTGTCGTCAAACCGAAAAAAAAAAAAAAAATGTAACGCATTTATTTAATGAGGGTAATTTAGTTAGAATGCTACTGGTATTGAATCGATTTCAAGATCAATTAAAAAACGTAATTAAAAATTAGAAGAATAATAGTAATTATAACAATAATTATATCCTTTTTTTTTGAGAAATTTTCTCGGTTGAGATTATCGAATACCAGCCTAGAAGCTCTCAATAGTACACGCCCTCGGAACGAAAGATTTTTTTCCACTATTAGCATGAGTCTGTACTTAGGCAAATCCACTTTTTTTTCCAAAAAAAGGATAATAAATTAATTTAACTTAAATCAACCTAAATAGTTGGTATTACGTCACATGGCACAACGTCATTCTGAATTGTTTATATTAGTTTTGGCGAAAAAATTGGCAGGAGAAAAAATTCAACATTATTTACATAATACGATAAAATTTTAATCCGGGGGGAAAAAAAAGCATAAATGATGCAGCATTATAAATAAATGATTCCGAAACGATTTTGAAAACGTTTTGAACTCAGATCGTGAATATCTCCAGCTCTGGGCGACGGGGAAGGATTTCGCCTGTTCAAATAAACGCTTCAGATATTTATCTAGGTGTACGAAAATAGATTTCCAGTTTGTATGTTTATTTTTTGAGAAAAATGTTTTGAAAATTTTCGTATCACAATAAAACAAATATGTTTCGTTAAATGGAAAAACTTTAGAAGATGCAAAAGCGTGATTGAATTTCAGGAAAAGTTTTCCGGATTTTTATGGTTTTGTACTTTTGCTTGATGTGAAGAGGGGCGCTTTACGTCGAACATGTTGACAAACATTTTCACGCCCGACCATGTCAGGAAACATGTGGGATGAACATGTTGAAAAAGGTTGTTATCCAAAATGTTCCATTTATGTTCCAACATGTTGGGTATAAATGTTTTTTCAACATGTTCATTTAACATGGACGAAAACGACCAACCTATTGTCTAAAATTTTTGCTGATATGCTCAAAAAATTATAGCCCAACTTATGCCCCTTTCTATAAAATTCTTGAAACTTTCGGGGATTTTTAGGAATTTCGAATCTTGAGTATTTATCAAAGGGCTTGTGACATTTCCAGGTTTTTGAACCTTCTAAAATTTAAGATAACATTTCCAAAACCTGTAGGGGAGAAACTGAATTTCCCAATTGTTTTCTTTTTAAAGGTGACCTATTTATAAATATATTTTCGTCAAACTAATTTTCCAGGATCCAAGAATCTCTTACACAATTCTCTCCTTGTCCGCAATCTCTCTCTTCTTTAAATGCTATTTTCGCTCCCGTTTTAGTTAATTTTTCACTTAGTAATTTTTCTTTCTGTTCTAACACATTAAAACATTTTTTTCTGCTTGAAAGTCCCTTAATTATGAAAAAAATAAAATGATTTTCACTTTTAATTACGTTTAAAAAAAAAAAAAAAAAAAAAAAAAAAGTAGGAAGAAAAATTCTTTTATACACATTCCACTTTACAATAATCCAGGTAATTCATGTAAAAGCTGTTCCCGCAGGTTTTTTTTTTTTTTTCCGGATGTCAGTTCTGGGACTTGAAAACAGAAAATTCATTTTTCAAATGAAAAAATAAAAAAAAAGGAAGGAAGTAAAAAAATTTTAAACATTGTTTTTACTTTAATGAAATTAAACAAATTCGTTGCAAATTCATATAACTTTTTTTTTTTTTTTTTCCTTACGTGATAATTGCCAAATCTTAATTAAGAGATTAGTGGAACGATTGATCGGATCATAACATTTCAGGTTTTAAGTTACGTCAAAAGATGAAGGAAAAAAAAAATGATCGTGAAGGTTTTCGTTGAAATTAAGAATTAATAAAAACGATGATAAAAGTCAAACAAGTTTTTCGTTATCGAAAGGGAAACCGTTTCTTCTTTTCTAGGATGAACAATGTTTAATTAAAATAAATAAAAACAATTCGCTGATTTCGTTTTTGGTTCTGTGGTGAAGGTGGCTTGGTCCACCGGACTATTTGTTTCACTCATAATTATTTTAACATGAACCGCAAAACCGCGGTAAAAATGTCCCGAGTTTATTCAGAAATTAAAAACAAAAAAGCTTTTTTTTTTTTTTTTTTTTTTTTTTTTTTTTCAAAAAAAGTTTATAAGCAGCATTCCGGTAAAAGAAGGCGGTGCATTTTACAACCCCCACCACCTCGTCCAATTTTTTTTAGCTTCGGGCGAAAGAAAAAAAAACGATAAAGTAACACTTCGATCAACCTAACTCACCTACTTCCAAACAAAACAAGACACTAAAAACTACTAAAAATACGGTACGCGACGCCATTTTACGCGCGTCGACACTCACTAAAGTGTCGTTGCCCGAGATCACACTTTCTTTATATACACGGCCTACATCCTAGTCTAGGTAAGAACTGCTATGGGGTCCACCCTTCTCTCATTGGCTGATAAGATTCTACGTCACAACATGGCGATTTACCATACGCCCATGTTGACCATTTCGAAGGCGAAGTTTTTAAGTCCCAGACTCTTATCTTTTTTTTTTTTTAATTCGTTATAAAATTTTCAATGCCAATGAAAATGATGATCTGCGCGAGTAATTGTAGCATCGTCGATTTTTATTTCGCGCATATTAGTCGGCGCAAGGTATGGTTAGGGGATCGATTTTTAATCGATCACCGACTTGTCTGTTTAGCAGTTGATTGATCGATTATTTCATTAAATTTTTAATTCTTGTATGTTCATACTTGACCTTGAAAAGAAAGATGCAAACTTTTTTTTTTTTTTCTTCTTATTAGAACGATTTTACACGATTGTAAGTTAAGGACGAGAAAGTGTTTCATGAGAAGTAAGACACGAGATTAACTGATAATGTATTTTAAATTTCTATGAAATTTAAAAAAAAAATTAGAAATAATGATCGGGAAGATTTTTTGTTATATTTTTAGATTTATAATTTGTTGTGTTTATTATAATTGACCCAAACGTTAATTCATTAACTTTATTTCCAAAACGAGAAGAATGTTAAGAATTCGTAAAGGGGATATTAATTTTAGCGTGATGGGGTTGCTATGGTTACCGGCTTTGCAGTTGCGATTTATGTACTTATCTCACTATCTTTTTCTTGAGAATTTATTGTTTGAAAGTCAAAGCCTTTTTCCTTACGAAGGGAGGTTGAAGGTGAAGTGGAATTAATGCCAATTGCGAACTTTTGCAGTTACTTCGCTTTGTTTTGAAATTGTTCTTACCGTTGGAAAGGTTTTAGGGAATGCATTTTTAGGTGCGAAAACTGACTAAAGTCCTGCACCCCTTTTTTGTAAATTTTACCTCTGTTTAATTAGTAATTCGCATAATTTTGCTTTTTTGAATTTGTGCGCCATATATGCTCATGAAGCTTAAAAATGTCTTTTTCTTTTACTCAGGGAATGTTGCATCCATTTTGTTATTTTTAATTTTTTTGGGGGAAGGAGATAAGCGTCAAAACCAGGGGTCCGAAGCTTACGATTTTCGGTGGTGCCGGTGCTAGCACCAGCACCAGAAATTTTTTTAAAATAAAATTGGCATCGGCATCGGAATTTTTTTAAATTTTATTTTTTTTTCGTTGGTGCTGGCACCGGCACCGGCACTGGATTCGTAAAATCTTTGGTGCCGGCACCGGCACCGGCACCAGCATTGTAATATCTTTGGTGCTGGCACCAGAACCGGTTTCGAAAAATCGTTGGTGCTAGCATGGAGGCTGGCATCAGCGTATTATAGCATATAACGTATTTTCCCCCGAGAAAAAATATTCGAAAAAAATGGGTATTTACTAATTGTGAGAAATAAAAAGTTTTATATACGTCATTGTGTCTTAAATAGAAAGTTACTTCAATCGGTTTATTTTGAAAAAAATATGTAGTTAAAACAGAAAAATTTAAAAAAAAAAAAAAATCATAAACATTGGGGGTCGTTCAAGTATTTCGTAAGTACCCAAGGGATGGGGGAGGAGAAAAACAAAAAAAAAATAATAATAATAACAATAACAATAACGAAATAACATTTTAAAAATTATTTCACTGCCTGATTGAAATCGGCACCGGCACCGCGGATGGTCCGTAAAAAATTACATCGGCACCGGCACCGGCACCAGATGTCCGTAAATAATTACATTGGCACCGGAATCGGAACCGAGATTCGAAATAAATGTATCGGCACCGGCACCAGCACCGGCACCGACCAAAGCGAAACTTAAATATATGCTAGCACCGGCACCGGCACCAGCTTCGGACCCCTGGTCAAAACCGATGTACATGTATACCTTGGGCGACACGGACAACAGTTTTTGAAAAGAGTCGAATTTTATTTAATTTTAATTTTTTTTTTTTTCTGTTTTAGATTTTCACCTTTTTTTACTTCCTCAATTCGGCGGTGCATCCAGGGTGTCCAAAATTGAACATGCATGGGAACAGCTAGATCAGTACCTTAATAAACCAAGGATAAAAACTTAGAAGATTGGCGATGTCATAATTTACGCGAAATAAAATCAAGAAAGCTTTAGAAAATTTTGGTAAGTTTTCAGTTAAAAAAAAACATTGGATTTTTTTACTACCTGCAAAAGGAGGGAGGGGTCTCAAGGGAATGTGGTATATTTAATGGGGGTTGGGCTAGCGATGATTGGTGATGAAAAGTGGGGAAGTCAAACATTGCGACTAAAAGGGACGTAATATTTGATGGTGCCCTTCGAGTGGCCCGTATTTTACGAAGTTTCAAATTTATTGACTGTCGCTTCCTCGAATTCTTCCATTCTATCAAAAAGCAACCTTTGAATTTTTTTCAGGCTTCTTAGTCAATAAAAAGGGCCTCTAGGATCTTAAAAGTTCAAAAAAGCTCATTAGCGGCTGCACAATTAACTTTTTACGCAAAAAACAAAAATCGGGTTTTTTATCAGAAATTTTGCGTTGATTACCAATATGAAGTCAGTTTCCATAATTTACGGTTTTCGTATTACTTCTTTAGCGAGATCAACGACTCCTTGATCCTCTTTATTACTTTGAGGAGTCCGAAGCCGATACCGGTGCCGGCGCCGATTCCAACCGCGGCCGGCTGAAAACTCTGGCCGGTGCCGAAGAAGGTGCCAGTGCTAGATAATTCATTTTGAATTTGTTGCCAGCGCCGGTGCTGGCATCGGTCTTGTAATTATGACCCGATGGCAATGCTGAATATATTTGAGAAAGGCTACGAGTTTTGATCATATTAAGCGGCCGAATGTATTAACCCGCACTACAATAAGCGGCGGTTACTGTACCAATTTTTTTTTTTTCAATTTAAAAAAAATGCAAATTAACCAAATTGATGGTTGTGCTGGCACCGATGCTGGAATATGCTCCGGCACCGGCACCAGCACGAGCTCCAGATTTAGCTCCAGCGGCAAAAATTTGCTATTCCGGTGCAGGCATCGGCGCCGAGATATCCGAAGTGCTGGAGCCGGCGCCGACGCCGGAATAGCAAATTTTTGCCGTTGGTGCTGGTGCCGGAGCCGATTTCAGCTCCGGCTCCAGCTCCAGCACTTTGGATATCTCGGCGCCGATTCCGGCGTCTGCTCTAACCAATTTTTACCGGCTTCGGACCCCTAATTTACTTTTCGCATATAAGGATACAAAGACAATCAAATTTTAGCAAGGGCGTTTCCTGGCGTCAAAACGAAAGAACTCTCACCGTCTTCCCCCTTACACCATCTGAAACCATTTCACATTTTTCAGATAGACCATTTTGTAGAAAACTAAGTAGGAGTTTTGGCCCGGCATCTAAAGTCCGGAGCGATGAGCTTACTATTACGCACCTTAGTTCTCAAAATAGCTCACAAATGCTCCTAAATACTTGACGATTCCCATATAATTTTTTAAACATCTAGTTCTGCAGCCCTTTAAACCTTAACTTTCTTTGCCTTTAAAAATCTTTTACCTTCTGTAACGTCAGAAGATGCAAGGGACTGGGGCGCCGAGCTACCCGGGAAATCCCGATGCGCCTTTCTGGATGTGGCACCTTGGTGCCCTTAACTTTGTTCAATCAGCTTGTTCAGCATCAACATTTTTGAAAAATTTGGTGCTCTTTCCGGTCAGTAGCTCGAGCCCTAAAAAATTCCCGGTCCGTGTCTGTCGGGGGACAAAACGTATTAAACGGCTTTTCCGTCAAGAAAAAAAAAAAAAAAATTGCACCCGGTAAGTGTCGTAAAAATTGTACTCCAGTGTTTTCTTTGTTTATTAACTTGAACGTGTAATATAATGACTCACTAAATTTTTGCACGTGATAACCACCTTGACATTGGCCAAGAAAACAAACCCATGAAACGGTAGATGCATATGTAATATTGACATTCGTTCACCCCAAAGCAATTATTCATGGTGCATTCATTTCGGTGCAATAAAAAAAAAAAAGAAAAAAAAAAAGATTCACATAAGTCCGACGTGATTTTATCGTACGGAATACAATTAAAGTTTTGATTGACCTATAGTGACAGGAGATTTTCAAAACTCGCGCCTTGAAGGTTCGGTTGATATTTAAAAACAATTGAGGTATAAAGGTCGAAGTCCTTGACTTGCAGACCAGGACAAAGGTGAACTCAGGGTGACGGACAAACACTGTCGTCTTCGGGGGAAAAAAAGGAAAACCATATAATTAGAATGATTTTCCAATAAAATTCTCTGAGTGATCGGGTATTGTCTCCATCACGGATGGGACATAATCGCTGACTGTGTGTTCTCGTTTTGATAATTATTGCGTGACATAATTAACGAAACAGAATTTAATTGACTGATCATTTCGGGATGGGGGGAAAGAAATTGAATTATGCGTCTGTAGGATCATGTTTTGCCTCCTGCCAGCACACTTTTACGATCCGTTATTTCCCATAGGGATTTCGTTCTTTGTGAAAGCCTTGACAAGATCGTTTCGTTAACAATTCACAAGTTTAATAGGTAAAAACGACATGTAAGACATTCCAACTTCACAACTGTCATGACACTGAAAGAAAAGACACATACGTGCTGGGAGAAAGTTGAGCTTGTTTAGAATATAATCGTACGTCGTTCTTTTTCTTCGGAATACAAAAAAATGAAGAAAAAAAAAAACATTTTTGACGCGTATGTCAGTTCATTGATAAAAACCTTTTTTTATAGAGATTAAAAAGTATATAAGAAAACAGATCGATAGTAGTTGCTACAGAAGAAAAGAGAAAATACCTGAATCGATCAATATTTTTTTTTCCTTTTTTTTGCTCTGTCTCCATTGGACAATTAATTAGAGGGTACAATTAATTGTGCCACCGGAAATGCTGTACATGTTTGGACTTTTTTCTTCTGCTACAACTTTTTTTCATTTTCATTTACTCTTAGTGTTCGAAAAAATAATCACAACAGTAAAAAACGTAGTAGCAGAATAAAAATTTTCGAAAATATACAGCATTTCCGGTGGTACAATTAATTGTACCCTTCGATTAATTGACCAATGGAGACAGGACATTTCTGTTTTTCTACGTAAATTAAGCCATAAAAAAAATTATAATTTACTTCAAAACTATTTTATGTATTTATTTATTTATTTATTTATTTATTTATATTTAAAATCTGTCCTTTTTTTGCAGGTCGCCGCATATCAGTGGATGGTGCTAATGGTTTCTAAAAGTAAGCGACCACATTTTACGTGAGGACACCAATATTTGACTAGAATTAGTCTTACTAAACGGCATCAGCAATGAACATTTACAGCCATGCAAAGTCCGATTTTAAAAATTGAAGTGTGAAGAAGAGAAAAATACTCGTTAGGCAAGCAGAGTCAACAAAACGACAGTATATTCCATGTGTAGAGCACTTGTTCGCTTCGGTAGGTATATCCAACAAAGTTTTTAAAATTTGCCTTCAAAATTTCGATTAAAGACTTTGGTTAGGGAACGTTCAAGTATTACGTAAGACTTTTTTCCGGGTTTTTGGACCCCCTCCCCCCCCGGTTGTAAGACATTTCGCAATACTTAGCTTATGGCGAAGATGGTGGATGCGGACCCCCCCCCCCCTAAAAATCTTACGTAATACTTGAACGTTCCCTTACCTCGAAATTTGCCAGCAAAACTTTGAATTGACACCAAACTTTTGCCAGGGGAATTTCGACTTCAAGATTTCTATTTTGCAGTTTTTTACGAATTTCGATATCTCAATTTTTCGGTTTTTGTTTGGGGGAAAAAAAAAATTCAATTCAACTCGCACTAGCCAAGATCTCGGTCCAAAAAGGTTTCCTAGATCTTCATTGTCAATACCTCCCTAATTTATTTTTATAGAAGCTGCAATTAAATTACTCTATAGTAATTTTACACAAGGAAAACAATTTTGCCAAAATTTGCCAAAAAAAAGAAAAAAAAAAAAAGAAAAAAAAATTGTTAGAGCCGCTTTACCCTGGAGTGGCCCTTACGGATTTTATAAATTTTTGCATTTCGACGAACGCGCCCCCTAAATCTTTTACAATAACTGAAAGAAGATTGCCAGAATTTTTCAAAATTTTTTGGAAATCGTTTAGCCGAGTTCTTAGGAAACCTAAATATTTAAAATTCCCGTAAAGACCGAAAAATTAAAAATTTTATTTTTTTGTGAAAATTGTCGTTTTCTATTCGAATTTTTATGCAGATTACGAAAATGAATTTAGAATTGATTTACGGCAAACGGTTACTTCTTAGAGGACGAAAAAATGAAGAATTTCTCAAAAATTTGTGGCTATAGCACAATTTTTTTTTACTTATTTTGGCCTCTATCATCAAAGCCGTGTGAGATCTCTAACTTATAACTGTATTTTCGTGATCTGCATAAAAATCCTAATAAAAAACAACCACTTTTACATAAAAATAAAAATTTTAAGTTTTAGGGATTTTATTTATTTTGAAATAAAAAAACTGGCTTGATCACCGTGTTCCTCCTGCAGAAATAATCCGACCGCGATATGTTTAGGCCTTGTCCTTGAAAAACTAATTTGTTAAAGAAAATGGGTTGTATAGTTTAACTGGCCGAGTTCTGGGCCAGAGGCGGCATACCAATTGTTCCGAATTTTGTATCTTTTAAATCAAAATACCGACTTCAAGATGTTCTTTTCATGTAAAAATAAGTCTAGAAGATGGGTGGTGGCAAGCTGAAGTCATTGATAGGAGTCTTACACTCAAAGTTCTGTTACAATTTTTACGAAGATTTAACAAGCAAAGCTCACGGAGATTCCAATTTCTCCTTCATTCAGAAATAATAAAGTAAAAAGGGCATTTCAATTTTAAAATTATCTTAACCGTATTCAGCTTAACTTACCTACGATTAGATAACAAGAAATAACGGTGAAAGAGGAACAAAAAAATAAGAACCCCAACGTCTCAGATGTTTTCCGTAGGTCACGTTCGCCCCGCATTAATAAATTTTACGAAGCGTAAACCAGATTTGTTTGTTACTTCTTCGTCAAGTTCTCAGGAGTTATCTTCTTTTTTTTTTTCTCTTTCTCTCAGCCTCAAGCTCTTGGGAGATCTTAGCTACGGATTTTCTTTTTTTTTCTTAAACTTTTTAATCCTTTTCTTTGGGCATGTTGTACGCGAAGCGATTATGACTTACGCTACTAAAAAAATGTCACCTTCCTCCTTCATTTTTTTTCTTTTTTTTTTTTTTACGGGGATATTGCTGCTAGACACGCAAGTCATTTTACGGGATTTAACAATGCCATTCTGAATGCTGTAAGCGTCGATTGTCACGTAAGCTGCACGAAGAATGGAAAGAATTATTAATGTCGCCTTTTTTTTAAAAAAAAAAAAAAAAAGAAAGATAATATTGAAAACGAACGACCTATCAGATTTATAAAAAAGGATTAGACATTTTTTTCCCTCCCAGTTATCTTTTTTAAAATTCAAATTACAAACCGTGAAAATTAATATTTGAAAAGGGAGGAGGTCGAGATTGGAGTCATAAAAGAAGAAAATGACCAATTCTTTCCTCTTTTCTCACCGTTAAGAAAACGAAGAAAAGTATAAGGTTATAGTAAATTTATAGAATTTTAAATGGGCGAAATTGCATTTTTTTTTTTTTTTTTTTTTTTTCGTCGGGGATTTCCAAATTTTTCCGAAAAAAAAAAGCCTGAATGTGTTTCGTTGCTCTTGCGGGGTTTTTTTATTTATTGCGATTAGCTTTTACAAAGAAGCAACCTCAAAAAGCACATCGGTTGTGTTCACGGCTCTACTCCACTGTTTTCTTCAAAAAATATGCAGATTAAAAGATCTGATAAACCCAATGCAGATATTTTTTCGATAGGAAAGTATGTTGCAAAAAGAATTGTCATTCAGTCTTTGTTTTTTCTATGGGCATGTGATTCTTATTAATTGGGTGCAGATGCACAATATCTCACAGGTCGAGGGGTCGTCCAATCAGACGCTTTTTTGACGTCACCCAGTGGCAAATTTTATTATCGGTCGTTCTTAAAGATGTCAGTTCTACTCGTAAAACCGTCCCAGAATGTGACCATGCCTGATGACGTCTTTTTGAAATTGTTAGTGCTGGCATCGGCATCGGCATCGGCACCGGAGTCGGAATCGAACCCCTGATTTTAAAAATCGTCTAGAATGGCTCTATGATTTATTTTTTATTTATTTATTTATTTATTTATTTATTTTTTCCTCTGAGATCGGAATCATATGCGGCATCGGATATAATCTATGCTTGGTGGCGTCGGCATCGGCATCGGATGTCAGTGCCGGATTCGGAATCGGGAGTTAATTAAATAATATATAGTCGGCAGCGGCATCGGATTCGGACCCTGACAAGGATTTAATTAAGTAATTCATCCATTCGCGAAATCTATATTTTCAGATAAATCTACATGCGAGACTGGAAGATTTTGACGACTGAAGGTTTCCGGAACAGCAAGTACTGTACATACAGAGGACGATGACATGGTCTTGTGCAAAGCACTTTTTAAGATCCAACCTCTTAACGTCAACATGAAGCCGTATGGTGAGTGTCTAAAATGTTTTACCGTACTTTGTTTGCTAGATTCGCAACTCTGCAGAGCGACTATTTAGAGTCAGGGAGTACTCTTATTTCCCCTACATTCCCCTCTCCATGTCCAGCTATCGGTATGACCGTGGAAATGAGCTATGCAGATGACCTGGAAAAGTATCAGGCAGAGAAACCATTCTTCTAAAACTTAACTTTTGCGTCTACTGAAAAAATTCTTGCAGACTTCCTTGTCTTCCGGGCACTTGAAGGCTTCCTAGCCCGTTTACAATTGGTAGTTTAACTATTTCCGATTTATTAGCTACCATTGAATTAGGTCACAAAAACAATCTTGTAAAGCTAATGATACTGTAGATACAACCAGACGTGCTGAGCCTTATCGAGTAAAAACAGGCGCTTCAATGAATTTCCTTAGCAAGAAAATCGGTTAAACGTTGCCTCTGTTCACATTTGTAGAAAAAAAAAAATATATCGTATCAGCTGTGCATCGCTTTCCCGTCTCGAGTTTTCCGACAACTAAATGTAATCGATATCCCCGGGACATTATATATATCATCGTATTGTATATTTAATGTATGAAATTTATTTCTGGAAAATTTTGATGCTTTGAAACCTTTCGGAGTACGATTATATCCGTCAAAGCTATTGTAATCCCATATTCCTGTCGGTGTTCCATCTTATTATTATGAACAACGTGTCAGGTTTTATGCGTCGTCGTTGTTAATGTTATGCATGTTTGTTTTTGAGAGATCCGGATGAAAATCTTCGTATAGCCCCCTCGTTATGTGTTGCTCCAGTTCAAATATTTACATCCCCGCCACTTTATCGGAAAATTGCGTATATCCCAGTAGGTATAGTAGGGATTTTTTTAATTTGCGGAGAAGGAATCGATGAAAATGTGGGCCTACCCGGTTGGGATTAATACGACAAATTTTCGTGAAGGTTGAATTATGGAAAAATTGTTTGATGAACTCGAGTTCCGTTTCGTTGGATAATTCGAATTTCCAAGGAGGGATCCACCTGTTGATTTACTCAGTGACATTGATTTTTCGTGTGAAAAGTTTTTTTTTTTTTCTTTTTTTTTTTTTTGAGATAGTGTATACTCTCGGAAGCTTTAGTGAATACCGGAAGGAAGGATGGTTTGTTTAATACCCAATTTATGGTAAAAAAAATGCATGTGAATTCCTTTGGTGTATTCTGGAATTTTTAGTGCAAGTTTCAACTTGTCTCAAAATGTATGTGCGGCCGAAAAATAAATTCTAATAAACTTTCAATTAAAAGTTTTTATTTTTTTTTTTTTTGAACAAGTTGAAACTTGTGCTGAAAATACGAGAATAAGTCAAAGGAGTTCTTTAGATAAGAGTCTAACGAACAATGGAATCTAACGAACTCCTTTGACTTATTCTCGTATTTTAAGAACAGGTTTCAACTAGTTCCAAAAAAAGGAATAAAAGGTTTTTTATTCGCAAATGTCTTAGAATTTATTTTTCGGCTGCATATACATTTCAGACAAGTTGAAACTTGCATTAAAAATTTCATAATACACCAAAGGAGTTTGTCAGATACCCTTGAATCGAGTATTAGACCAAAAAAAGCCTTTCCTGGAATTTTCAATGCAAGTTTCAACTTGTCTGAAATGTATGTGCAGCCGAAAAATAAATTCTAAGAAATTTGCTGTTTGTTTCGTTTTTAGGAACAAGTTGAAACTTGTATGTATATATATATAGGAGTACCATTTTTGAAAGTATACGGTATATTTACTCGTCATTTTTGTTTTTTAATTCTTAATAAATAATTTAGTATTTTATTAAACTTTTTATTTCTGTACTGATTATTTTTACTATTTCCAATATGGGGTAAACAGAAAAAAGTACGTAAATAACTTCATACTCCAAAATTGCTAATTAAAATCGAAGAAAGATTTAAAAAAACGAAAATATACCAAATCGGTATGCGTATACTTGTATATATATACCAAAGTATACATAAAAATAAATATACGATATATTTCCACTTTCTAATTAGACAATTAAACCTCCTTTCCTGGAATATTCAGTGCAAGTTTCAGCTTGTCTCGAATGTATGTGCGGCCTCCAAGAAATTTGCAGTTTTGTTTTATTTTTAGAAACAAGTTGAAACTTGTGCTGAAAATATAGCATAAGTCAAAGCAGTTCGTTAGATACTCGGGAAGCGAGTAATAGGGGATCGTTCAAGTTTACGTAAGACTTTTCTTTTCGGGTTTTAGAAACCCCCCCCCCCCCTTCGTAAGAATTTGTAAGATTTCTTTGACCCCCCCATTATATTACATAAGATTTTCGCGGACCCCTCCCCCCCACTTTAAATTGGAGTAATATTTTTCTTAAATCTAGGTTTATAGTTGAAACTCATATCCGTGAAGATGGCTACACACAGTTTGCTAGAAGCAAAGATTTATGGGCTGAAAATGGATATCAAATCTGACCTTACCACTTCATTAGGGATCATATAGAGGCCCAAAAACGATTGCAACCAAAATCGGATCTGATCGTCCTAGCGAGATATCACCCCATAAAGATGCTGCGCGGCAACAGTATGTTTAACCCATAAGTAATAGGATAATTAAAAAAGAGAAAGTGTCTGCGATTTTGTTCTTCACCAAAAAAACGGGTTCATTTAAGTGTAAAAAAGACAAGAAAAATTTAGAAACATTTTTTTAACGATTTCGGGGTGTCTCAGAGCAGAAAAAGGGCCTAAGCCACAATTTTTTTCTTAGCATTTACTGAAACGAAACTTTGATGCATTTTCCCGTAATTTAATTTTACAAAAATGGACTTTATAAGTGTTTTTGACGTTGGAAAAGACGAATTTCACCATCCAGGTTTTCTCTGACAAACGCCTGAGTCGCTGTGAACGCTTTTTTAGCGCTTAAACCCGATTTTTCAAGCTCAATTTTAATTAATTTCCCAATTAGGAGCCCTAAAATCTTTTTTTTTGTTGTAGACGTTACTTACACTAACAGGAAAAAGCTCGAGGAACACGAATTTCACTATCCCAATTTTCCCGAATCAACTTCTGATCAGCCTACAGCGCTATTAGAACACCTAATGTACTAAAGGCACGAAAAAAGCGCTAACCGGGACTCAGGCGTTGATCGGGGAAAATCGGGATAGTGAAAATCGTGTTCCCCGAGCTTTTTCCTGTTAGTATGTAAGTAACGTCGACAACAAAAAAAGATTTTAGGGCTCCTAATTGGGAAATTAATTAAAATTGAGCTTGAAAAATCGGGTTTAAGCGCTAAAAAAGCGTTCACAGCGACTCAGGCGTTTGTCAGAGAAAATCTGGATGGTGAAATTCGTCTTTTCCAACGTCAAAAACACTTATAAAGTCCATTTTTGTAAAATTAAATTACGGGAAAATGCATCAAAGTTTCGTTTCAGTAAATGCTAAGAAAAAAATTGTGGCTTAGGCCCTTTTTCTGCTCTGAGACACCCCGAAATCGTTAAAAAAATGTTTCTAAATTTTTCTTGTCTTTTTTACACTTAAATGAACCCGTTTTTTTGGTGAAGAACAAAATCGCAGACACTTTCTCTTTTTTAATTATCCTATTACTTATGGGTTAAACATACTGTTGCCGCGCAGCATCTTTATGGGGTGATATCTCGCTAGGACGATCAGATCCGATTTTGGTTGCAATCGTTTTTGGGCCTCTATATGATCCCTAATGAAGTGGTAAGGTCAGATTTGATATCCATTTTCAGCCCATAAATCTTTGCTTCTAGCAAACTGTGTACAATTGGCACAAAATCTCATAAAAAAATAAAAATTTTTTTCCTAAAATGTTTTGAAAAGAATTTTCAGCTTTTCTACTTTAGACATTTGAAAAAAAAATTAAAACAACTTAATTTTTTGAAATTAAAACAAAAATTCTGGACAATAAGTTATAATGGAAATTATTACGTAACATTTTCCAAACTCCCCCCCTACCCCAAGTAAGAAATCGTAAGTATTTTGAGTACCCTCTTCCCCCCTTTCAGTCTTATGTAATATTTGAACGCTCGCTGATTTTGTTTTTTGGCACAAGCTGTAACTTGTGCCGAAAATACAAGAATAACTCAAAGGAGTTCGTTAAATACCAGTGAATGGTGCATTAGACAAAAACAGCCTTTCCAGGAATTTTTAGTGCAAGTTTTAACTTGTCTTAATGTGTGTGCGGCCGAAAAATAAATTCTGAGAAATTTGCAATTTTGTTTTGTTTTTATTGATTTCGTTTTTGGAACAAGTTGAAACTTGTCCAAAAATACAAGAATAACTCAAAGGAGTTCGTTAGATACTCGTGAATTGAATATTAGACAAAAAACAGCCTTTCGTGGAATTTTCAGTGCAAGTTTCAACTTGTCGTAAACTTATGTGCGGCCGAAAAATAAATTCTAAGAAATTTTGCTGTTTTGTTTTGTTTTTATTGATTATTTTTTGAAACAAGTTGAAACTTGTCGGAAAATACAAGGATAAGTCAAAGGAGTTTTTTATATACCGTGAAACGAATATTAAACAAAAACAGCCTTTCCTCTCGGTATTTACTGAAGCTTCCTCTTAAGTCAATTTTTACAATTTTTTTTTTCAGCGGAAAAAAAAAATAGTTTGGTCTTTAATTAATTTTTTTTTTAAATTGTCAAATGCCAGTTCCATTAAACAAAATAATAAACGACTCGTTTTATAATTACAATTAAGGTTAAAAGAATCATAACTTACGCTATCAAAGGTTAATGTATCTTAAATAATATTAATAATAAAAAGAATTGAATATAAATAATATAAAATAAGAGGATCTTAAATTCCCGGCAACTTCGTAAATTTTCATTCCAGTGCTGGTGCAAGCTTATAACTTTCTATGTTTTACGCTTTCGATTTAAAGATAATATTTAACTCAGTACTTGGAAGCAATCCAATTCCGAGAAAGAAAAAAAAAAAGAATTTATATATATTTCGCGGTAATGGAAAGAATGATATAGTTTTTATATGATTTTTGAATTTTTTTTTCTCTGAAAAAAAAAAAGCGCCTATTTTTCGTAAGATTTTGTAAAATAATTTTCAAATATGAAATTCAAAACCTCCGTCCACGCGGCTTTACTTTTTTCATCGGATTTTAAATGTCTCCAACAAACGTCGAGTATGGCTTCTTTTAAATGGTCGAACATGAGTAAATTGATTTTCCTTTTTTGGTGTGTTTCGCCTATCAAACTTGCCCATTCGCCGTCGTCTTCGTAAATTCCGTTTAAAAATTTCAGAATTGCATTTAGGCTTCGGGTAATGGCGATTGAATGCTTTAAAAAATCACTGCAATTGAAAAAAAAAAGTGATCATTTGCAAGAAAAAAAAAAATTTATATCGTTTTTATTTTTTCCAAGTCCGTAGACAGAAAGGGGCCATTTTCACTGGCTGGAATTTTAAACCTTCCACCTTTGAATGTCTTTTGAACAGATATTTCAGCTATCATAAAAGATTTATTTGTAGCCCCTTTCAAACTGATTTTTCAAACTGACTACGGATCTGATTTTTTTTTTTAACCTAATACCCGTTTTGAAGTAACTGCTCGCCGCTTAAGCCAGAGAAACTTTTGAAAAACCCTTTGTACGTTGGATGTTCGGAAAAAAATTGTCGAGATATTTTAATGGCTATATCTTTTTCGTTTCTCATTATTTCCTTCCAATCGTTTATCACTAAATTAACGTCTTTCCAAGAGCAGGGTAATATCAAATCCACGGTTCCTCCGCTCGGTATCGCTTCCTAAAAAAAAGCACTTGGTATTTCATTATGAAAGGCGAATATTTTTATTATTTTAATATTTTTATTTAATACAAACTCTTTTCCTTCCGCATGGAGTTCCGTTTTCCATGGTTTTAAATAAAAACACTGAATTTTAAATGTGAAGGCATAACGATTAGGTAGGGGGGAAAAAATAACGATGATAATTATTTGTTTACATATTTTTTACTCACTGCCAACTTTTAATTGTTTTTTTTTTTCTCTGGTTCTACAAAATGCAATTTTAAAGGCGGGTGTGAGTTCATTGGTTGCTCGAAAGATGGCGCTAGAAACAGATCCAAACACGTTTGAACTGCACTAGGTCTACTTTTAATTTTTTTTTTTATTATTTATTTTTTTATTTAAATGCAGTTTCCCCGTTTTAGTAACATTAGGTTTCAGTGAATACCGGAAGGAATGGCGGTTTTGTCTAATACTCTTAAGACAAGTTGAAACTTGCCCTGAAAAATCCTGGACGGATCTTTGAAGAGCTCAGGAGATGGAGAATTTTGTCCTCGTAAATTTTTATCGACTCGATTTACGGAAAAAAATTCAATTTCAAGGGATCTGACGAGCTACAGTTTTGAATCTTAGAATTTTTAGTGTACAAGTTTCAACTTGTTTCAAGTAAATACAAACTCGAAAAACAGAATCAAATTTTTTTAAAATTATTTCTTCGCTGCGTATACAATTTAGACAAGCTCAAGCTTGCCCTGAAAGTTCCTGGATAGATTAAATTTTGAAGAGCTCAGGAGGCGGAGAATTTTTTTACTCGTAAAATTTTTCCGACTCAATTTCCGGGAAAAAAATCGAATTTTAAGGTATCTGACGAACTCCAGTTTTGTTTCCTGGAATTTTGACGTACAAGTTTCAACTTGTTTCAAGTAAATACGAACTCGGAAAACAGAATCGAAGCTTTGCGACCGCAAATTTTTTTAAAATTATTTTTCGGCTGCGTATACAATAGGGTGGTTCTTTGAAACCGACTTTTAAATTTTTGTGACGAACCCCCCTGATTTTGTTCCAACGCCTAAAACATTACCCCACAAAAAATTTTAGGTCGATCAGTCACCAGTAAGGGGTGCCCCAGAGGCCCGAAAATTTTCAAAAAGCCGTTGTAAGGTCCAAAAATGAAAATTTTTTTCGCCGTAAAAGACCATCGATTCCTATCGGAAATTTTGCGTAGATTACGAATTTGAAGTCGAAAATTAGTTTTGGTGCATGGTTTTTGTGCTACTGGCCGGATTTAAAAGCTCTGCAAACATTGTTATGTTTTTTTGCCTGCGGCTCAAAAACCATACTCCGAAACTAATTTTTGACTTCAAATTCGAAATCTGCGCAAAATTTCCGATAGGAATCAATTTTCTTTTATGCCCAAAAAAATATTTATTTTTGGCCCTTATATGGGCCAAAAACGAAAAACGCCGAGAAAAGAGATCAGCATCTCGCGATCGTTCGAGCTCTGCGGGACGCCGACAAGTTAATTTTGAACCAAAAAACGGGACACGCAAGTAGGTGAAGGTTCGGACACCTGCTTAGACAACGAAAATCCGGACATCGACGTCGACATCCCATTCTTTGGAAATTTTTGGGCCCCTGGGGCACCTCTTGATGATGACCGATCGACCTCCAATTTTTTGTGGAATAATTTTATAGGCATTGGAACAAAATCAGGGGGGTTCGTCACCAAAATTCAAAAAAAATTTTTTCCCCTTATCCAAAGAACCACCCTAGTATACAATTTAGACAAGTTCAAACTTGCTCTGAAAATTTCTGGATTGATTAAAATTTGAAGAGCTTAGGAGACGGAGAATTTTTTTACTCGTAAATTATCGACTCGGTTTACGGGAAAAAATTCTATTTCAAGGCATCTGACGAACTATGGTTTTGAATCCTAGAATTTTTTGTGTACAAGTTTCAATTTGTTTCAAGTAAATACGGACTCGGAAAGCAGAATCGAACCTTTCGACCGCAAATTTTTCAAAAATTATTTTCCGGCTGCAATTTTTTTCTCGTAAATCTTTTCCGATTCGATTTACATGAAAAAATCCAATTTTAAGCCATCTGACGAACTCTAGTTTTGTATCCTGGAAGTTTTAGTGTATGTACAAGTTTCAACTTGGTTCAAATAAATACGAACTCGGAAAACAGAATCAAAGCTTTTCGACCGCAAATTTTTTTAAAATTATTTTTCGGCTGCTTATACAATTTAGACAAGTTCAAACTTTCTCTGAAAATTCCTGGATAGATTTAAATTTAAATAGCTCAGGAGACGGAAATTTGGATTTTTTCTTCGTAATTCAAGTATTAGACAAAACAGCCAGCGGTATCCACAAAGGCCTACTCTTAATTATCATTTCCGAATTTAATTATTTAATAAAGATTTTTGATTTTGGGTTTGGGAGATACATAATCAAAAAAATCCCTTATGCTCTGTCTCCATTGCAGAATTAATCGGAGGGTACAATTAATTGCACCACCGGAAATGCTGCGTATTTTGGACTTTTTTCTTCTGCTACCACTTTTTTTTCGTTTTCATTATTTTTTGTGTTCGAAAAAATAATCAAAACAATAAAAAAAAGTGGTCTAGCAGAAGAAAAAAGTCCGGGAATATACAGAATTTCCTGTGGTGCAATTAATTGTACCCTTCGATTAATTGGCCAATGGAGACAGGAAATTAAGCTTTAGCAAATTTTCGATTCCTTTAATACTTTCTTCACTTAAAAGTATCAGCCTTCCCCTCCTTTTTCCATAGCCCTCACATACTGGGGGGTTTCTACTGTTCAGCTTATAGAGCTTAATAATATCCATTTTTTTTCTTTTTCTTTTTTTTAATTTTAAAAATTGAATTAAAAAGCGAAACCGGGGTGACTGTGTTTGAACAAGGTTTGATTTACAAGTTCCTTTACCTTAATCTCTTTCGATGAAAATTTGCGAGGGGAATTGTGGATGTAATATTTTACTCATTTAGAAAATACGGGTTTTCTGTTCATGTTACGGAGCTGTGCAAAATGTCATGGTCGGGAGAATATATGGCTCGTCAGATCTTGCAGAGACGACGACGACGCAACATAAGTTACCTTTATCGGGATGATGTTTTTTCATTAAAGATTAAAATGTACGCATTAGTCAGATCGTAATTTTTGATTCAAAAAAAAAAAAAAAAGGTTTTACTTTTTTTTAATTTTCTAAAGTTTTCTTTTCTATTTATTTATTTATTTATTTATTTATTTATTTTTAGAAAAAAGTAATTCTTATAATTCCTCTATCGGAAATTAAACACTGTATATTTTCTGAAACCTCTACCCCTTAAGGGTGCATGAAGGGGAAGCGTGTTGGGGGAGGAGGGGGGGGGGTTAGCCTGGAAAATTCTTGTTTTTCCTTTACCCTTGGAGGGAGAGATGGAGTTGGCAAATGTTTGCTTACGTAAGCGTAAAATATAATTGATTTGAAAAGAGAAGGGGGGGGGGGGAGGTTCAGAAACCTTATTTCGCGGAAAGGGAACAGGAAATCGAAAATAGGCAAAATCATGCTTACGCAATACTTGAAAGGTCCCTAAGGTGCTTACGTGGTAAGCACGTGGTAAGCACCCTGTTCGTGGATTCTGCAAAATAAGTAAATTTTTTTATTAAGAATTCGATATATTTGAAGTCAAAGTTTTACACACACATCCATATGGTGTTGTAAAGTACCCCCTCACCCCCCCCCCCCCCCCCCCCCCCGATCAAAAAAATTTATTGCCCTAGGTCGAATTGTAGACGATTTAAAAATCGTCTTGTACGTCACTCATAGCCGGAAAAAGAAATTTACCTCCCTTGCTAGGGAATTAGTATATTGTTAACTTGGGGAGGAAATGGTATTTTCCCATTGAGGTTTATTTTTTAAAAAAAACCTCAACGGAAAATTCATTTTTCTCCCTAGGTTAACAATATACTATTTCTAAATCTCCCCCGTTCGGAAAAAATTTTCCGATCGCCCTTGATTTCATATATCCCAGTAGGAAAATTTTAAACTTTTTACCGGAATAATGTGATAACGTATAGGTTGTTCCTTAATTATACTCTCATTCGATGTATCAAAATAAAATCCTATGTTTAGCTTATGGAGAGTAAAAGCAAAAAAAGCACAATGTAGTTCTCTGGAAAGGACCAGTTTCCTTTGAAAAGGAAACGTTATGAAATGATTTACTACGTTGCCGTTTCGGAATACTCGATTCAGTGGAAAACTTTCAGCTTCCTTTGAAATCGTTTTCAATTCTCAGAAAAATTTCACGAACGAATTTTAAGAAAAAAAAAAAAAAAAAAAAAAAAAACGAAAACATTTTTGATCTATTATCTTCAAAAATCGTATCAACGTCGAAATAAATAACAGATACAAATTCATCATTCTTTTATAAGCCCAGAAGCGAAAAAAAAAAAAAAAGAAAAACAATCCTTAGAATCTTTCATGCATGACAGGAAGAGGAAATAAATCAACAATTTCCTTTCCAGAAAAAAAAAAAATTGAGAAAGATTCGTTGAAAACCAGACATGACCTTTCAATCTTTAAAGAAAAAAGGGAAGAGATATTATTTTAATGCTGAAACAGACAAAAGAAAAAGAAAATCATTGGGAAAAGCGTGTCTATCGACACATACGCACGGTTTAAGTTTAAAAAGAAAAAAAAAAGTAGCGTTATGCGAATAGCCTAGAATCCTTGACCTATAAGAACCGCGCCATCGAAATTTAACCGCCATGCGCTCATTTCGGCTGTTGCGTGTTTCTATTTCCCCGCGCTTTCCCAACGCTTTTCAAATTGTTACTCTAGTTCGTGACCTGCCCCAGCGTTGTAGACCTCTTATATTTGACCTCGAAAATAGTATACGCAACGATCGCTTTTTAACGAACTCTTTTTACTTCCCCCCCGAAAAAAGTCATTCGATAAAAAGGTGCCTTAAAAGGTTTTTCCCTGTGTTTTTTTTTTAAAGGAAAAAAAAAATTAAAAATGTCTTCTTGAACTTTCACCTGATCGTGTCTTGTAAAAAAAAAAAAAAAATTATAAAAGAAATCAGTGGACCATTATTTTTGTGATGAAAATTATTTAAAAAAGAATAAATTATATGGGGTATGTCGGATCATCGCCATCATGCAGGTTAGGACTTGTTAAAAATTGTTTATATTTATTTATTAATTATTTTTATTATTATAAAGAAATCAGTAACAGGCAATTATTATCCTTTACGAAATATTAAATTATTTTTCGCTTTGTCTCCACTAGGTAATAATTTGGGTAATTATTTTATTACATCACGCAATAAATTGCAGGACCGGAAGTCTTTACTCTGCTTGTTTAGACCTGAAAAATCACGTCGACACATTTTTTGTCTGGAATTATTGTCTGCTACGTTGCGATGTCATTTTTCCGGTCCGAACACGTCCTGTCCTGTAATTATTGCATTATGCAATAAATTATTATTTGGTGGAGACAAAAGTTAATTTTAAAAAAATTAGATTTAAATCATTTAAAAATGACAATTAAAATTTTTTTTCGTACAGGATACAATAATTTATTAATTTATACATTTCGACAAGAAAAAAAAACCAATAAAAGGACTTTCCAGAACGTCTGATTAGTTAGGATTTCCTTTTTTTTTTTTTTTAAGATATAAATTTTTATTAATAAAAAAAAAGCTTTCTAGTTGCAGGATGATTTGCATAACTGCACGTTTCCGAGGATATAGTTTTTTTTTCTGTATATAAAACTTTTTTTTGCTCTTTTTTTCTCTCCATTTTAAATTATAGTAGCTCGATATAGAAAATTTTAAATCTCCGAAGAATTTCGTATTATTATTATTATAAAAGGCGAAAGAAAGGTTAAAACCCCGTCATATCCTTTTCCCTTTTTTTTCCCCCACCTCTTGACAGCGTGACAATTAATTTAATATCGAACGCGTTAAAAAGGAAAGTGGTTTTGATGTCTAATCGGAGGATTTCCCAGGATTCGATTTAAAAAATCGAAAACAAAAATTAAATAAAAATAAAAAACAAATCCGGGGGAATGTTTTGCGACCGTTGACGAAAATATTGGGGAAGGACTTGCTAAGAGGGAAACGCGATCCCACTTGTTGATATAGCCCGCGCTTAAAGTCACCTTGGTTTTGAAAATTTTCCCAAGCTTATGCAAGGAGGTGAAGATTCCGTTTATTGATTTAACGAGAAACGGGATACCGTATCCGATTTGTTCTAATACGATTATGATTAAGGGGAGGGGGAGGAGAAAGGGGAGTTGCTTTGCATTTCGAAATACAAATAACGGAATTCCCCGATAATTGCGATTCAAAGAGGAAAGTCCGAAAAAAAGCTAATATTTGAAGTATAGGGATGTATGTGCTCCCACTTGTTGATTGCTCATTTTCGTGGGAAACCTTTATCGATTGATGCGCTCATGATCCGATGGAACGTGAAAATCATATTTTTTGATTTTTTTTTCGGCGAAAGAAAATAAAGAGGTTTCGGGATTTTTTTTTTTTTTTTTTCAATTTTTCTTTTGTTCGATTATCACGCACTCTCTTCTTTTGTGAGGACCTCTTCCATTATTTTTTTTTAGAGATATTAATTTGTTTACTGCCGGAGTGTTGTTAAATAGCTGGAAAAGGAAGTGAAAATAATAGATTTCGTTTTAAATTAATATTTTGATGATGATAAAGCTCCATTCGGTTAAAAATAGACTGAATAGAAAAGCTGTTTCTTTTGGTTTCAGAGTCGATAAAAACATTGTTTAGGCCGGGTTTTTTTTATATCTTTTTCTTTTTTTATGTAAAAAGAGACCTATAAAACAAACGTTGTCGTTTTCTTTATAGCGAAGTGCGGTCAGTTTGCTGAAGTCTTTACGGCTATTGTAAGAAAAAGGTATCATAAAGTAACTGCGGAAACTTTTCTCGGAATTATGTTTTGAGTATAAGCTTAGATATTCCGTTTCTTTTATCTATTTATTTGTTATCGTTGAAAAGAGGATGCTGCAAAATTTAAATATAGAAATCTGTATTTTAGAGCTTTTGAATTTGAAGAAAATCAAAATGGCCGGTATTCATTTTTTTCCGTAAGAAATATATTGCTGTGTCTCCATTGAAGAATCAATTGGAGGGTACAATTCATTGCACCACCGGAAATGATGTATTTTTCATTTTTTCAATGCACCATTTTTCATTTTTTTGGTGTTCAAAAAACTAATCAAAACAATTAAATAAAGTGGTAGCAGAAGAAAAAAGTCTAAAAATATACAGTATTTCCGGCGGTACAATTAATTGTACCCTTCGACTAATTGGCCAGTGGAGACAGGACAAATGATCACATGACAACTTTTGAAATTCGGCATTTTGGCTCTGAGGTACTGAAGTCGCATAAATTAAAACATAAAACCCATTTCCCAAATTTTTTTCCGATGAAATGTCTAGGAAATTTTGGAAAATCTACTTTCCGAGCTTCATAGGTGCGAAATTTTTACTCAGAAAGAAATAAGGATTTTTATTGCATACTAAATCCGCTAGGGGGCTGTCGGCTGCTATCCTGGTGAAATGGCGGTCAAATTCGGATTGATTGTTAGATATTCCCTTCTTATTTTAAGACAATTATTAAGCAATCCGAATCCGGCCGCTGTGTGACCAGGATAGCAGCCGACAACCCCCGAACGAATGTAGTTTGCCGTAAAAATTCTCAAAGCTATAAAAAAATTTTTTTTTTAAGAAGAACGTTTTAACCATAGTAATCATATCGTGAAAGTTGCCTTCTTATTGAGGAATACTTAACTTTGATCCATAATTTTTTTTCGATGTAGATACAGACGTTTTATTACGTTATAATTACTGTTCGAATTAAGTGGAGACACGTCATTTGTGGTTTAAAATTTATTTAAAAAACTATTAAGCAAAGATTTTCAAAAATTAGGCATATCCAGATTTTTATTCTTCCACTCGGAGGAAGCAAAAATGCCTTGTGACAAAACATTTGCTCTGTTTTCATTGGACAATTAATTGAAGGGTACAGTTAATTGCACTACCGAATATTCTGTATATTTTTGGACTTTTTTCTTCTTCTACCACTTTTTTTTTCGTTTTCATTATTTTTTGTTTTTAATTTTTCCAACAAACCAAAAACTGCTTTTAAGGCAGGGGGGTGTAATTCTCTCAGTTGGGGTTATCGGTATATGGATCATAAAGAGGGAACCGGGACGATGTTCAGTAAAAGAATACACCAGAGGCACTCGAAGAGTGGACTTGAACCACCGACCTTCCGTTTTCATGACGGCTGCTCTACCACTGAGCTACCTCGGGCTCTGATGCATCTCCTACTGAACTGGGTTACTTAAGGTATTTGGTGAAAAATGCGAAACTCTCATATAATGTAACTTGCTATATGCTAAGTATAAACATTACGATCAATTTCAATTTCACAAGAACTCTTTTTATTGCGAAAACGCGATTTTCGATCCGAAATTAAATTTTTAATTTTTCCAACACTTTTTTAACACTTTTTGTGTTCGAAAAAATAATCAAAACATTAAAAAAGGTGGTAGCAGAAGAAAAAAGTCTAAAAATATACAGCATTTCCGATGGTACAATTAATTGTACCCTTCGATTGATAAGCGAATGGAGACGGGACATTTTTCTTCCGTTGCCACTTTTTTCTGTTTTAATTATTTTTAGTGTTCAAAATCGCCAAATTATTCTGCCTCTAATACTTAAATGGCTCCAAAGACAGAATGACTAAATGATTTTACAAGTGTGATCAATAAATGAAAACTACAAATTCATGTTTAAGAAAGTTATCAGTCTCCACCTACAACACACCTGAGACTTTTGTCATTATCCGTTCATCGCTGACATGCGTTTTATGCGAAGTACGGGAACCCCTTATACTCTAAAGCCTATGAGGATCTGTTAATCCAGGGCTGTTCATATATATATTCTTAAAATAGATCATTATTTCAATGTACGTGTCGTGCTGTTGTCGAACTTGTCACTCCGGTTAGCAAAAGTCAACGATTAATACTGGAAAGCTTGATAAATGTCGGAAAGCATGTATCATCGGAAAGAGATGCGCGTATATTACACACAAACGAACAGATTTTTCGATGGGAGTGGAACTTCCTTACCCCAGCATAAACCGTACAAACAATCGAGGGAAATGAAATCTGTGTAAATCTAACAGTTGTAATTCAGATGAATTCAAACGTAAAATAGGGTTTTTGAAAACTTTTTGAAAATTCCATCTGCCTAACTTTTAGACAAATGCAGTGACGGAGTTGAAGTCAAGTGTCTAACTTTTGCCATCACCCAGAAAGGCTCTTAGAAGCATGAAACGAATTTTCGTCATTTCATAAAGTCATACTTTTCTTTATTTTATTTATATTTTTTATTTTTTGTACCTCTCTCTACTTTTTCCTGAATTGGGTGAATTGAGGTGAAAGTGAACTAGGTACTTGGGGGGGGGGGACTTGTTGCTTGAAAAGAGAATCAATTTTAGCGGGAAACACGTAAGAAAGGTGCATAAATTGTGTAAAATAAAAATCATGTATAAATTGTGCCAAAAATGGAAATATATACTGTATTATAAAAATGCATAATGCTCTGTCTCCATTGGACAATTATTGGACAATTAATTGCAGGGTAAAACTAATTATACCACCGGAAATGCTGTATATTTTTGGGCTTTTTTTCGTTTTCATTATTTTTACTGTTCGAAAAAATAATCAAAACAATAAAGAAAATGGTAGCAGAAGAAAAAAAGTCCAAAAATGTACGCCATTTCCGGTGGTACAATTAATTGTGCCCTTCGATTAATTGATCAGTGGAGACAGGAAAAAAGGACTTAACTTTTTTGTCAACAAAAAAAATTTTTTTTTTTCCATCGTTTCTAATAATTATACATAAATTATTATGCATTTAATATGCACAGGAAAAAATTGAATAGGCATAAGATTTGCAGATCTTTTGTTTAGTCTCCAGTTAATAATTAATCAAAGCACCAGAAGTAGACTTGAAATGTTCTTCCGCTTTTAGTATTCGGGAGGAAAAATGATACCACCACGTCATTTTTCAAGCTTAGTATAGTACATTGTTGACGTCATTTTTCTGGTCCGAACTTTTAGAGTGGAGACATCAATGTATTTCCGGTACTGTAATTTATTACATGGTGTAGTTGTTTATCCAATTTATTATTAAGTGGAGACACGTCATTTGCGGTTTAAAATTTATTTAAAGAACTATTAAGCGAAAATTTTAAAAAATTACACATATCTAGATTTTTATTCTTACACTCTGAAGCAAAAATGCCTTGCGACAAAACATTTGCTCTGTCTTCATTGGACAATGAGTTGGAAGGTACAATTAATTGTACCACCGGAAACGCTGTAACTTTTTGGACCTTATTTTTCTTCTGCTACCACTTTTTTTTTCGATTTCATTATTTTTAGTGTTCGAAAAAATAATCAAAGCGATAAAGAAAGCAGAAGAAAAAAGTCCGGAAATGTATAGCATTTCCGATGATACAATTAATTGTACCCTTCGATTAACTGGTCAATGGAGACAGGACAAGACAATTTTCTTGAAAATCATGCGAAACCAATAAAAAATATCTTGTCAAGGAACAACATGTCCGTTGTCGCGAAGAATATTTGCTTTGCTACGAAACATTCCAGTTTTGTTGCAAGACAGAACTTGCTCAAAAAAATTCATTTTTCTGAATGTGAAAAATCACGCATGTGTAAATTTTCCTCTAAATTACATATCGATAATGTCCTGTCTCCATTGGCCAATTAATCGAAGAGTACAATTAATTGTACCATAAACAATGAAAACGAAAAAAAAAGTGATAGCAGAAGAAAAAACCCCAAAAATATACAGCATTTCCGGTGGTACAATGAATTGTATCCTCCAATTAATTGTCCAATGGAGACAGCAATTTTTTTATATAAATGTTTTGCATTGTTCTTTTCGTAGGGGATGGGGTTAGGGGTGCCCAGCAATTTACTTACAGTGAAGAGGGGTAAGATTAAGCATCTAAAATTAGTATTTATAGGTACTTATACTTACAGACCTGTCCCAGAAAGGGTTTTTGCGTCTACCTCATAATAACGAGATTTCACCGTTCATGAAATATGATTTAATCTCGTTTGTGTGTTGTCCGATATTGGATACATAAACATTTTACACTTGAGAGGATCCTTCACATGGTCCGAAAGCACACATCGGATATAACGTATGCAGTTTACAAACCCAAGATAAGCGAGTTTGATTGATGTTTCAGCAAACTATAGCATCCGAGAGGCCCATCTCTGCAGGTCAACAATGATTACACTTTCTACAAATTTATTTTTTTAATCACCGGTGGGGAATATAGAACGCGGTCATTATCGTTTGAAATGAAAGGACATAAAAGAATATTAACCGGAAAAGCCATCATACGGTATACAGAATTTTTTTTTTTTTTTTTTTCCTCCAGTATTGCCTTTACAGGGAACAGTTTAGTTTTTAATTATCTCACGCATTCGTCGAGTCTGCAGCTTTCTAATTCAATTTTATTTTTTTCCCCCGTAAACTTTTTTCATTTTCTCCCTAATTTTTTTTAATGCGTTATTGTTTATATAAACACAGTATAACTTGTCTTTATTTCCGGGAAACAATAGAAAGAAACATCGTTAGGAAAATAAGGTTCTATTCATGCGGATGAATGGCTCTAATGTTGCCTCTTGTCATTTTGCTCACAAATAGTCGTTGTTGTTCATAATTTCGATTTTGAGGTTTTCCTATGAACGTGTCATTAGGGAGAGAGTTGCGGTTAACATGTATCCATCATCCTTTATTTTATTTTCCTATTGTTTCCCAATGCGGGATTAATTTAAAACTTGAAAAGAATTTAATTGGTTGAAAATAAGCAAAATAACCTTAGTCTATTTAAAAAAAAAAACACGGCAAGTCAGAATTTTTTCATTTTTAGAGAGAATTTGCTTGGAAGGCAAATCGTCTACTAAATGCGGACGCCGTAAAAAAGCCTAGACTAGGGTCTATTCATGCTGACAAGTAGGACAAAGGGAGTCGAAAATTATATGAATTGTGTTGACCAAAGATGACTTAATTAATTTAATGTGACCCTAGAAGCAAAATTAGGCTGCAAGTTCAATCATATCTTCTTGAAATTTAAATACATTTTAAATTTTAATATTTAAAATTTTAATATTTTACATTTAAAATTTAAATACATTTAAAATTTAAATACATTTAAAAAAATACATTTAAAACTCTTTCGTAATGTAGAAAAATTTTGGTTACAACATATACATTTTGGCACAACTAAAAAAAATCCGTTTTAAGGTCATTTTTCTCAAAATTTTGAAGATACGCCACTGAAAAATTAATGAACTGAAATTTAAAAAAATGTTTAGCGAAAGAATATCATTTACAAAGCAGTAAAAATTATCTAACTTTTCGTAAGCTATGCTCTGTCTCCATTGAAGAATTCATCGGAGGGTACAATTAATTGTAGCACCGGAAATGCCGTATATTTTTGGACTTTTTTTTTTCTCCTACCACTTTTTTTGTTTTCATTTTTTTGTGTTCGAAAAAATAATCAAAACAATAAAAAAAGAGTAGTGAGTCTAGCTACGCAAACTCACTGAAGAAGGGAAGGGAAACTTCTATACACTACTCGAGGTGAATTTTTATTGATCGTCAAAAATTTTGACAAACTTTTGACCTAATTTGTTGCGCACATTTTGCACATTTTGTGTTGCGCACATTTTGTGTTGCTCAAAAAATTTACTCCCAACGATTGCGCCCATTAATCTCAAAATTATTAAATCTAAAAATGATTAAAACGATCTCAAAGAGTTTCACTTCAAAAGTGATTTGTTGCGCACGTTTTGCACATTTTGTGTTGCGCACATTTCGCGTTGCACAAAAAATTTACTCCCAATGATTCTATGAAAGTTTACTAAAATTTTGACTACTTTTTTAACTTTTGACCTAAATTGTTGCGCATTTTTTGACCTAAATTGTTGCGCACTTTTTTTACATTAAATGTTGCGCAAAAAATTTACTCTCAACTATTCTAAAGAAGTTTCACTTCAAAAAGTGGCAGCAGAAGAAAACAGCCTAAAAATATACAGCATTTCCGGTGGTACAATTAGCCTAATGTACCTAGCTGGTACCCTTCGATTAATTGGCCAATGGAGACAGGACACTATAAATAGTTTAATCGGAATCTTAAACGTTTCCATTGTACCCGCAGAGACTTGTTACGTCGAAAGAGGTTTTATTATATAAACAGAGAAATAATATGGTATGGTGCAAACTCAAATTACCGATTTTTTAAAATTTTTAATTCAACAAAACGTTTAAAGTGGTATTTTTAAAAAATTCACTGCAAAAACTGAGTTTTTAATTTGAAAATGACCAATCTTCGGTTACAACGTAGAAAAAGTACCGGTCCCTTGGATTATGTTATAACCGAGTTCGACTGTATTTTCTGCAATTGTCCAAATATATCTGACGAAATTGAATCAAAATTAAAAATTCGATTGGAATTTTGTAGGTAATGAGTATTTAATCGACTTGTAGATTTCGAAATGAACCAACCATAACATTATCTGATGCCAGTCTTAATTTATCCAATGTTCTAAGCTTATTTTCTTGTTCAATAAATTTCGGAGCATAACTTTCTAATTTTTTTCTAAAATCATCTGAAAAATAAATAAATAAATAAATAAATAAATAAATAAATAAAATGTAAAAAGTTAGTACTTTTGCTTGAATTTTGAAAGATTAGCTGTTTTACTTTTGTATGATTTATAAAAAAAATTGACATGCATAATTTTTGTAAAGTTTATGCATATTTGTGTGACAATTTCTCGTTCCCGATCGATACTTGTAGAATTTATTTCTTGGGTATACTGGAACTCGATTAATTCAACAAAACTTATTTGTCAATTGCCGACGTTTCGGCAATTCCGAAAACGTCGGCAATTGACAAATAAGTTTTGTTGAATTAATCGAGTTCCAGTATACCCAAGAAATAAATTCTACAAATTTATGCATATTTGTTTAAACATATGTTTTTTTTATAATTTATGCATATATTTTTTTTATATAAAGAAGGAAGAAAACTTGCAAATATTTAGAGACCCTTAATTAAAAGAGACTGGCCAGAAAAAATGGGCGCGAAAAATCGGTGTCAACGGGACATGCGCTTTGTGTTTTATTTCAAAAAGCAAACTGTCATCTGCAGACCTGAGCAAACAAAAATGGCGATTGTTTATTTTTTTTAAATCAAAGTGATCAATAAATAAACGAATTTTCAATGTTTCAAATAAAATGAGTGGAAATATAATCAAAATTTGTGAAAATAAAACTTAAAAAATGTTGACATTGAAATATTTGATTAATGTAAACTTTTTCCAAAATAAACAATCGCCATTTTCTTTTGCTCGGGTTTGCAAATGGTGGCTGCTTCAAAAAATTTAACTCAAAGCGCATGTCACATTGACACCTCTTTTTCGCGCCCATTTTTTCTGGCCAGTCTCTTTTAATTAAGGGTCTCTACAAATATTATGCTTTCTTTTTTTCCCATTTTATGCATACTTATTCATGCATAATTATATTGGAGGATAAACAAAAATTTTCCGGTAAAAAAAAGTTTAGTTATTTATACATAAATTATGCATTTTTTTATGTACGTCCAATTTTTTGTACAAGTTATATGATTTTTATATTATTTATGCATCTCTTTTCCGTTCATGTGAATCAGCAGAGTTACGCCGTTTACGGTAAAAGGTTTTAAAATAATTTTAAAAATTGAGTTTGAATTATTTTTTGGTACCTTGAAGTTTCTGTAAACTTTCTTCTTCTCCTCCAAAATCAGACGGTAATATTTTTTTGGAATAGAATTTTAATAAGTCTTCATGGTTACTGTGGACATGGATCTAAAAATTATGGTAAAAGAAGAAAAAAAGAAGTTAGTTATTTGTAGGCCAATAATATTCAATCATCTAAACTTATTTCTTTCTTACCCTGCTAGCCAATTTTGTCTTTAAAACGCTTTTCCCTAAATTTACAATCCACTCAGCAAATTGTGGCAAGTGGACAGCATGCATGGCTGCAACTCTATAAGGGAAAGCAGTAGTTAAAACGGATAGGACAGTCATAACCAAATTTGGTGAAAATTTTTTAATGTGACCTAATTTCACATTTGCAACGTCTGTGATTAATACAACTCGACCTGATCCCATTTATTCTCCTAGAACCAATCAAGATGTCAATGAAATATGTTTTAACGGTTATAATCTATATTTTTTTCAAGAAAATAAAAAGATTACTTTCCTACCATGAATAAAACTTCAAAGACCATTGCATACATCCTAAATATTTCTATCGGATCAAAGTCGGCATCGGCTGGAACGTTATCTTTTATCTTCGTTACGATCACAAAGCAGCCATCATCCGTTTTTTTCGGTAAAGGTACTTTTATGCTAAAAAAATAGACAAGGTTTCGATTTTTCATTCAAATATTTCAATATTTGAAATATTATAATATTAATCATTTAAAATATTTTATTATTTATAAAATTAATATTATATTACATAATAATGTATAATGTCCTGTGTCTCCATTGGTCAATTAATCGAAGGGTGCAATTAATTGTATCACCAGAAATGATGTAGATTTTTAAACTTTTTTCTTCTGCTACCACTTTTTTTTTTTTTTTTTTTGATTATTTTTTTGAACTCTAAAAATAATGACAACGAAAAAAAAGTGGTAGCAGAAGAAAAAAGTCCAAAAATCTACAGCATTTCCGGTGGTACAATTATTTGTACCCTGCAATTAATTGTCCAATGGAGACAGAGCATTGTTAGGGGGAAGGCGATTATTCCTTTACGCTAAATATTTCCGAAAGATAAGGTGGAGGAGGGGATGAAAAATGATCAAAATTATGCTGACGTAATATCTGAACTAGAGACCCTAAATTAAAAGAGACTGGCAAAAAAAATTGGCGCGAAAAATCGGTGCCCACGGATCATGCGCACTGATGTATTGGAATTTTCGGAATTTTGGAAAAACTGCCGCTGCAAAATGCAGCACAGTAAAAAATGGCGAATGTTTTTGTTTTGCTCTCCATTAGAAATTTAATAAATCCGACTTAATTGGTGGCTTTCAGTAATAGCTGAACAGCATTAAGTGTTTTGTTGTCTTGGTAAGCACTTTCAATGTTTGCGTTCAAAATCTGACTCTTTTTTAAGGAGTCGGTAAACAATTACGCTTTGAATAAACAAAAACAATCGCCATTTTTGACTTTGCTGCAGTTTACACCGGCAATGTAACCAAAAACTTTCAAAAATCAGTGCGCATGATCCGTGGGCACCGCTTTTTCGCGCCAAATTTTTTTGCCAGTCTCTTTTAATTTAGGGTCTCTAATCTGAACTGCCCCTTATATGATAAGTGTTTTAAATTTACCTGACATCCATATCAAATTGAGCCTTTGCTGACAAAGGATTCCAATTTAAGAAAATTTCGGGATATTTTATACGTCCTTCAAAAAATTATCTATGATATGTTTTGTTCGTTCCAAACTTCCTTTAGAAATTCGAAAGATAGTTGCCAATTTATGGTCCTCTACAAAAAAAAAAAAAAAAAAAAAAAAAACGCTTTTTTTATTTTTCTACTTATTATTATCGATGGTGGTTAAAAGTAAAATAATGCTGCCACATTGGCATTCTCATTTTATTAGAAATCATTTTCCTAATGAATGAGAAATTTACCTACATCCTGGGGTAAATAAGGAACCTTTTTGAGCCACTCCTTCAAATTCCATAAATCTTCATCAGTTGGTTCATGAGCAAATCTAAAAAAAAGAAATATATGTTAATTTGATTGTTAAATACCTTATTAACCGAATTATCGATGATAATAGACAAGTAACATGATTGGAGATTTTTAAGGAAAATAAATTAGTGCTATGCTCTTGAATAAAAAAAAAAAAAACACTGGAATTAAAATGTGAAAATTTTTTTTGTTAAATTGCCGAAAAAAGTACTCCAAAAAAGGTTTCGTCACTTGGCTTCGTCCTTAAAATGTTCCTTAACGTCAGCTGACTGTGTCGAGGTGAGACAGGTACGATCTTGTTCGCACGTGCATATTTTCAAATATCTCATTAAACCCATTGATGCCGTTAAGAGTTTTAGAAATAACACAGTCATTTTTATAATATATTATTATTTATAATATAAATTAAACGGAAAATCGACGAGCTTTGACGCTTAGGCCTACATTAAAAAATACCGCAGCCACCCATGAAGGTCAAGTGGGGCGAAAGTTTTTTTTAACGGGGCTTCAAACCCTTTTGCCTTTACTCCAAACCCCCTCCAAGCCCCTTTTAACATTGAAAATAAAAAATATTACATTATTAAAAAAAAAAAAAAAAAAAAAAAATTAGTTTTTCTTAAATTGTAATGCTCTGTCTCCATTGGACAATTAATTAGAGGGTACAATTAATTGCACCACCGAAAATGCTGTATATTTTTGGACTTTTTTCTTCTGCTGCCACTTTTTTTCTTTCATTTTCATTATTTTTACTCTCCGAAAAAATAATCAAAACAGTAAAAAATGTGGTAGCGGAAGAAAAAAGTCCAAAAACACAGCATTTTCGGTGGTAAAATTAATTGTATCGTTCGATTAATTGGCCAATAAAACAGGATATAATTTTTTTTATTTTACTTTATTTTATTTTATATTTTTATATATGAAAGACTATCGATCCAGATTTTTATTATTTTTAATATTTTATGTTCATCGGGAATTGGATCTATATTTAAGAAAGCCACGATTGTATATTCGAGGGCTATTTTCGGAAACATAAGAAATCGGTTCAAAAGTTAAATGGCGATAGATGGAATCGAACCACCGACCTCTCGTTGGTTCGATTCCGAGAAGCTCCACACGGTAAAAAATTTTATGTTAACAGTAACATAAATCGTGTGTGGACTTTTTTTTTATGTTAAAAATTAACATATTCATGTTAAAATAATAACATAATTATGTTAATTTTAACATAACTGTGAGTGGACTTTTCTTTTTAACATAAAATTTTTTACCGTGCAATATTCCGCCATCTGAAAACATGTTCACTTGTCTATTATCGGTTTCATTCGTTCGTTAGCGAAAACGACATTATTAGTACCCGTTTTGTATGTCGCGTACGGATTTCGGTTGATCCATTGTTCCTCCAAATTCCTTTAAATAATTCGATATTTGATCTTGAAGATTATAATACGGACGATTTCTTTCGATTGGTCTTATTTAAGACTTTTTTTTACGGTAATCTGAAGAAAAAAAAATGTATACATATTACTGAATCTTGCGATAGGATGTAGGTCAAGGTTAAGATCATCATTTTATCGGGTCAGACAGTATTGCTGCAATTATTATTTCATTTCATTTTAATAAATGAAATCGGGGAAATTATGAAGATGAAATTAAAAATGAAAGAAAACTAATGTTGTATCTACCGTAGAGTTTGCTCAATTTCAAGGGGTAGCACTTGTCATTTGCCTCACCTCCCTAGCTCCCCTCCCAGCCAGACTCCCCTCGCTCCCTCCCTCACTTCTTGGATAGTCGGATAAATGCATAAAAAACGCATCAATTTTGAACTGTATAATGAACTTAACTTTTTTTTGCCAGAAAAATTTTTTCTCATTCCCCAATATAATTATGCATAAATAAGCATGCATAAAATGGTAGACAAAGCTGAACAAGCGTATTTTTTCTGCGTTATGGTTTAAAAAAATTATGCAAAATTATGCATTTCCAAATTTTTGTATAAGCGATACAAAGTGCGAAAATTATGCATTTCCAAAAATTATGCAAAAATTATGCATTTCCAAATTTTTGTATAAGCGATACAAAAATAATATATTTTTTTATATAAATCTTTTGCATTTATTTTGCAAAAATTTTATATACTTTTTGCATTACTTTTCCGTACGGGTTTATACTTTGCCAAGATGTACAGTACAAGGCCTTGAGTTTTTTTTTGTCGATTGTCTAAAAGTTTGTATGTTTTACTGAAGAGTATAGTAAAACCTATGGCCGTAACGAAGTACATTAGTTTAAAATTTTTTCAGTGTATAATTTCTCAGCGCTAACAATATCATACATGTTCATTAAATTTTTTTATTTTTCATTTTTAAAAAAATTTTTTTTTCTAATTTATTCTTTGTTGTGAGGAAATGTTTATTAGGGTGCGTCAAAATAAATCGGTCACTTCAGATTTTCGCTCCGAGGTCAAATTCTGGTTATTTACTGAGCAGAGGACCCCCCTAATTTTTATTCGATTTTTAAAAAATTGTTTAGAGATCGCTAAAGTCGTTTAATGCGTTTTTTAAGGGAAAAAACGGAATAAAAAATATTTGTAAGTGAATATTGAAAAATTCACCACTTACGGAATTAGGGGCAGAAAAATTCGGTTTTATAGGTTGATGTTACCTATATATAGGGGTATCGGGAAAAAAATAAGTAAGGCCGAAAATATCACCCATCATTTTTGTAAAAAAAAAAAAAAAAATAAAATAATAAAAAAAAGGCAAATCGGCCAAAATGTGAAATGTTATACATTCAATGGATGTCAGAAGAAAATTTTCGGCATTTTTAAGTAATCTTAAATATTTTTCGACAGCGATATATGCCGCGTTAATGCGAATAACCAATTAAAAAGCACTTTTATGCCCGGTTTTTGGGCAAAAACTGAAATGCGAAAAAAATATCATACGTGACCTTAATTCTACATATTTTAACTGAGTTTTAATGACTATCCCGTCACCCAAATTTTTGAGTTCTAAGGGTGCCCAAATTTTTACATTTTTTAAGTTAAATTCCCCTCCAAACCCCACATGGGTGATATTTTCGGCCTGACTTATTTTTTTCCCGATACCCCTATATATAGGTAACATCACCCTTTAAAACCGAATTTTTCTGCCCCTAATTCCGTAAGTGGTGAATTTTTCAATATTCACCTAAAAATATTTTTTATTCCGTTTTTTCCCTTAAAAAACGCATTAAACGACTTTAGCGACCTCTAAAAATTTTTTTAAAAATCGAATAAAAATTTGGGGGGTCCTCTGCTCAGTAAATAACCAGAATTTGACCTCGGAGTAGAGTTTCTGTTTTCCCGGGAATTTTAAAATTTCGGGAATCGGGAATCCCGTTTTTTTTGGAAAAAGCATTTCCCGGGATTCGGGAATTAATGATATGGCGGGAACCCGGGAAATTCCCGGGATTAACCGGGAAAACCCGGGAATTTTCCCGTTAATTTCTGGAAAACGGGAAAAATCCCGAAAAATTTCAATCCCGGGAATCGGGATTAAATTTTTTTTCCGGGATCCCGGGAATTCCCGGGACGGGAATTCCCGGGCAGAAACTCTACCTCGGAGCGAAAATCTGACGTGATCGATTTATTTTGACGCACCCTAATGTTTATTCTTAACACCTTTTCATGGTTTAAGTTTAAACTTTTTTCTTGCTAAGGCGCAACTTTAATGTGTAATTTTCGAAGAATATTTTTTCCGAAATCTGAACGCCTATATTTTAAGCACTACATTAACGCCTATTTTTTATATTTTTACCTATATTTTAAGCACCATGCCGGTATTAAAATGTTTTTATTTTACTGACACGAGATGCTCCCGTCCAGAAACTTGTTTAAACTACAACACACTAATACTTGAACTAATCGACTTCAGTGTTTTGTAAAATTTTTTGCACTTTGCATCAGAGACCATAATTATAAAAAAAAAAAAAAAATTGTGAAGGACATCTTTTTCAAATTAAAGGACATTCTAGCATGTTGATTCTTTTTTTTTTTTTAATCATCCTTGGTTGTGAGAAACTATTTATTCTTTAAAGATATTAATTACTTCGCGTACACTACCGGCCGGTACTGAAAATTATATCGATTTAAAAAAAATTAATTTTATTTTCGAAAATTCGGTTTTTTACAAATGAAAATGAGATCGGATCGCACCGAAACCGGGCCAAAAAGTTCTGTTATTTTTCAGAAGCAAAAATCCAATATTTAAAATGTACGAAAAAGACTTCCTTGGTAATTTTTTAAAATGTTTTCGCAATAAAAAAAATAAAACGCCGTTGTTTATTTTTTGTTGTTGAAATAGTTCCCGAATTCACCGCTAGGGCTCTGGGCTAGTCTCTTGGGAAGAAACTTTTTTTTATTGCGAAAACAACACTATTAAAAATTATGAAATATATATTGGAACAATAGGGTGCGTCGAAAAAAATCAAGTGTCTGGGATTTTTGCTCCCCGGTTAAAATATGATTATTTGGCTATCGAAACACCTCCCTAATTTTTTTCAGCCCGAAAAAAAAATTTTTTGATAGTGCCCACGATTTTTTAAGTTTTTTCGACCAAAAAAAGGGCTTTTTTTCTTTTATTTCGCAAAGTTATAAAAATTTGTGCAGGGCTTAAACTTTGTTATAAAAAATTGAAATTTTGAGCATAGGTTTCAGGTATATAGAGGTACCTAAAAAAAATTACGCAGTCGTCAAAAAAGCAGTTGTGTCGTTTTGGCAGGGGGGCCATAGTGAAAACATATTTTTGCGAGGGGCCTTCGAGCGGGGAGGGATCCGAAAATTTCAAAATAGCCAAAATGCGTCTAAAATATGTGGAAATGATGTGGCACTTGAACCGTAGCGGGCCTAATATATATACGCTCTGTAGGGGGCCAAAATAGGGCAAAATTTTAAAAAATTTTAGACTTTGTTTTCGAAACACATTTTATTCGATAGATCTCGCAAAAACAAAGCTTTTTTATATGGGACACTTTTCGTTCCCATTATTAGTTACGGAGATTGGCTAAATTTAATGTTTTTGGCTAAAAATTTAATTTTTTGGCCAAAAGCTTATATAACTCCACAGCCGTTTGATTTAGAAGAAATGTTCCAGGTAATTTTTTACTCAGAACACTATAATTAAGAGAAACAATCAACTTCCAAACCGATTTTCAAAAATTTTGACTCCACTATAATTTTGAAATTTTTCAAAAATTTCAATGCTTTAAAAATTTTTGAAAATCGGTTTGGAAGTTGATTCTTTCTCTTAATTATAGTGTTCTGAGTAAAAAATTACCTGGAACATTTCTTCTAAATCAAACGGCTGTGGAGTTATATAAGCTTTTGGCCAAAAAATTAAATTTTTAGCCAAAAACATTAAATTTAGCCAATCTCCGTAACTAATAATGGGAACGAAAAGTGTCCCATATAAAAAAGCTTTGTTTTTGCGAGATCTATCGAATAAAATGTGTTTCGAAAACAAAGTCTAAAATTTTTTAAAATTTTGCCCTATTTTGGCCCCCTACAGAGCGTATAGATATTAGGCCCGCAACGGTTCAAGTGCCACATCATTTCCACATATTTTAGACGCATTTTGGCTATTTTGAAATTTTCGGATCCCTCCCCGCTCGAAGGCCCCCTCGCAAAAATATGTTTTCACTATGGCCCCCCTGCCAAAACGACACAACTGCTTTTTTGACGACTGCGTAATTTTTTTTAGGTACCTCTTTATACCTGAAACCTATGCTCAAAATTTCAATTTTTTATAACAAAGTTTAAGCCCTGCACAAAATTTTATAACTTTGCGAAATAAAAGAAAAAAGCCCTTTTTTTGGTCGAAAAAACTTAAAAAATCATGGGCCCTATCAAAAAACTTTTTTTCCGAGCTGAAAAAAAATTAGGGAGGTGTTTCGATAGCCAAATAATCATATTTTAACCGGGGAGCAAAAATCCCAGACACTTGATTTTTTTCGACGCACCCTATAGGAACAATTAAGTCTTGTTCATGCAAATGCATTCATTGCATTTTTTTCCCCCTCTCATTAAAGACTAGTTAATATTTTTACAGTAAAACCGGTATGTTTCGCTGACTTGGAAACAATCCACTGTAATTTTACGAAGAAAATTCAAGGAGGCACGTCCCTCAGGCGGTGATTAGATCCCTGTTCATACCGAGTATGCTCCTAGCAGTAGGAAAATTTTCCCTAGAATTTCTTTCGTTAAATTACAGTGCATTGTTTCCGTAAAATCTTCGAAAAAATTCGGTTTTAGTGTAAAAAATATTGAATAGCCTTAGATGAGGGAGGGAAAAAAAAATTATCAAGCGCTGTCAGTTTCCCGTCAAAAATTTAAAAAAAATCCAGAGCACGTGTTAATTTTACGGTTGAGGGAGCCTCCGGTTTGTATTCACTCAAAAGTTTAGACATGAAAAACAATTTCAAAATTCAACTCGAAATTTCTAACAGATTGTTTACGGAAACATTTTCGAAAAAATTTTTGGGCTTACGATCAAATATTTCGATGTTAAAAAAAGAAAAATTAAACAGAAACAGCTGATTGACGGTTCGTTAGCTTCAACAAAACACTTCACAATTTGTTTTCTTTCGTCTGATCAAGTTAAACTTGAAATCTTATCACGCAGAGGTCGTTACCGGAAGTTCTTGGCCATTATATGTGTAAAAGGCAGTGCTATGTTAGGCAAAAAATCGTGATGAATCACACCATCCTTTATCACTTTTTTTTTTTAAATGGTGTTTTGTTCGTTTATAAATTTCGACTTTCATTTAATTTAATATTTAAATTTCAGGTATCGAACCGAGACCCCTTTCCCAGGTAGAACAAATCTCTTAAAGACGTCTTCAAGAGCTTATGCTGTGTTTAAGACATCTTAAATTTTGTTAACGCCCCACCTTACAGATATCTTTTAGATGTTTTGCGTAAAATTGATCTTTAATATGTTATATCTTAAAGACAACTTTGTGTTAAAGACGTCTTCAAGGTGGGGCATTAAGAGAATTTAAGATGTCTTCAAGAGTGCTCTAAGAATTGTTCCACATGAGATTTTTTGTAAAAGTCCCTATTTTTCTTTCCTTTAATTTTTATGCCTCTATTATTTTATTAAATCAGAAAATGATGCTAAAATTCAAAGAAATAGTCGATCTTTTCTCAAAATTTGTAAAATTTGGTTTAAAATCTACAGTAAAAAGTTCGGAAACTAAATGTTTTTGGCCCCCAAAAGGTCCCTTATTTTCCCGTTTTGGTCCCCGAAAGGTCCCTAATTTTTCCGTTTTGGTCCCACAAAAGGTCCCTAATTTTTCCGTTTTGGTCCCCCAAAAGGTCCCTAATTTTTTCGTTTTGGCCCCAAAAAAGGTCCCTAATTTTTTCGTTTTGGTCCCCGAAAGGTCCCTAATATTTCCGTTTTTGGTCCCTAAAGTCTCAAATTTTTTAGGGCTAAAACGGTTCGATGCCTCAGATTTTTTAAAGTGTTTGCCCTCTCAATTCACTGGTCAGAATTTCGAATACTAAATTTTTACTTTTTTCAGTGTGAGGTTGGTGAGCCATTCCGTATCTTATAAAAATTTTAAGTCCTCGTTTTTTGTTCATTTGGGGACAAGCCGACAGCTGCTACTTTTTTGAAGATTTTTTTTTTCAAAAAAAAAAAAAAAAAAAAAAAAAAAAAAAAAACACCTTGATGAAAGCTCTTTGCTCTTTAATGTGATGACCTAATTTCGACTAACGATAAAAATCCCAAACCACCGTCCGGCCGCATAAAGAAAATTAACTTTTAAAAATTCCCCCGGAATAAAGAGGGAGAAACGATTAAAAATAAAAAAATAATATTTCCAGAATAATAAAAAGGAACACGTGAAGGTAAAAGAAAAAGTAAATTAAGTTAATGTAAAATTTTAAAACGTGATAAAAATTAAAAAACCGGAGAATCTTTTTTTTTTTTCTTTTCTTTTTTATGCTGTCCTCCATAAGTTTTTCTATGATCTTTTTTTTTTATTCACCTACTCATCAATCAACCATAAATTAAGTTTTGCGCGAGAAAAGCTGTTTTTCTCTTTTGTTATGATAAGTACAATGGCGACGGTCTTTTTTTTTTTTTTTGTGACCGAAAAAAAGCTTGATTCCCATAGGTAGAGGATCCTTTATAGATACCGTATGCGATGAAAAGGAAGATTAGCATAACAAAATATTGAAATCGTGCTTATTTTGCTTTCTTCGAGACGCCACTCTCTTTTCCATCAAAAGTAACAGATTAAACTGACTTTTTTTTTTTCTGGAATACAATTTATGATTTTTTTTTTTTTTTTTTTTTTTTTTAAATGTAATGTATTCAATTTGAAATGCATTTACATGCTTACTTATGGTAAGGAAATGAGTAATGATCGCAACTTACGTAGCTTTTACAGGTTGAGTTTTTCGTAGAAAATTGTGGTTAAGGTGACGCAGGAGTGATTCATTTTTTCGAACACCCTATACTTCGAAATATGCAAATATTATCCTTTTGGTGCTAGATATCAAAATTCCGCTTCCGAGCAACAATTTTTATCAATCTTAGGCACCTTCAGGAAAAATTCCATACCTGACTGTACAGTACTTTTTTGGGAAACCTTAATCCACTATAAATTCCCGGGAATTTATCCTAAATCAAAGTTTCCCGAAAAAGTACTGTGTGGCCAGGTATGGAATTTTTCCTGAAGGGGCCTAAGATTGATAAAAATTGTTGCTCGGAAGCGGAATTTTGATATCTGGCTCCAAAACGTTAATATTAGAGTTTTTCGAAGTATAGGGTGTTTAAAAAAATTAATCACTCCTGCGTCACCTTAAGGAGTCTGCTAGCACCCTCCAATTTGGAGTGAATCCGCATAAAACGTGACTTTAAAGGTGCTAGTTCGTATCAAACCGCAAACCGCAGGTTTTTTTTTTTTTTTTTTTTTTTTTTTTTTTTCAGGAATAAATAAATAAGTTAAAAAAATTAGGTTATGCAAAAAAAAAAAAAATTAGGAAAAATGGTGGGGAATCTGACAATCTGACTGACTTTTTCTGACAAGTAGGGAGGGGATCAAAACAGGTCAGGGCATATGCGGCATATCCCTACGTAGGACTACGTCTAGAATTTGGGTTGGGGCCGAATTTTCGTTTCAAAAAATGTTAATGATCCCCCTAAAAGGGCAGTCTCCACTTGATAACGTTCACGGCATTCGCGTTGTCCGTCATCGCGATTAACGTAATCGCACCGGAAGTGCTTTGCAGGTTTGGCTCCCGTAAACGTTTGGGACATAAAAAGAGTACCGTATATTTCATTAAGTATACAAAATTGGCTTACCCAGAATTTGTTTTGGAACAGATTTATTGTCTTTTCCATGCCGAATTAAAATTTTTCTTTTTAAAATCCGTAAAAACATCTTTCAAAACCGCCATTTTTAATGTTTGTAAAATAAAAAAAAGCAGAAGATGATAAAAAAAATCGTGGTGAAAGATCCACAAAACTTCCGGTGCGAGTACGTTCATCGAGAAGGCGGATAACGAGAATGCGGTGAACGTTATCAAGTGGAGACTGCCCTAAATCCTTCAAGCCCTGATATTAGTCCACGTGGTCCTTTTTTTCAATAAAATTTTATCAAAAACAGGGGTCCGAAGCTTGGACATTTTAACCGATGCCGATGCTAGCATCGGCATCGAATTTTTTTCAAAGTCGAAATCGGCGTCGGCGTCGGCATCGGCATCGCGAAATTTGTTAGTGCCAGCCAGGGGTCCGAAGCCGATGCCGATGCCGATGCCGAAGCCGGCCGCGGCCAGCTAAAATTTCGGGTCGACGCCGATGCCGGCGCTGATGCCATTTTATCTGTTTTATTTCCGATGCCGATGCCGATTCCAGCATCGACCACCCGATGCTGATGCCGATGCCACCAAGCATCGATCTCATCCGATGCCGGCATCTGTTATACCCAATGTACCGATTTTTTAATCAGATAAAAATTTTAGAGCCATTTACCTTAAGAGCCATTTACCAGATAAAAATTTTAGAGCCATTTTTTACCTTAGAGCAGTTTTGTTTGTTCGTTTTTTTTTTTTCAAAATATAAATTAATTGTGAAATCACATATCTCGAATTTTTAATTCTGACGTCAGTGCTGGTACCGGCACCGATGCCGATGCCGCTGCCGATGCCGCTAACGATGCCGGCACTAATAAATTTCGCGATGCCGATGCCGATGCTGGCACTAACAAATTTCGCGATGCCGATGCCGACGCCGACGCCGATTTCGACTTTGAAAAAAATTCGATGCCGATGCTAGCATCGGCATCGGTTAAAATGTCCAAGCTTCGGACCCCTGGTGCCAGCATCGGCATCGGCATCGCGAAATTTATTAGTGCCGGCATCGTCAGCGGCATCGGCAGCGGCATCGGCATCGGTGCCGGTACCAGCACTGACGTCAGAATTAAAAATTCGAGATATGTGATTTCACAATTAATTTATATTTTGAAAAAAAAAAAAACGAACAAACAAAACTGCTCTAAGGTAAAAAATGGCTCTAAAATTTTTATCTGGTAAATGGCTCTTAAGGTAAATGGCTCTAAAATTTTTATCTGATTAAAAAATCGGTACATTGGGTATAACAGATGCCGGCATCGGATGAGATCGATGCTTGGTGGCATCGGCATCAGCATCGGGTGGTCGATGCTGGAATCGGCATCGGCATCGGAAATAAAACAGATAAAATGGCATCAGCGCCGGCATCGGCGTCGACCCGAAATTTTAGCTGGCCGCGGCCGGCTTCGGCATCGGCATCGGCATCGGCTTCGGACCCCTGATCAAAAATCATCAATATCTTCGTTTTAAATATGGATAACCTTCTTCACGAAACATCATCAAAATTTTTAATAAAAAATTAAAATTTTAAGAATTTTACCAAAAAGTTTTAATAATAAAATTAAAAAAATGTTTTTTCAATAAAATTTTAAATAAATTTTTTTCATAATCAAAATTCATCGAAATGTTCGTTTCAAAAAATGTTAATGATCCCCCGAAATCTTCCAAGCCCTAATATTAGTCCTCGTGGGCTCCTTTTTCAATAAAATTTTATCAAAAATCGTCAAAATCTAAAAAATTTTCTAAAAATTTCCCCTTTTTTCTTAAAATCAGTCAAAAATTTACATTTTGTAAAAAATTTTATTATTTTTCATTGAAATTTTTTTTTTTAATTTTTACAAATGTTCGGTTAAATTAACGATGTTGGGCTCAGAATTATATATAATTTATATAAAAAATATATATAAAATATATAAAAATTATATATAAAATATATATTTTTTATATATAATTTATACATAAAATGTGTATAATTTTTATATTTTTACGTGATACAAAAATTAGACAAAAAATTTATATATTTTCTGTATAAAATATATATATTTTATACAGTTAGAAAAGTGCCAAATTTTGTATGAAAATTATACACATTTTATATATAAATTTTCGTTGTAAAAATTATATATATTTTTTGACTTTTTTATATATTTTTTTTATACAAATTATATATAAATTATATAAAAATTATATAAATATTATATAAAAATTATATATCATTTATATATAATTTATATATAGTCGACCTCGCTTATAGTGAACTTCAAGGGACTGGTCAATATTCGTTCACTATAACCAAGGTTCACTATAACTGAACTTCCCATAATGGACTTTTCTGAGTTTTCTTAACGAGATCACAAAAATAAAGCATATTTTTTTAAATATTTTGAGTTAATCAAGACTTACATGTGATTGGTTTTACAAAAAAACTCTCATTTTGCAAGTTTGGAACGTAATTTATGTTGTGCCAGTTCGTAATTTAGGCACTAAAATAAAAATTTGGCGACAAAAACCATAAAAAATCAAGAAATTGCTCCAAAAAACCATGTTTAAAACGCTTTTGTAACCAAAATGGTTCACTATAACCGAGGTAAATTACATGGAAAGAATATACAAAGGGACTGGGACCGGCCACTTTGGTTTACAATAACCGAAAGTTCATTATAACCGAGTTCACTATAAGCAAGGTCGACTGTATAAATTATTTACAGAAATAATATAAAACATATTGATTTAATTTTATTATTAACCACCTTTTCAAATTTCGCACCCGGAATACCATCCAGCGAATCCACGGCTGGATACACAAACTGTATCATGTACAATTGATTACGAAAATCGTATTTGTTTTCAAGAAATTTTTTTTGGGAGTTGCATGAAAAAACGACAAAAGTGGTGTTAAGAGATGGAGGAAATAAAAAAAGTTGCTGGTATACGGGTGCAGGACCTGGAGCCCTATAAACCTTTCCCCTACAGGGCCTACTTTGGCAGGCAACCCGCCAGTCAGGCACTCCCAACCTTCTTGCGTAGGCCGCGATGTTATATTCCCATCTGATCTGAGGTCTTCAATGAGATCTATGACTCGCCTCTTTGCTCTCCAGGACCTGCCGGATGTATCTTGACGGTGGCGTGCGAGCCACATGTCCCGCCCACTTGAGCCTTCGGGACTTAATCACACTAGGGATTAATGCCCGGCGATAGTTGCCCAATGAGCCTATGGACCTCGTCATTTGAACGCATGCGCACCCTGCCTGTATTTGGATCCCTTCTAGGACCTAGGATTCAGCGCAGGACCTTATTTTCGAATACCAACAACTTCTCTTGAGCACGGATGGTCAGGTTTCAAGTGTCACAATCGTAAGTGAATACAGGACGGATTATGGTATTATCAATGCGGAGTTTCGCTCGGTTAGATAGAACTCTACTACAAAGGAGATGGCCTGTTAGCGCAAAAAGGCAACGGTTACCACTCTGAATCCTCGTCGCAATCTCAGAGTTAGTGTCAATGTCGCTGGTGACATAGGACCCTAGATACCGAAGTTCAGGATAAGGAGTTTCCTAAATCTAAGTTCCTAAATCTACGTTTTCGTACCTCCTGCCCACCAATTTGACAGGTAAAAAGGAAGGCGGTAAATAAATAAAAATAACAAGGCTTCTTAAGCCTACCGAAAATATAATAAAGATACTCAAAAATGTACATTGTAACGGGACGAAGTATTACCCGAGACTCAGCACGAGTCGATCGCAAATCGACTCGTCTTGAGTTCTGCTTATTTTGCAGTTTCGGCTAAGATTCGATTCATTCATCTTTTTTATCATATCAAGAGGTCCATCGTGCCGTCTCTGTCGGTCTGTCTTTCTTAATTATTATAACAAAGTACTCAGTTTTCTCCTCGTTTACCTTGAGCCCAACCCTACGAGCAGTTATTAGAAACTCTCCGCATAGCCTCCGAACATCGTCCCGGTTTTCCCCTAATATATCGATGTCGTCGGCATAATCCAGGTCCTTCAAAAATGTTTTATTTCGTGGGGAAAGAGGGGACGGAATAGTAATACTAATAGTAAATATTGTTTCACTTCCGAATGTTCAAAGTTCTGAAAAATTCATTCTAGTTCGCCGCCTCTGATGCCACTGCCGAGTAGAAATTTTGTGAACGTCGGCTTCCGCGAAAAAAGCCAGTGGCGCGCTGAAGCAGAAGCAAAAAATTTGCAGCAGGATTCTGGCAGGTTCGAGAAAACTAAATTATTATTTATGAATTACTTACATATATTTTGTATAAAAATTTTATATAAAATATATATATTTTATATACAAATTTTATACAAAACATGTATAAAATATATATATTTTATATAAAAATTTTACATAAAATGTATAAAAATTCTATAAAAATTATATATAAAATATATAGAAATTATATATAATTTGTACAATTCTATTTTTTTAAAATATATATAAAAAAGTCAAAAATTTTCCAAAAAAAATATATAATTTTTACAACGAAAATTTATATATAATTTATGTATAATTTTCATACAAAATTTGGCAATTTTCTAAGTGTATAAAATATATATTTTATGCAGAAAATATATAAATTTTTTGTCTAATTTTTGTATCGCGTAAAAATGTAAAAATTATACACATTTTATGTATAAATTATATATAAAAAATATATATTTTATATATAATTTTTATATATTTTATATATATTTTTTATATAATTTATATATAAATCTGAGCCCAACATCGTTAATTTAACCAAATGTTCAAGGATTTTTGATAAAATACTGAAACATTTATCTAAAATTTTTGAAATATTCGTTTGTTTTTTTATGTTCGGTGTCCAAAACACCAAGACAACCGGACACGACAAATCCATCATGGTGCGCCCTGAGACGTAGTCCTACGTCAACAAATCGTAAAAAATCATTATAACAGGAATTTATACGTATTTAAATCTGAGTTTTAAAAACGGAAAAGCGATGAAAAGAAGACCAAATTTTGATTTTTGATTTTCGAGTTTAAAATGGAGACATTTAAACTGAGGAAAAAAATAATAAAAATTATTCAGGGCTGCGATTCCGATTCCGATTCAGCAGAATCTTGACTATTTATGAGTAAGATTCCGATTCCGATTCCGATTCCGACTCAAACTAACAAATATTTTCACGATGCCGATTCCGATTCTGATTTTGATTTTTAAACCAAAATTGATTAACTGTAATAACGGTATTTCCGTGCTTTTTAAGTCAATCTGAATCGAAAATATTTTTTTGCATGCCGATTCCAATTCTGAAGATTCCGAACCGTTTTCAGATGAGATTCCGATTCCGATTCCTATTTCTTCAAGAAAAGCACGGATTCCGATTCCAAATAAAAATTAATGGAATTTGCAGCCTTGTAAAAATTGAAAACGGAACCCTTTTTGATTTTTTATTTTTGTTTGTTGATTAAAGTTTTTTGTTGGAACCGGAACGACCTTCTTCATCCACTCATGCATGTCTTCAAATTTATTTCAGAATTCAGACTTATTTAGTCCAAAATGATTTAATCAAAAAAAAATTTTTTTTTTAATTAATTAATTAATTTATTTATTTATTTTTTATTTTTGTTGTTATTTTTTTATTTTTTTTATTTTTTTGGTTCCGGCTTTTCGTCCTTGAAGAAACCTGTATGGTTAACTCTAGCTTTTTTCCCGGAAAAAGAACTGCAACGAAGCATTAAACGAAACCATGGAAATCGTATAATATAAGCCCAATAACATTACCATTTTGAAAGAAAAAATATTTTTTAATATAAGTCAGCAAGACCCGTGATAAATGATTCCCTGAAAAAGTATTTTGCTCCGCGGGCTAAGTTATTTTTAAATGCGGTTTTTTTTTTCTTTCGGGTGGATAAGGGGAAAATTCGTAAAGCGCCAGTCAAGAATTAATGAACACATACATGCCAGCCAAAAATTTCTTTTTCAAGGTCCCGACCGAAAAATCTTTTCCCTTTGATTTCCCTATCCCCCCCTTCCCGTTTATACACTATTTGCAATCCCTTTCGTAGTTACAAATTTCCGATAAAATTCAAACTTGAAGGAAAAAAAAAAACCGAAAAAGAGCTTTTTCCGGGAAAATCGTAAATGAAAAATGATGAAGTTGGCGGTTGTGCGCGAATCAGGTTTTTTTTTCCCTCCCTCCCTCCTCCTCCTTCTTTATTCCGTTTACTTTAAGCGTCGTCAGCTTGTTCCCTTAAAACGCTCTTTTTTTTTTCCTTTTCAGTGGATTTTGTTTGATGGAAAATAGGGATGTATACACAGTTAGATTTCCCTTTTTCATTAACCAAATGCTTCGCAGTTTCTAATCAGCCATCCTTGATAATTAATATTGCGTTGTCATCAAGAAAAACATTCAAAATGATAAATTAACGAATTTTTTATTTTTCTTTCCCTTTTTTTTATTTTTCTTCTCCGGGAAATATGAGAGACGTCCTTTCTGTAATAATTGCTTGATTTGAGAAACGGTACCGCATTCCAGTTTTCATTTTGCGGGTTTACCCACCCTCCCCGCTTTTCCTCGGGAGTTTTGAATTTCTTTAATGCCGCGCGTAAACCGAGATCCTTGGGTTTTAATTTTTATTTTCCCGATGAAAACGACGTACGTTTTTTTTTTTTTTAAAACTTCATTTAATTTTTTTTTTTCTGCGAAAATTTTCAATTACGACAAGCCAATGACATAATTCCTCAAGTTTTCCAAAACCACCGGATCTCAATTTTTTTTTTTTTTTTTTTTTTTTTTTTTTTCATTTAACTTTTAAGTAAAGGAAAAGAAAATTAATAACCTTTCGGAAAATTTTTCTTTCATTTATTTTCTTTCAGGTGAGGTGGAATATACTATTGGGGAGGGGGGGGGGAGCGAGAAAATCGTTTTTTTTTTTTTTTTTTTTTTTAGTTTTCTTTAACGGGGGAGCCTGATAGAAGAACGGTTTCCGCATTAGAGTAAAAAAGGTATAAAAAAATGTAAAAAAACAAGAAAAAAACAAATGAAATGAAAGAGTAATTTAAAAGGTGATTCCGGTTTCGTTTTGTTTTTTACGTAAAATGGTGGATTCAAGTTATATTTATTACGTACTTTAACAATTCTAAAGCCTTTTAAAAAGTCTCAAGGAATGGAATTATGTTACTACTTTTTTCACGGCACAAGTATTGGAACAAAATGGAGTGCAGGATGCTTTTGAAATAATGCTTCTTTTTCTATCGCAATACTCCCATTTTGTTGTAGCACTTGTTCTGTAAAGGCAGAAATGAGACGGGGACGTATTTTGTTTGGCTTATGTGACAAGTTCAGACTTCAGCAATTTAGGGTGGGTCGAAAAACACGAATTTTCGAATTTGAAAACGCTTGATATGGGAATCGATGCCTTTTTATAATACTATTAACCCTATTTTTTTTTCAGATGTTTTAAACGACATTTTGCGGTATGCCGCAATGACCTTGAAATTTCCAAAAAGCCCATTTGAGGACCGAAAACGAAAATTTTTTTTTTTCACATAAGAGACCGTCGTTTCTTATCGTAAATTTTGCGGAGATTACGAATTTGAAGTCAAAAATTAGTTTTGGTGCACAGTTTTTGAGCCACATGCCGGATTCCAAAATTCTGAAAATCTTGTTATGGCTTTCTGTCTGTGGCTCAAAAACCGTACACCAAAACTAATTTTTGACCTCAAATTCGTAATCTACGCAAAATTTTCGATAGGAAACGATGGTCTTTAATGCGATAAAAAAAAATTTCATTTTTGGTCCTCAAATGGGTTTTTTTGGAAATTTCAAGGCCGTTGCGGCACCTCAAAATGTCGTTTAAAAAATCTGAAAAAGACTAGGGTTAGTAGTATTATAAAAAGGCATCAATTCCCATATCAGGCGTTTTCAAATTTAAAATTTTGCGTTTTTCGACCCACCCACCCTAATCAGCATGACATGTCCTTGAAGTTGACTGGGCCCAATCATCCCATTTGACCGGGATAAGTCCTAAATAGTAAAAGTGGATCGAAAAACGCGAATTTTTAAATTTGAAAATGCCGCGGCTCGGAAAAGTTGCATTTTAGCCTATGCAAAAGCCCTCATTTTTTTCAGATTTTTTGGAGGCCGATTCCTGCTGCCCCCAGAAGCCTAAAGTTTTTCAAAATCTCATAAGGGCCGAAAAAATTAGAGCCGTATTTTGGGTGCGAAAGAGTTTATTTTCTATCAGAAATTTTCCGTTAATTTCAAAAATAAAGTCAATATTACAGTGATTGGAGTGATTGGAAATATTGGAGGATTCGTTTTTATATATGAGCCGAAAGAAGTATAGGGAGTTTAGGGGGTCCCTGTTCGGGCGCCAATATTGTAACGGTAGAGTAGTGATGTTAAATATACAGTATTCAATGGCCAGGATATATATATATATAATATATATATACGCCTTAAGCTAAACATGGGCGCAATGTATATATATACAGTATATATCTGCCGTCTTTAGCGAAACTGGCGTATCTGCTTTTTGTAAACAAGCGGAATAGAACCTTTGCTTACATAAGCTAAAAATCGGAAAAGAGCATTGTTTACAAAATGTCAGTTACGCCAGTTTCGCTAAAGACGGCAGATATATACAATTGACCACGTGATTAACATCACTACGGTAGAGTTACTACCATTTCACCCGGTGAATTTCAGAATTCAAATTCAAATCAAATTCAAATTCAAAATCAGCTTTTCTGAAAATCTAATTTTAATTTTGATTTTGATTTCCTCCTCCTACCTCCTCCCCCCTTCACTCCTACCCATGCTGACTCAACATTTGAACGACTCCTTAAAGAAAATTTATAAAATTTCCTAAACAGACTTCTTATCAGATTTGTAATTAAGAAATGAACTGCAGCAAATAAAACGATAAAAAGCCAAAACATGCAACGGTACATTTTAAAATTTCCTCCGTATCCTTTCGACTTGTTGAATGCTTTTTTTTTTTCCTTCCTCTTTAATCTTCAATTCCAACAACCGAAAAGTAAGTTTTTTTTTTCTCCTTGAACGAGAAATCGTCGGGTTGCTTTTTTTTATACCGTACGGAGGGGCGACTCTGTACTTTTATTCAGATGTAAAATCCAGGGCTGTAATTTTGATTAATTTTTATTCGGAATCGGAATCGAAATCGGAATCAGCTATTTCAAAAGTAATTGGAATCGGAGTCGGAATCCGTGATTTTTTGAAAAAATTGGAATCGGAATCGGCATCGGCATCCAAAAAAATATTTCCCATTCAGGTTATTACAGTCAATTAATTTTGGTTCAAATCAGAATCGGAATCGGCATCGGCATCGGCATCGTTAAAATACTTGTTAGTTGGAATCTGAATCTGAATCTGAATCTGAATCTGCATTTTTTTTCCACTTTCCGGAATCGGAATCAGAATCGGAATCTTACTCTAGAAAAGGAGGATTATTTTTTGAGTAAGATGATGAATTATCAGGATTCTGCGGAATCGGCATCGTTAAAATACATGTTGGAATCGGAATCGGAAATTTTTTCCCACCTTCCGGAATCGGAATCGGCATCGGCATCGTTAAAATACTTGTTGGAATCGAAATCGGAATCAGAATCGGCATCGTTAAAATCCTTGTTGGAATTGGAATCAGAATCTGAAATATTCTACCATTTTCCGGAATCGGAATCGGCATCGTTAAAATACTTGTTGGAATTGGAATCGGAGTCTGAAATATTTTATTACCTTCCGAAATTTCCGGAATCTGAATCGACTCCTTCCGGAATTTCCGGAATTTCCGGAATCAGCATCGGCATCGTTGAAATCCTTGTTGGAATCGAAATCGGAATCTGAAATTTTTTCCCTTATTCCGGATTCGGAATCGGCATCGGCATCGTTAAAATCCTCGTTGGATTCGGAATCAGAATCTGAAATATTTTACCACCTTCCAGAATCGGAATCGGCATCGTCATCGTCATCGTTAAAATGCTTGTTGGAATCTGAATCGGAATTGGAATCAGAATTTTTTTTTCCATCTTCCGGAATCGGTATCGTTAAAATACTTGTTGGAATTGGAATCGGAATCTGAAATATTTTATTACCTTCCGAAAACGGAATCAGAATCGGCATCGTTAAAATTCTTGTTGGAATCTGAATCGGAATCGGAATCTGAATTTTTTTTCCATCTTCCGGAATCGGTATTGGCATAGTTAAAATACTTGTTAGAATCGAAATCGGAATTTGAAATTTTTTTTTCCACCTTCTGGAATCGGAATTGGAATCTTACTCAGAAAAAGGAGGATCTTTTTTTGAGTAAGATGATAAATAGTCAAGATTCTGCGGAATCGGAATCGGAATCGTAATTGCAAATTTCAATCTCAGCCCAGGTAAAATCTCGCGCGTAAAATATTTTTATACGATTTAATTATTAAACATGGTTACTAGGCAATATATTTTATTAGATTCAATACATAACATTACTTATTTTTCAGAATTAACGGTGTTCCATTCGATTTTTCGAAAAGTACAAAAGTCGCCCCTCCGTACGGTATACGTTTTTCATCCCATCTTTTTTTTTTCCTAACAGTAAAAAACGACGAAGCCCATCAAATTTTGATAGTAAATCCATCACAAAAAAAGCTCCGAGCGGACGTTTGAATCCTTTAAAAAATTCAAAGCGCTATACGGTAAACGCTTTGAAAAAAAGGTAGGGGAGGAAAAAAAAAAAAAAAAAAGATCCACCTTTTTTTTCGTCTTAAGTTTTATAAACTCGAACCGTCAGAAAAAATGAAGAATCTCATCCTTTTCTCTTTTAAGTCGCTATAAAAATTTACTTTAACGTGCGAAAACAAAAAAAAACGCCTTAAAAGTTTTGATTAGATTTTTCGATACGGACAAGGATACAAGTCGGTCTAATCGATATTTTTAAGGCTTTTATCAAGAAATAATAAAACCGAAGGAAAAAAAAAAGGACACGGAAAGTAATAAGGGATACAGGGATACCGGGGGAAGCCTCCAGTGTGATTTTATCACGTTCGTCCTATAAAATTTTATTCCCCTGTTTTGGGTCAGTTAAAATTTTCAAATTGGTTTCACGGGACATTTTACACATTTCCGAATGTATTATTCATACGATCTCTGAACGTGAAATTCAAGAGGATGAATTTTTCAGTAATTAATTTTTAAGGATTTTTTTTTTTTTTAATTTATATTTTTCGAATTCCAATCACGCGTATGTTTGACTTTTCGATTGATTCCCATTTTAAAGTTATCAGCGGGATGATAAGCGGGAAAGCCACACGCTTTTTAATTAAATAATTAACGCGGGGGATTTGACGATCATATTTTAATAATTAAAAGCGAAATGAGGATATGTTGACGTTTGATTTTTCTCCCACCCGAAAAACCTTTTTTCGCGATATATTTTCCTTTGGGGATAAGTCATTCCTAGTGTTACCATCCATAAATAACGAATTGAAACTTTAAAGTGCTTTTAATGGGGGGGAGATATTCGGCCTTGAGTGGAGGGCCAGGCATTTAATTGTAATAAAACAGATTAACGGTTAAAGTTTTTTAATGGATTTAAAAATAAACGCGGATGGAAAATGACACGCACGTTGTTATGAGCTATATTCGTTTTTTTTTTAATTTTTTTGTAGTTTGTTTGTTTTTCCTTATTCATGCCGACATTTTACAAAAAAATGAAAACGGGTAAAGAGTTGAGGGAGGAATGGGGAATTGCTTGGTATTATAATTTGTTTTTTTTTAAAATTGCGAATGTTTAAAACCTTTCGGTTATCGTGTATGTACGATTTCAAAACATTTTCCGGAAACGTAAGGAGAGTTTTTCAAAACAGGTCCTGACTAAATCTGGTGTAAGCAGAGCGTGAAATATGATAGTGTGCATAACTATTTTTTGAAGGCGCTCTGGAATTTTTCAAATATTAGGGGCCATTCAAGTATTACGTAAGCATGATTTTGCTAAATTGAACCCCCTCCCCCCTTAAAAATCTTACGTAATACTTTAAGGTTCCCTTATGGTCAAAATGCGAAATAAACTTTTGACTTTTCTGATGCAGTTTCTGTAGCATTTATTGCATTGGGAGGTTGATTGTTATAATTTTATGGATGGAAACTAAGGTCAGCATGCTAAATAACTTGGACACTGCTAATCCAACAAAGTAATCTCACTTTCTGTGAACCCCACTTCCGGTCGATCTCTCTTTCAGTCGATCTCGCTACCGGTCAGTATCACTTCCGGTCAATCTCACTTTTGACTAATCTTACCTTTAATCAGTCTCATTTTCGGTGATTCTAATTTCCGGCCCATCTCAGTTTTGGTTAATCTCACTTCCGGTCAAGCCCACTTTTAGTCAATCTTACTTCCGGCCAGCCTTATTTTTAGTTAATGTAACTTCCGACCCATCTCACTTCCGGTCGACCTCACTTTCGGTTAATCTCACTCCCGGTCAGTCTCATTTTCGGTCAGTCTTATTTTTGTCAATTTAACTTCCTGTCAATCACACTTCCAGTCAATACCACTTTTGGTCAGTCTTACTACCAGTGAATCTTATTTCCGGTCAATCTTATTTTTGATTGATCTCACTTACGGTTAATCTCACGGTCAATCTCATTTTCGGTCAGTCTTGTTTTTGTCAATCTGACTTCCGGTCAATCTCACTTTTGGTCGATCTTACTTCCAGTCGACCTCACTTTCGGTTAATTTTGCTTCCGGTCACAACCACTTTTTTTTAATCTTACTACTAGTAAATCTTATTTCCGGTCAATCTTATTGAAGTGAAACTTGTTATGGCTCACTAAGGAATAAACCGAAAAAATGTTGCAACATGAAACACTTGTAGACTAAGACTAAAGTTCTAAGAATAAAAAGTTTCACGATCTTGGGGGGCTAACAGGGCCGGTTTAGCCCCCAAGGGGCCACACAACTGACCATTTGTCATAAGAAGTTTCACTTCTCTTCTTCAGCAAGCTTTCGTAGAGAGGCTCACTCATTTTTTTTTTTTTTGGTTTATCTCACTTTCGGTTAATCTCACTTCCGGTCAGTCTCACTTCCGGTCAATACCACTTTCGGTCATCCTTACTACCAGTGAATCTTATTTCCGGTTGATCTCACTTTCGTTTAATCTCATTTTCGGTTGATCTCATTTTTGATTGATTTCACTTTCGTTAAATCTCACTTTCGGTCAATCTTATTTTCGAACATAGTCACATTTTTAGTCTATTTATCTTCTAATAAACCTCACTTTCGGTCAGTCTCACTTTTGACTAGTCCTTGGTCAATTTCATTTCCGGTCAGTACCACTTTTGATCAATCTTACTTCCGGTCAATCACATTTCCGGTCAGTCTCATTTTTAGTCAATTTAACTTCCCGCCAATCTCACTTTTGGTCCATCTTACTTTTGGTTAATCTCACTTCCGGTGAATCTCACTTTTAACCAATCTTACTTACGGTCAATTTCATTTTCGGTCAATATTACTTTGGACTAATCTTATTTCCGGTCAATATTTTTTTTAGTGAATCTCAATTTTAGTCAATCTCACTTCTGGTCAATCTCACTTTTGACCAATATTTGATCGATTTCACTTTCGGTCTATCTCATTTCCGGTCATTGCCACTTTTAATCAATCTTAATTCCGGTCAGTCTCATTTTTAGCCAATCTAACTTCCGGTCGATTTCACTTTCGGTCAATCTCTTTCGGTCGGTCTCACTTCCGGTTAATAAATAATCTAACTTTTGGTTAATCTCACTTCCGGTCACTTTTATACTTCCGGACAATTTTACTTTTGGTCGAGGTTTGTTTAAGATTGGCCGAAAGCTGTTTTAATTTTTTTTTTTTTTTTTTTTTGACTTTAAACGTTGATCAAAATATTAAGCTTGGTAGTACTGACAGAGTTAGTGGACCATCACAGTATGACGTAAAATTTATTCGTTTTCAGTCGTAAAAGCTACAGCGTCAGCCGAAGTCAAAGACCAAAACAAAAACAATCTCAACCCAGCTTACGGTACCAGAAAGTCTCTCCTCTAAAATCCTACTAAAAAACAAATGGAACACTATTTGGCTAAGGTCCCGATTTGCCACCCGTAATTCTCTTCTAATTTTTTTTACTAGCAGCAGCGTTGCTCATATTCTCGAAATTCGGCCATATTCTCATCATCTCAGCCCACGTCTTAAAACCAAAATCGAACAGATCATCTATCTAAAATATTTAATAAAAAACCTAATCGTTTTGATGTATAACACTCTCCCAGCCCCCCAATTTTATCCGATCCTTCTTAGAAGGCGAGCTTATTACGAACTCCCTTTTTGCCGGGGAGGATTTAATTTCTGAGAGTTGACCGAATTTGATGTCTCTCGAGAATTGAAGGATGGATATGGGTCGGCTGGTGGTTTTTGTATTTTCGTGATGAAAGAGGAGAAACAAGGACTAATTATACACTACATTGATCTTGCTTCCCTTAATAATTTTTACGAGGTCTAATTAAAGACGAAATTTTTTTTTATTTCTCTTGCTTTTGCAAAAAAAAGAACATAAAACCGAATAAAACCCCTTTTTCTTGAATCATTAAAAAGCCTGGAAATTAGGAGAGGATTTCATGGGAAGACATTGAATCTAGAATCGCCTAAACCGCATAAACAGAGAAACAAAAAGCGACGAGAGAGGAGGGAGAGAGTAAAATTGAAGAAGTTTTAAGTAGGTTCGTGTTTAAAGTGTGTAACGTTCATGAAGATTAAATTAATATTAATAAGTCCTCCCCCCCCCCTCGCGCGCTTCTGTGAATCTTAAGGACTAAAAAGAGGAAAGGCCTTGGGAAGGAAAGGATGAAAAAAAGTTGCAAGTTAAAACCAAAAGCGGCGGATAAAAATTTACCACCGGCTCATATAAAGTCAAAGCAGGCTATTGGAATAAATAATTCAATTCGGGATCGTTCTTCCAAGAAAATCGAAGATCCTTTCCCGGAATCTTTTTTTTTTTTATTTCTTAGAAGCATTTTAATGAGGTTTGAAACCTTGTTTTTGTCTGTATCGGAAAGAAAAGTATTTAAAGAGGATTTAATAGCAGTTGCGAAAAAAAAGCAGACAAAAAAAATAAGTTCTTGACAATCAACTTTAATGAAGTCTCTTATTACGCTTCTATTTGTGGCCATTAAAGTATCGATCGGTTTTTTTTTTCGTTAACAAAAAAAAAAAAAAAAAAATGTCACTCTTGCCCTACATACAAAAAATTGTCGCTTTTTGAGAATAAAGCGTTTATGAGTTGGACCCCGACGATAGGGTTATCGTATCCCATTGAGTTTTCATTACCCTTATCTTAAAAATTGGCGAGTGATGGATGATTTATGTCGTATTGCGTGAAAATCATTTTAAAAATATTCATACGACTTATCGAAATGACGTTGTTTGAACGGATCGGGGAGTTGGAGGACTTTTTATTGTAAAAACGCATTCGGAATCTGGTTGATGTGTAAAAATGAAGTGGAGTAGCAAATACTGGCATTTCCTGGGCCTAATTTTAGGGGATCTGAAGGATTTGGAAGCAGATTTTGCAAGCGACGAGTAAAAATCGAATTTTTAAGATTTTATTTTCCCATTTTCTTCAAAATTTTTCTCATATATCTAGTGTACATTTTCTGGGTCGGGGGGATCCCGTGGATCCGTTTTTTGCTGTAAAAGCCACTTTTGAGGGTCGATTGCCTGTAGTTTTCCATACGAAAAAGTGATGCAAAAAGTGCATAAAATGTTTGCAAAATAATTGCAAAAAATTTATATTAAAAAATTTATTTTTCATCACTCAGTGCAGAAAACTTATTTTTCCGCACTACTGCGTTTTACCCAAGAGAAAATGTCAGTCAAAAATTGACTGATGTCAATCAATACTGACTGATTTTTGGACAATGATGTCAGACTGACATTTATACAATGATGTCAGTCAGTGATCGACTGGTATTTTTCAGAATGACCTCAGTCAATATTCTCCTGAAATTTTTAGAATGACATCAGTCAATGACTGACTGACGTTTTTCTTAAATGACATCAGTCTTTTTTTTTTTTTTTTTTTTATATATATATTCGTCGGAATGAAATTTATCAAGTCTCAACAGCCTTGTAACCAGCCTGATAAGCAAAGGTGGGCTTCAAATGGCCCCTTATAACATGGAAGATACGGGAAATACATGGGTCAAGTCAGATTTACAGGAAGGCGACTCAAGCTTTTCCAAAAACGCCAAGGGGGCTGAGCCACCTTTTGCCCCTCCTGGCTACGTGCCTGAGTCTCGAGCGGCGAGTAAAGCAAACGGCAACAGAAATGAAATCTTTCACGTTGGTTCTTAGTTTTGTAACATACATTTAATAACGAAAGCGAAACTTCAAATTAATAAATTAAAATAAATCGTTTTTGTCCTCTTTTGCCACGTCACAGAATTAAAAAAACTGTTTTTCACAAACAAACAGAAAAATACTATTTCTTTGTATCAAAATTTGAACGTGCATAATTTTACACAATTTAACACAATCCGCTCTATTCCCTTACGAAAAAGAGATGCGTAAATGATATAAATATCATTTGCAATAAATTGTACAAATAACTGGACATACATAAATTATTTCCGTGCGTCGGAGGTGAACTAACGTGTCTCCATCGTAAATATGATTGGAGACAGTCTGTTTCGACATTTGGTAAAAGTGTCATGTGACCACAAGTTTACACCAACATGAGCATGTAAACTTGTAGTCACATGACACTTTTACGAAATGTCGAAACAGACTGTCTCCAATCATATTTACGATGGAGACACGTTAGTTCACCTTCGACGCACGGATTTATAAAAAAAACTCCATTTTTTTTTACCGAAAAAATTTTTTTCTCATCCTCAATGTAATCATGCATAAATAAGTAAGCATAAAATGGGAAAAAATATTGAATAAGCATAATATTTGCCAAATATTATTAATATTAATGTAACCTATGATTTAAAAAAATGATATGCATAAATTATGCAAAAATGATGCGTATTCGGATTTTCGGGCTTAAAAAAAAAATCATACATAAATTTTTTAAAAATTATGCATTTTTTAAGCACCAAAATTATGCATATTCAAATTTTGGTGCTTAAAAAAATATGCATAAATTTTACGAAAATTACGCAAGTCCAAATTTTTGTAAAAATGACACAAAAACAATACCTAGTACATTTTTCGTATAAATTTTTTGCATTTATTTTTCAAAAATTTTATACACTTTTTCCATCATTTTTTTCTTACGGTTCTCCTTTAAAGTGTTTTTTTAACGTAATTATTTATCGTTTTACATTTTAAAGAAAAAGGAAAAAAAAAATCGGGGATGAAGAATAATATAAAAGCAATTAATATAAACATCGTGCATAAATTAAAATGCAAAATGAAAAAATGAAGTCCTCTTAAAATCTCTAGATGCGTTTTTTTTTTTTTTTTTTTTTTTTTTTTTACGTCTGAGCTTACACATTTTCTACACTGCAGTAGTTTTCGCTCTAGTTTTCCTAGATTTTCTTTTTCCATGTTTACACATAATACGAGGTCAAGGAATGGAAGCTCCGCATGCAGTTAAAGGGATAATCCCGCCGCGTTATGTTATCTTTTACCATACACTCGATGATTTTTTTTTTCTCTCTACCACCTTTACCCCCTTTTCATTTTGCAAATATGCTCACGTAAAAGAACGATCAAATCCCAAACTCTTCGTAAATATTTACATTTAACTCATACGGGTTCGCAAAATTGATTTTCTCCTTTAATAAACGATGATATGAATTATTATATCCACGTTAACCTGGAAATTATTTTCACTTGAAATGGACAAAAAAAAATGGACATTATGATCTTAATGTGAGTTTTGTGTCGGACATTCGATTAATGAACCTATATCGTCGAAAATAATGGCGGTGCATTATTCTTTTTAAACGGCTTTTTAGGTGAAGGCCGCATCAAAAATAAAGCACGCGGTTTTTTTCCCCCCTCAAAGTTTACCAGATTTTTTTCCCCGCGATTTTTACAGTAAAAAAAATGGCTAATGCAAAAGCAAAAATGACTTGTGACAAAAAATTTTCTTAAAAATCATGCGAAAACAATAAAGAGGTAACCACATCGAAAGCTGGAATTACACACCTAGGCAAGTCAGAACAAGTCAGAGCAAGTCAGAACTTGCTCAAAACATTTACTTTTTGAGTGTAGGTTACGAATACGACCCTGTCGGTGGTATTAACGAATTAAACAAAGGATCATTTTGCGAATTTAAGTCAACACGTAATTTTGAAAATCAAAACATTAAAACAACAAAAACCGGATATTCTAAACTCTGATATTTAATTTACTTCCGTCAATTAAACCGTAAACGTTAAGTGCCTGTGTGTAATTCCAGCTGAAAGCTTCCGATGTGGTTACCACGCGGGCTATTTATGAAAAGCTTTGTCCCTTCTTCTGCCCCCCCTTTTTTTTTTTTACTCTTAGTTATGTCCCGGGCTTTTTAGAAAAGGTATCTTTTTCATCTTTTGACCTTTACGCAGGAGCGTATTTAAGTTTTAAAGAAAGGAGAAATAAACGGGAGCTCTTTTTTTTTTTTTTGTTCTTTATTTCGACAAAAGCTTTTAAAGTTTAAAACACCTGAAGATGTTTTTAAGTTTGTTTATTTAAAAGGAAAGAAGAGAAGGAAAAAAAAGGTGGAAGAGAAAAAATTCTTTTTCAAATTATTAACGTTCATTATTTTAAAGACAACTTTTGCGATAATAGAAAAAAAGGGGGGGAAAAATCGAGGGAGATTAAAAGTATAAAAAAAGTTTAACGAAGTCCCATGATGACTGATTTTTCTGTATTTTGTCCGGATTAAGGAAGTTTTTTTCAAGTGGCTATTTGTGTGGTGCAAGCCCAACTTGTACAAAAAAAAGCTTAGTGTTGAGTCGTGTTGTAGTTGCTAGAAGCGTTCCCAACCTTTTTTCTTTAAAATAATTTCCTAAAAAAATTTTCCTACTTTTAATTTTCCTAGAACTAATTTTTCCTATAAATTTTTTCCGAAGATTTAAATTCCTAATTTTCAAATTACTAAAGTTTTTTTAAGAATCTTTTTTCCTAAAAAAAATTCTTGTATTATTTTTCTTTAAATTTTGATTTGACCAAACAAAAAAATCAAAGTTTTAATGAGGCAAATTTGCCTGATTTTGTGGAACGCAAATCCTTGGAGAGGAGCAGTCCCTCCTCCCTTTGGATGGTTTTAAAATTATTTCCAAAATTTTTCCCTTTCATTGCCAGCGATTTCTAATCCGTCTACCGTATGTTTAATTTATTTAATTGTTTTGAATTTACATCTGACTGAACAAATAGAAAAATTATTAAAAATCCGTGCGTCGAAGGTGAACGTATCCCCTTCGTAAATGCAATTGGAGATTGCCTGTTTCGACATTTCGTAAAAGTGTCATGTGATCACAAGTTTACACCAACATGAGCGTGTAAACTTGTAGTCACACGATTTTCGCGAACGCGCTATCGGAGTCGAAACACACTATCTCCAATTATGTTTACGATGGAGACACATTAGTTCACCTCCGACGCACGGAAATAATAAAAAAAAGTAAATTTTTATTTAATTCGAAAAAAAAACTGGTTTTGGAAAAATATTTTGAAAAAATTAGTTTTAGGAAATAGAAAAATTATTAAATTAGTTTACAAATATTATTACTATTAGTTAACAAATATTGCTATTAGTTAACAAATAGAAAAATTATTAAAAATCCGTGCGTTGAAGGTGAACGTATCTCCATCGTAAATACGATTGGAGATTAGTAATGCAACTATATTGGACTATCTCCAATCGTAAATACGATTGGAGATAGTCTGTTTCGACATTTCGTAAAAGTGTCATGTGACAACAAGTTTACACCAACATGAGCGTGTAAACTTGTAGTCACGTGATTTTCGCAAACGCACTATCGGAGTCAAAACGCACTATCTCCAATTATATTAACGTGGAGACTCGTTAGTTCACCTCCGTTGCACAGAAATAGTAAAAAAGTAAATTCTTATTTAATTAGAAAAAAAACTGGCTTTGGAAAAATATTTTGAAAAAATTAGTTTTAGGAAATAGAAAAATTATTAAATTAGTTTACAAATATTATTACTATTAGTTAACAAATATTGCTATTAGTTAACAAATAGAAAAATTATTAAAAATCCGTGCGTTGAAGGTGAACGTATCTCCATCGTAAATACGATTGGAGATTAGTAATGCAACTATATTGGACTATCTCCAATCGTAAATACGATTGGAGATAGTCTGTTTCGACATTTCGTAAAAGTGTCATGTGACAACAAGTTTACACCAACATGAGCGTGTAAACTTGTAGTCACGTGATTTTCGCAAACGCACTATCGGAGTCAAAACGCACTATCTCCAATTATATTAACGTGGAGACTCGTTAGTTCACCTCCGTTGCACAGAAATAGTAAAAAAGTAAATTCTTATTTAATTAGAAAAAAAACTGGCTTTGGAAAAATAATTTAGAAAAATTGTTTTTATGAAAATTTATGTTAGGAAAATTATAAATTGGGATAAAAAAATTTTTAAAAAATCAATTTAGGAAAATTCATTATTAGGACACGTAGGTTTACCAAATATTTTTAGAAAAATCGGTTGGTAATCACCCTTAAAATTTCATTTCAAGGGATCCTAGAAGGTTAAATTAAATCCAGATTTATTTATAATCCATCCTTTAATAAGCCTCCAGTTTCGGATTTTTTATGAAGATTTCCCTTTAAGTAATTCTTCTTTTTCTGTAATCTTTGACCTAAATTTCACTCCCTTTCAGCTTTCATTAAAATCAAACTCGTGTTAATGACGGCTATATAGCAAGCGGGATGTATAACGAAAATAAAGAAAAGGAAACGAAAACAAAACCTTTTTATGTAATTTTTTTATTTCCATCTCCGTTTTCCTAAACGGTGTATTATATGTATTACAAGAACATCATTCCACTTCGAGTTTTCCGAAATCCTGTTTCCAGAAGAAGAAAAAAAAAATGGAGCTCAAATACCATCCATATGCTTTTCATACCGAGCACTGTATAATATCGATTATAAAGGTTGATTAATCAACTCTCAGAGAGTTTAACAAGTTATTTAAGATTTTCCCTTTTATCATCAATATCTGTCAGCAATTCCCTCTGAAAGAACCTGCCAACTTTTAATAATAACAAAAAAAAATCAAGGTTCTTTGGAGTGCAAAAAGCAAATTACTTTTTTTTTTTTTTTGTGCGCAAAAGGTTAATAAAATTCCGATTTTATTCCGGGTTTTCCCGTATCACATACATGGAGAGATAACATAAATTACACATATGGAAATATCAAGTCATATCAAGAAGGGAAATAACGATACCCGTTTCAGGGAAACTGATCCTATATATAATTTTTTTTTTCCTCAATTGGAATTCAAAAGGAATCCGTAATGAGGCGAAGGCAAAGGATTCACAACCACAACAGAACGCAAAACAACAAACAGCGGAGATCCCCCCGCGAACATGTTTGTCAGTGATTAATATCGCGAAAACAATTTTCGTTGGAAAGGTTTTTAAAGCTTTAATGGGATAATTTTTATAACGTGCGTGAGGAGATTATTTTTAGAAACACTAGAATTGTGTACGCGGAATGTGTCGTGGTCACACGACGACAGTTATGGAAATTGTCAATTAGCTCAATGTCGTGGAGTATGAACGATTAGGAAAGTCATAATTATCTATTCAAATTTAATTAAGCGCAGAAAAAAAGGGATAATTTTTTTATTTTGTTTTTTTACATTGAAAAATTGAACTGGATACATGGATCCGATTACCTACCGTTTTTCGTAAATCTATTTTTTTGATTATTTTTTCGAACACTAAAAATAATGAAAACGAAACAAAAAGTGGTAGCAGAAGAAAAGAGTCCAAACATATACAGCATTTTCGGTGGTACAATTAATTGCACCCTCCAATTAATTGTCCAATGGAGACGGGGCAATATTTATTTTACCTTATTTTAAATCCGTGCGTCGGAGGTGATCTTACGTATCTCCATCGTAAATATAATTGGAGATATTGTGTTTCGACTGTTTGTGAAAATCATGTGACTACAAGTTTACACGCTCATGTTGGTGTAAACTTTTGGTCACATGACACTTTTACGAAATGTCGAAACAGACTATCTCCAATCATAATTACGATGGAGATACGTTAGTTCACCTCCGACGCACGGAAATAAAATTGAAATCAAATTTAAAAGAACAATAAAATTTTAATTTTTTTATTTTTAGGAAGTAGTTTTTAGTCATTTTTAAATTAGGGATTTAAATTTAGGTTAGGTTAGGTTAAGAAAAAAATTATTGGAAAAATTATTTTTAGGAAGATTAAAAGTACCGGTAGGGGAAATTTTTTTGGGAAAATTGCAAGTAGGAAACTTTTTTATGAAAAATTGTCGGAAACGCTTAGGCCCAAATCTAGCGGAATAGGTTTTCGTGTGCGGCGTCGCACAAAAATTTCGAAAAATTTTTCCAGGTTTGACCATTATTGGTGTACTTGGCACCTTTCTGTTTTGCCTGCTAAAATCCCACGAAATCGTGATACATTCCAAGCATTGTCTGTATTAAATACTGGACGCGAGTTCAATTGTATTGCTTTTATTCTTTTCACAATTTAATTACAAAAGCTTTTTTTTTTTTTTTTTTTTTTTTTTTACATTTAACAAAAAAATGAAAGGAAACGGTTGAGTTCTCGTCCACTTGTCTAACATTCATTTTTTTTTTTTTTTTTTTTTTTATCTGGGATACATTTTAAAAAAAAATCACATTAAACAATGGGGTATTTGAATGAAAGCATCGATAACAGAGACGGGGGTCGAAAAAAAAAAAAAAGATCCTGCAGAATACTGCAGAGTCATCGATTTTTAAAGTTCAACAAATCTGCAGTTTGATATCTCAAAAAAAAAAAAAGTCATTTTTATTTGAATGATCTTTACGAAAAAATGCATTACACAATACACATTGATTTATAGGGCTATGACGCAAACGACATTTTCACAGGAGAAAAAAAAAAACATAATAAACGGTATTTTTTTCCTGCAGAAGGAAAAACTTTTTGAATTGAGCCACTTACTCTTTCTGATCCTTGGAGCAATCTTCCCATTTTCGTTAACGAAAAACCTGCTTTAGGAGAAAATGTCAAGAAGATAGACTTATGTTCCTCAGGTCAAAAAAAGCTATTGGGGTCAGCATCCGTGTCAAATCGGATGGATTTTGATTTGGAGTCTCGTCCGTTGGGGTTTGGAAGTTGTAGAAGGGTTTTATTGTTCGGACTGCAGTCAAAAAAAATTTTTTTTCTTAAATTGTTTGCATGTAAAAGTTGTAAGAAAATTTTGGGTTAAAATTTAAAAAAAAGAGAAGAATAAAACTCGTGTGAAAAAAAGTTTTGGGAAAAATCCGTGCGTCGAAGGTGAACTAACGTATCTCCATCGTAAATATAATTGGAGATAGTCTGTTCCGACATTTCGTAAAGGGCAGTCTCCACTTGATAACGTTCACGGCATTCACGTTGTCCGTCTTCGCGATTAACGTATTCGCACCGGAAGTACTTTGCAGGTTTTACTCCCGTAAACGTTTGTGGCATAAAAAGAGTACCGTATATTTCATTAAGTATACAAAATTGGCTTACCCAGAATTTGTTTTGGAACAGATTTATTATCTTCCCCATGCCCGAATTAAGATTTTTCTTTTTAAATCCGTAAAAACATCTTTCAAACCGCCATTTTTAATGTTTGTAAATAAAAAAAAAGCAGAAGATGATCAAAAAAATCGTGGTAAAAGATCGACAAAACTTCCGGTGCGACTACGTTCATCGAGAAGGCGGATAACGCGAATGCGGTGAACGTTATCAAGTGGAGACTGCCCTTAAAAGTGTCACGTGACCACAAGTTTCCACTAACATGAGCTTGTAAACTTGTGGTTACGTGACACTTTTACGAAATGTCGAAACAGACTATCTCCAATCATATTTACGATGGAGATACGTTAGTTCACCTCCGACGCACGGAATTATGGCGCAGTAATGATTTTTTATTAATGAATAATTGGAACTGCACTAAATGCAAAATGAGCAAACCGAAGGATTTTTTAAACTGCTGGCGGCACTTTCTTTTATTAGCGGAACCTTCGGTCGGGATCGTTTCAATTTTCGTATAGCTTTCTAAATCTTTTTGATCCCCTTTTAAAGCTCGCTCCCCCGTTGTTTTCGAAAAGCACTCCTATAAAACTATTAATAGGCTTACCTATCACACAAGATAAATAATTCACAGTCCTCGAACTTGCTGACTGTTAAGCCACCGGATTTAACAGCATAAGCTTTTTACGTGAATCATTAAATTTCCCTCCTTCCCCCCCCCCTTTCTTCCGTCATCATTTTCATGAAAGAAAATTTTATGGCTTTTTCATTTCACTTCCATCAAGATAAGAATTTTCAGCGTCGCTGGGAAAAATAAATATATATAAATCGATCTAAAAACATCAGTGGATCATTAATGTTTTGAATGATTTCCATTCAAATATTACGAGGGGGAAAAACCTTGAAACAAAAAAAAAAAAAAAAAATGAGATCGGAGAACCGATCAAATTGCTTTATCGACTATTTAAATAATTCTCAAAAATATGGTTAGTTTTTCGATCGGAGGTCTATCAAAGCCGAGTAAGGGTATAAAGAATTCGAATTTCGGAAAAATAATTTGGAATTCGGAATCCTCTATCCCGATAATATTCTCAAAAATATGGTTAGATTTTTGATCGGTGGTCCACCAAAGCCGCAGTACGAGCACAAGGAATCCGAATTTCTGAAAAATTATTTCAGATTCTGAATCCTCTACCCCGAAAATATTCTCAAAAACACGGTTAGATTTTTGATCAGAGGTCCACCAAAGCCGCAATACTGGCATAAGGAATTCGAATTTTGGAAAAATTATTTCAGATTCGGAATCCTCTATCCCGAAAATATTCTCAAAAATACGGTTATTTTTTCGTTAGCTCCCACGAGGAACCCGCCAATCAGCATCCAAATCGCTTTGTTGACGTAATCGATGACGTCATATCGTGACGTTTCAAAAGTTGGAGATATCGGTTTTTAGGCCTATACCCATACTTTTAGCCCTGCTCACCGTTTCTGAACCACTCAACAGAATTTAACCAAATTTCAATGGTAGCGTATCTTGATGAATATCTACTGCAGTACGAAAATCTGACTCAATCGGTGGCTGCGTTCGCGATGTATAGTCAAAAAAGATCTTGAAATTGTTGAAAATTTAACATTTTCACTCACTGCTTCCGAATCGCTGAACCGATTTGGCTCAAAAACTAATCAGCACCTACATTTCATTAGAAGTTGCTACCCACCAAAAATCATCGAGATCCGTCTTTCGTTTTTCTGCTTTTCGACGGACAGACACTTTTTTTTACACATATATTCATACATTCATACATTCATACACACACACGGCCACCATCCAAATTTTGCTTTTTTCGGCATCAGGGGACTTCAAAACGTGTAAAAATATCAAAAACTGAAAATCTGAAATTTGTGCTAAAAACAATGCTTTATTCTCCCTGCGGTCGATAAAGCAAAAAAGTTATTTATGATCTTTAGTTTTCTTTTTGCCTTTTTTTTTTTTTTTTTTTTTGTCTAATTTTGTTTTTTAGAAATGTAATTACTTAACAACATCAAGAAATGGTTTTTTTTATTTTTTTCCGATTCTCATTAATACATCGTTTATATCCCCGGTAAGGGGTTGTATTCTCGGAAATTCATTTCCAGTTTGAACATTCTCCGGTTAAAACAGGAAAAATATGAAAACAACCAATCGATTTCGTATGAGAGGTCTTTTTGGCTCTTTTTTTTTTTTTGAAATTGTAAACTGCCCTGGTAAAATTTTGAAGCGTTTCGACATTGTATCAATATCGGAAATCCAGTTTTCTACTTGTTTCCATTCTGGATTCCGTTCAGAAATGTTACCGAAATGTAACGCTTTTCTTAATCGATTCAAGTAGATAAACCGATATCGATTTATCGATTTCAATCGATTAAGGAAACTGGAATGGAAACTGGTAGGAAACTGGATTTCCGATACTGATACAATATCGAAACGATTTCGGTTTTCCTGCTTCAATTAGAAATCGAAAAATTCAAATATGATGAATAATAATATAGTAAAAAATAAATGATACGTCAGAATTCTTAAATGATTTTTTACTGTTTCTTACTCAACTTAAATATTAATCGAAACTTTATTTTAATTTTTTGATTTAAATAAACGATTAATTTCCATGTTTGAATTTCCAGGTATGAATTTGCCCTGACCCTGGTAATATGCAGTTTAGACTTTTTTAAAACTTTATATAACAAATAAGAACTTTATCGGGTAGAGCTTTCCAAACGACCCCTCAGTATAATTTGCCGCGGTCATTTATTTGCCCCCGCTTGATTCGTTGCAATTCCTTCTAAAACATCGATGCGCTACAATAAAAGAGAAAATAACACAAAGTATTTATTTTAAATTTTAAAAAAAGGTATTTAAAAATACTTATCTGATTTTCGTACTCTGATGACATAAAGCGTCATTAAAAACTTTAAATTTGGTACAAAAACAATAACAATCCTTTGGTAAACAGAAAAAAAATCAAAGTGTTTCTTCATTTTTTTTTCTGCTTTTTTTTCCCTGTTTGAAACTTTTCATTTAGAAGGCCGAGAAAATCCAAATACCAACTTTCGAGCAGGGGAAAAAAAACAGAAAAAAAAAATGAAGAAACACTTTGATTTTTTTTCTGTTTATCAAAGGATTCTTATTGTTTTTGTACCAAATTTAAAGTTTTTAATGACGCTTTATGTCATCAGAGTACGAAAATCAGATAAGTATTTTTAAATACTTTTTTTTTTTAATTTAAAATAAATACTTTGTGTTATTTTCTCTTTTATTGTAGCGCATCGATGTTTTAGAAGGAATTGCAACGAATCAAGCGGGGGCAAATAAATGACCGCGGCAAATTATCCTGAGGGGTCGTTTGGAAAGCTCTACCCGATAAAGGTACAAGGGTCCAGTTCTCCGAAAAGAAACTTCTGAAAAGAAGATTAGTTTTTATTTGTTTGTTTGTGAAAAACAGTTTTTCAATTCTGTGACGTCATAAGAGGGCAAAAACCATTTATTTCATTATATTAATTTCAAGTTTGGCTCTCATTATTAAATGTATGTTATAAAAAAAGAATCAAATTGAAAGATCTCATTCCTATTGCCTTTTTGCTTTCCTCGCCAAAAAAAAAAATTGCGCCCATGATTAAGGATTTCGTACTATCAAACAATACCGGTATCGTATTCCGATACCGATCTATATCGGCATTTTCGACTTCATAAAATTCTGATTACCGAATTTTACTCGGGAACTAGCTCGATCCGATATTGAAAACCATTAACTTTCTAAATGATTTCAACACGGCTTCGATATCGATCCGGGAATGAATATCGGATCTACAATGTCGATCCGAGATCGATGGTTTTATATTTTCCACCAGGGAAGATACCTAGTTGAATCTACTTTGATTCCAGATAGGTAAACCGATATCGATATTGATTCAAGAACGGAAAGGCGTTACATTTCTGTAAGTTTTCAATTTTGTAGTCAATATCGCACCGAGATAGATCATGGAAATTCAGTTAGAAATTTTACCAGGGTGCTCCGCCCCCTTTATTTCGAATCCTCTGATTTTTATCGAATAATTTAACCAGTGACTTCATCGGAAATGCACTTTGAAAGCCACCACAATTGGTTTTATTTTCCGAGAACCGGCCCTTGTTATACTGCAAGTATAACCTTTTCCCCCTTTACAACCTCCAAAGAATTCACTTTTGAAATTTTCGGGTTTCCCGCCTCACAAAAGGTATTTTAAAATATTTTTCTTTCGGAATTCACGCGTTGTAAAAGGACGCACAAAAATCGATTCTTTTCTTTCCAGCGTAGAGTCCCAATATTAAAATATGAACGTGCGACACGAAACTTTAAAAAAAAAAAATGTTTTTCACAAAACATGCAGCCTATTTAAGTACCGACCCCCCGCGCGGATGTTAAAATGAAATGTCCCAAACAAAAAAAATTGCTTTCATTTTTTTTTTAAATTGTCAAGGATTTTTTTTTTTTTTTCGATAATTCCGATTACGTTTCCTCCGCGAGGCTTGATTATGAAAACAATTTGTATCCGTTTCTGTAAATCTTATTTATATTAAGGGAGGAAAAATATCGATTTCCAATTTCAGAAGCAGGTAAAAGAGTCGGGGTTGAAGCGTTTATGGAACGTCGTAAAACCGAATCGTACCGACTCAACAATAGAAAAATGCGAGGCAGGTTCATTAGACGGGGACTCTGCCCAAGAAACAAGGACCCAGGTTTGCTCCCTCCCCTTATTGCAAGTTTGGCCGAGTCAGGACTCTCCGAGAGGAGAGGCAGACGGGCAGAGTTTCGTCTTCCCGACGGAAGAGACGTCACAGCTTCAGGATTCAGGGATAGATTCGGTTCAGGTACCGCCTTGGTGTCTTCCGTGTTCATCCGGAGATCAATGTTTCGTTGATGTAGTAAATAAACGTTGTTAACTAAAAGCATGATTAAATGTTCCAAAAAAAAAAAAAAAAAAAAGCTTCTTTCTTAAATGTTATTTTTAAGAAACGTTGAAAGGTAAACTGCACATAAGCTGTCCAAGCAAAAAAAAAATCTTAAAATTTTGTTGCCTACTGATTTTTGCATGAGTCAAAAAAAGTTTTTTTGCCTAGGTTTTGTAAGTAGAAATGTCCAAGAAATATGGCAGGAAATTTTTTCCAGTGACTTAGCAAAGTGAAAGAGGCTGGAAAAAATTTTTCTACATTTTTTCCAGGGAAAATAACTTTCGTTATGGTGCTTGAATAACATTCGAGGTGAACTAAAGTATCTCCATCGTAAATATGATTGGAGATAGTCTGTTTCGATACTTCGTAAAAGTGTCACGTGACCACAAGTTTACACCAACATGAGCGTGTAAACTTGCGGTCACGTGATTTTCACAAACAGTCGAAACACACTATCTCCAATTATATTTACGATGGAGATACGTTAGTTCACCTCCGACGCACGGACTTGGAAAAACACTTGGAAAATTTCTCCCCGAACTTTTTTCAGTCAAAAGAGGCAGGTGACTTTTTCCAGGTAAAAGAGACAGAAAAAATTATTCCAAAACGTAAACGTTTTTCATGTAAAATAGTTAGGAAAAAAAAATTTTTTTTGAACATTTACAGGTGAAAGAGACAGGAAAATGCTTTTTCCAAACTTTTTCCACGTTAAAATATTTAATAAATTTAAAATACTTTTGAAAAATTTTTCCGGTGACTTGTTTCAGGTGAAAGAGCCAGGAAAATTTTTCACCAAACTTTTCCCAAGTCAAAGAGACAGGAAAAAATTATATCAAACTTTTCTATTGAAAATAGACAGAAAACATTTTTCCAGAACTTTCAAGTGAAAGAGGCAGGAAAAAAATTGTTTCTAAATTTTTCTAAATATTTTTAAAGAAAAATATCTAAAAAATACTGTTGAAAAATTTCTCCGGACTTTTCCCAAGTAAAATAGACAGGAAACATTTTTCCTAAACATTTACTTGTAAAAGAGACTAAAAAATTTTTCCCGAAAATTCCCAAAAATTCCCCAAAAATTTTTCCAAGTAAAATATCTAAAAAATACGATTGAAAAATTTTTCCAGGTAAAAGAGACAGGAAAAATTATTCCAAACGTTTTTCATGTAAAATAGACAGGAAAAAAAAATTTTTTTCTTTTGAACATGTACAGGTGAAAGAGACAGGAAAAATTTTTTCCAAACTTCTTCCACGTTAAAATATTTAAAAACTTAAAAATACTGTAAAAAAATTTTCCGGTGACCTGTTTCAGGTGAAAGAGCCAGAAAAATTTCTCCCCAAACTTTTCCTAAGTCAAAGAGACTGGAAAAAATTATCTCAAACGTTTCTATATAAAATAGGCAGGAAACAATTTTCCTAAACTTTTACAGGTGAAAGTGGCAGAAAAAAAAATTTCTAAACTTTTTCCAAGTTAAAATATCTAAAAATACTGTTGGAAATTTTCTCGAGTGGATTTTTCCATGTGAAAGAGCCAGGAAAATTTTTCCCCAAACTTTTCCAAGTCAAAGAGACTGGAAAAAATAATCTCAAACGTTTCCATGTAAAATAGACAAGAGACATTTTTCCTAAACTTTCAGGTGAAAGAGGCAGGAAAAAAATTTTTCCAAACTATTTCCAAGTAAAATATCTATTAAGTTCTGTTGGAAAATTTTTCCGGCGACTTTCCCAGGTGACGGAAGCAGGAAAATCTTTCCAGAACTTTTTTCCAAATTGATGCAAAAGATATAGGAAACATTTCTTCGAATGTTTTCCGAGGTTAAACGTCCAAGAAATGTGGTAGGAAAATGTTTCCTTTTTACCGTGAAACCAATTTTCGAGTGTCCTCTGATTCGAAAGGTGCAGTCACGTCAAAAACAGTTTTTTTTTACCAAACAAAAATAGAATAAAAAATCAAATGGGAAAACTAAGCTTACGGCAAAAATAAAATCAAAAATCAGTAAGCAACAAAAACCGCAAAACTTGAAGCTCAAGATGAAGAAAAAGTTCTGCTTGAATTTTAAATCGTCGAACCCAATAAGAAAATGAATGTTTGCATAAAAAAGAAATAAGGAGTTATTGCGCGATTTCTATGTAAGTATTTTATTGAAATTTATGGACTCGTAGGGATTTCTTCTCCGGAATCCTCAAACAAACAAAAAACAAAATGTGAACTTATTTTTTGCTCGTATATTTTTCCTTAAATTATTTTTTGTGTCCTGCATGTTTTTTCTTTTATATATAAGCATGTACATGAAAAATATGATTTTGCTAGAATGAGGAAAGTGCATGTCTAAAAGTTTCGTGTACGAAGGATATGTTGTCATAGTAATGAGAAAAATGTTATTGATAACGGTCAAGCGATGAGGATTTAAACTTGTTTCCTTCCCTCCTGACCCCCCCTCCCATTTAATAACAACGGCAGTGTTTAAGACTGTTAAATCGTTGTTTATAAATAATAAGATTTGACTTTGACCTTTTTTTTTTTAATGAATTAAAGATCCGAAAGGAAAAGAATCCGTTCCCGCTTTCGTTTTTTTATGAGAAAAAAAAAGCCGATTCCCCACTGTGTGAAAAGACGTGAAACAAATTAAATTATTAACCGATTGTAATGTCCAAGGAAGGGAAAAGCAATTTTACACGATAAAAAAAAAAAGTTTTCTTTTTTCCAATAGGCTAGAAGAATTTTTTTTCTTTTTTTTCGGGTTTGGAATATAAGGAAAAGAGCGTGCGGTAATTTTTCAGGAAAGTAATCTTCCCTCATCCTTTTTTTTCTATTTCTTTTTTCCTCATGTTGAGCACCGTGGAAATCTTATTTTGAATGGATCATCCTACACCCGGAGGTTTAAAAAAGCCCACGTTATAAAATCCCTATGTTTGCATGGTTTTTCAATTATTCAATGTTTGTTCCTTTACTCCCACTTAATTCTTTACAATATTAATTCTAATTCGACAGGGAGGTTCGTTCGATTTTTATTTTCTTTTTTTTTTAACTGAATGAAGTTTTTTTTAAATGAAAAATGTGATGAGGGTGCAAGTATCGGTGGGGGAAGCCCTGAAGAAGCGTCATTTGTGCATTGCTTATCCAAGTTAAAACCTGGCATTGTCAAGTTGCAACCCGCCAAAATTTATTGTCAAGTTTAAACCTGACAATACAAGTTGGAACTTGACAGTGGCACGTTGGAGCTTGACAATGTAAGGTTTGAACTTGACAGGGGCAGGCTGGAGCTTGACAATGGCAGGTTTAAACTTGACAGTAGCAGGTTGGAGCTTGACAGCAGCAGGTTTAAACTTGATAGCAGCAGGTTTGAACTTGACAGTGGCAGGTTGGAGTTTGACAATGTCAGGTTTGAACTTGACAGTTGAAACTTGACAATGCCAGGTTAGAGCTTGGCAGTGCCAGGTTAGAGACTGACCATGTCAGGTTTGAACTTGATTGTGACAGGTTGGAGCTTGACAGTGGCAGATTGGAGCTTCACCGTAGCAGGTTTGAACTTGACATTGTTAAGTTTGAACCTGATCATGTCAAGGGAATAACTCGTCTTAAAACAAAGATTTCCTCAAGATTTTAGATTGCTTTAATATTTCTCTCAAAAGAAAATATCGAAAAGAGGAGGCTTCTTCAAACAAAGCAAGAATATCAACTCCCAATTTCAGTTGAAGCAATGTCAATATACTTTTCATTCATTATTATTAGCCGTCAACATAATAAAACATTTGTTTTTCCTCCTTTCATTACCGTCTATAATCTTAATCGAAAACTCTCTTGTCTTTCCCTTGTTAGCTCAATATGCTTTATTCCCTAATAAATTTTTTAATTAAAAAAAACCTGCCCCCTTTCCTCTTCTCCACCTCCGTACTCCCTCTTTCTTGAAAAAAATTCTTAACTATTTCGTCGGTAAATTATTCAAATTAAGTCAATAGACTAAGTAGGTCAAAAAAAAGAGTAGTGAAAAATCAACAGGTGACAAAAATTCATTAAAAAAAAAGAGGCTTGACCTAAAAAAAAAAAAAAAAAAATTTCCCAACTCTTATAACTACCTTGAAAGTTTACACAAACGGGGTAAATTAATTTTTCCTTTTTTTTTTTATCTTTTCCCAACATTGTTACGGGAAATTAGAAAAAAGGAAAGTGTTCTTGCATTATTTTGCATGAACTGCTTCGATCGTTTTGGTACATATCTGTAATTTTTGTTCAGGGTGCGGTTGGTATATTGCTGTGGTGAAAACCGTTTTGGCAATCTGAACTGTTCCAACCGCTGTAGGAATGTTAAAAATGTTGCTCTAAGCTACGGGTTCATTGATGCTCTACAGACCCATGACGTCATATGACGTCTTGGGCTTGGTGATCAAAATGTACAGCGGTTGGATCATAGCAGTGGACCGTACCTTATATATAATCTTCATTTGTTGCATTTGGATAAAATTTTAATGACGTCATGAATAAGACGGTTTCAAACAATAACGGAAGTTACAATAATTGCATCAGACAGATTTTAGATTTTTTGACCTATTAATCTTATATAATGAATAAATCCCGCCATTGCCATATCCCTATAACTTTATTACTGATCATCCATTCTGACTACTTATTTATGTATTCTTCCAGCCCTAACCCAACAATGAGTATTGCCAAGTTTGAACCTGATATGGTCAAGTTTGAACCTGACATTGTCACGTTTGAACCCACCATTGTCAAATTGAAACTTGACAGTCGAAAAATTATCAATAAACAATTAATCCTTAGGGTTTGCATACTATTAAGCAAGTAGCAACCAGGTTTTTCCTCTGCTTGAAACCATCTTATGGCGTCAAATTAAATATTCGTAATGGTTAACCCTCAAAAATGAGTGCGGGGCTTTTACGTCATAAATTTTTTTAAATAATTTTTTAATTCTAGTACCTCAGAGTGGAACTGAGCCAAGTTCGCCCAAACAAAGCACTTTCTTAAATTTAAAACCCGACTTTACAAAATGGAGTCGCATTTCGTAATTTGTACGTTGTTTCAATGCTAATTTATGTCTTCTGCTTGTTTTTATCCGGTTTCCTAGAGATCCTGTATAATCAGAGATGCGTCATGCAGCCTCGGGTTTCAATTCCGTGCGTCGGACGTGAACTAACTTATATCCATCGTAAATATGATTGGGGATAGTCTGTTCCGACATTTCGTAAAAGTGTCATGTGACCACAAAATTACACCAACATGAGCGTGTAAACTTGTAGTCACATGATTTTCGCAAACAGTCAAAACACACTATCTCCAATTTATATTTACGATGGAGGTACGTTAGTTCACCTCCGACTCACGGAATTGGTTGTCCGCCATATCTTGTACTGAATGTGAAACGAATAATCCGAAAACGCCACGTCATGGCATGAGTGACGTTGAATGACGTCATGGCGAGAAAGAAACCATTTCTCTCCCTCGCACTTATATACCTTGCGATGTGGCTGAACGTCGCATTTCTGGTTATATAGAATCTCTACGGTTTCTTTCAAAAATTATTCGTGCAGAAGACGCAACTAAATGTTGCCAACCCTTGAAGCAATGTAATCAGGCTTTGCCAATACTATGTAAAATTTTTTTGAAAACATCCGACGATTTCGTCGGAGGTGAGCTAACGTATCTCCATCGTAAATATGATTGTGGAGATAACCTGTTTCGACATTTCGTGTAAGTTTCATGTGTTCACAAGTAGGGATGCAAAGTAGATATATACCAAGTATATATACGTATATATATACGTATTTATATACGTATTTATACCAATCAATATATACCATGATAAATATACCATTTTTACGATTTTTGTGAAAATTGGATTTTAAGCATTTTAGAGCTAATTTATTGCAATTTAGGAGATCAAAAAGGTTAAAATAGCGTATTAAAGCGTCCTTGTCATAATTTTTAAGCAGGGAAAATTTTCTTATCTTGCTTTTCGGTGTTTTTTTCATTTCTTTCTGAAAGGCGCGAAGTTCGAAATCCGCCGCCATTTTTTTGTGACTTGTCGAATAGAAAATTATTTTTTATTAATGAATCCCTTTTATCTATGTCATATCCATACAGGAATCATTGCATTATCATCTCATAGTATTAAATTAATGCTATTAATTAAAAAATAAGTCATTCTTTAAAAAATAACAATCACCCTGTAAGTATGACAAAAATTCAATGTTTAGCTTACGGAATATTTTTGTAAACAAATACGTATATATACGGTATATATACGTATATATATACGTATATATATATACCGTATATATACCAAAGATAAAAATACGTATATTTTACATCCCTATTCACAAGTTTACACCAACATGAGCGTGCAAACTTGTAGTCGCAAACACACTATCGGAGTCGAAACACACTATCCCCAATTATATTTACGATGGAAATACGTTAGTTCATCTCCGACGCACGGAATTAGAACGTTCCGAAACGTCTGCCATATTGTTAGAGACAATATATTTTTAGGTCGGGTTTGCTCAAAGTCCCTAAAACCGACACTCTAAGAAACCAAAAAGTTCGTAAATCTAAGAATTTTTGATTGCTTAAGCCAATAAGTTTTTAGGGACTTTTGGAAAATATCTGGTCTCCAACTGTATGGCACACTTTCTAATTGTCGGATACTGCCGTATATAGCATTATATCGTATATGGCATTGTATCGGGTTTATGTAATATGCACGAAATGCGATTCCATTTGGTAAAGTCGGTTTTAAATAAGAAAATGCACAGTTTGGGTGGACTTGACTCAGTTCTATTCTGAGGTACACAATTTATTCCTTCCTCTTATTCATTATTCCCAACATTCAGTTCCAAAATATCTATATTTCATGGACACCCTCCTCCCCCCGCAACGACTTCTTTATAAATAAACTCCTTTTTTATAACAAACACCTCCCTTCCGTGAGGTATCACTCGTTACCACTTGACAATCCACTTCTCCCGAAAAAGGATGACACAGCCCCTACTGAGTTTGTCGTTTTAGTTTTTTAAAACTAACTTTAATTTTCCAGGCAAGCCCATCACCCATTCCGCAAAGTACAGTAGCACCGCAGCCCCCACCTCCGACAGCCACGACACCCTCCCCGACCCCGAGCAACCGACGTACAAGTAGCACTCTTCTTCATCCTGATCACGCAAGACTTATGGCTCTCCGAGCAACCATGTCGCCGACTTTATCGTTAGAACATGACCGTTTATCCCTGGAGGATCCTTCCGAAGTGAGTCTTCACAACGGAGGGCTCGTCACTTCCTGCTCGTCCTCCGCGGGATCTTCCATGACCAGCATAGCTGCCGTCGCAACGATGGGATCCAGAGCTTCGGATCCTCTCCAAGAGCGGGATCGTCGTCGGAGTTCGACGATGACGGCTCGCTATTCCCTGTTAGACGCTTTAGACTTAGAGTATGCTCTCATTCGAGCGGCCGCGAGAGGGAGCGTCGGACCCTACAGCCTGTCGCAATCCCTACAGAAATTAACCTTCACTCAGAGTTTGGCCTTCCCTGCTTTGGCGAGGGGCCTTGCCAACAAAAGAAGGAGCTCCTCTCAAAACAACACCCGAGGACCCCTGGATCCGTTAGACACAGGTTTAAACGCGTTCGCGAAAGTTGCGACGGCTTTGATTTTAGTACTGGTTAGTGTTTTAGTGTTTGGAGTCGTTTATAAATTTGTGAGAACGTGAGGATTGCTCGTGTCCCCACAGGGACACGACTCGGATAGGTTGAACTATCTTAAGACGGTTAATTTCACGACAGACCCGTATAACGTCACCGTAAGGGACAGCCAGAACAAAGTTTTCCATTATAAAAAACGTTTTTTAAGACATAAAAATTTAACGCCGGGACCAAGATAACAGGGGAGTTGATATCCTAGCTTATGCGAGGATATCGTGTTTGACGGAGGAATTATACTCATATTGACTTGCTCAGCTTTCAGAAAAAAAGATATATTATACAAACTGGGAATCAGTGCTTTGTAAAATTATCCGTAGAATATTCATTAAGTAAATTCAATATTCTAAATTTTTCTAAAGTAAAAAAATCTCTCTCCTTTTTCTATTTTTAAATTAAAAATTAGATTTTAAAAAAATGATAAAGAGAAATAAAAAAAAATTAAAATAAAAAAGTATGTGATGTGCTATTATTGAAAAATTATACTCTTCAGTTTTAATCATAATTTTTTTTTTTCTTTTGGACGGGAAAAAATTGGAGCAGGGTAGAAAGATGAAAAAAAATTTTGGAGAAAAATATTCTCAAACAATATTTTAATAAATTTTTTTCGCTTTTTCATTAAAAGTAACATCTTGAAGTAGAATAAGGTCATATTTTGCATTTTTTTGTACTCCCAATAGCCAAAAATTAATATAAAACCAAAAATATTATAACAATGTTTTCCCGCCGATTTAATTTTAAATTTTTAAATTTTGTTTTGTCCCCAATTGCAAAGCATTGTGGGAATGGTCTATGATGCTTTGCCTTAATTTAAAAAGCTCTATTTGGAAATTTCTGACCCTCTTTTCTTTGGATGGAAAAAATTTGCCTTCCCATTTAAAAATTTAATGTTGAGTTTCTTTGAAACTGAAGAGTATAAAAACAAAAATTAAGGAAAATTATTGTAAAAGCTTAAATAATAATTTGTATTTATCTTATAAATCATAATCTGTTTTTAAAAGATTATATCTAGACTCATCTTTAATTAAATAGAGAAAACGTGTAGGCGTATCCGATTTTCGGATAATAAGGCGCTTGATTATAGATTTAAATTTTGAAGTTTCATTTTTATCTTATTCCGTGCTTGAATATTTATTACGGATACAAGTATACATATGAGCTGGGGAAAAAATAAATTCACTATTGTATGCAAAATAATTTAGGAAGGATTTTAAAAAACTATAATGAGATTTTTTTTAAAATTTAATTTAAAAAATAATGATAGGTCATATAAAAAATTTTTTAGGCTGCGATTTTTGTTTTTTGAAATTTACCCGAATTTCGGATTCATCGAGGCACCGAATGCGGTTGATAAGAATTGAATAAAAATGAAATTAAGCTTATATTCTGGTTGTATTACGTTTAGCCTTGAATAAGTGGCATGAAATTTTTTCATACGCAGTGGAGTATGTTTTGTTCAGCGGTGGTGTCTTATTTTAGAGCTGCAATTTTTTTGATTTTTTAAAATTTAATTTTTACATTTGAGCAAAACAAATGATCATGTTTTCATGAAATTCAAATTTTAATTTAGGCCCGGATGGATGTCGCTCAAAAATTTGGGGGAAAAAAATTGGCTTAATATTTGAGTGACTGTTGCAACTGGAGTAACTTTTGAGACATAAGTGACTCATAACTTTAAATTTTCTCTATTTCAACTCAGCCTACTGAGATATACCTACTATAATAAATAAAAAGTAGCGAGGCTATAGCAAAGGTTTTTTTTAATCATTTAGTTAGCTTCAAAAAAATACTAACGGAATAGCACATGGATAAATTGAACAGGTGCCATTAGCTATTAACGAAAATTCCCCATTTAAAAATAGGCAGCGACTCCCCAAGTTCCTGGGTTTACATCATGAAATAAAACATCTGGGGGAAAAAAAATGAGCCTAGCTCTTTTCCGCAACACTGATTCTTACAGATTTTTTTTGTTTTTTTTTTTTTATTAAACACCAAAAATTATGCAGCACTTATTCAAGGAAATAATGCTAAGTTGTCATATCTACAACCGTTCCTGATTAAAATATTTCCGTGCGTCGGAGGTGAACTACCGTATCTCCATCGTAAATAAAATTGGAGATAGTGTGTTTCGACTCCGACAGTGTGTTTGCGAAAATCATGTGACTACAAGTTTACACTCTCATGTTGGTGTAAACTTGTGAACACATGACAGTTACACGAAATGTCGAAACAGGTTATCTCCAATCATATTTACGATGGAGATACGTTAGTTCACCTCCGACACACGGATTTGTAAAAAAAACACAATCAAACTGACGTTATGCTTCTGAAACAGTTTCAAAGTACGATTTTAATCAGGTTCAAATCAATCTGTTGCTTGTAAACCAGTTTGTTTTTTATTTTTATAACAGAAGGAATTTTTTTTAAAACTGTTCTCTTTGAAAAAAAAAAAAAAAAAAACAATAGTTTTAAGGGTTTGATAATGACGGGGAAAAAAATGTCGTAAAAAAATAATTGTCCAACGAAAATGACAAAAAAAAGGAAAGCAATAATGTTTTATAATTTTCTTCTACTTACAGCATTTTCTTTTTTCTTTCGAGATTATTTAATTATCTTAACATTTATCGTTTGGACGGTGTATTTTGACAACGTTTTAAAACCCTTGAAACTAGAAAAATTCCTTTTATGACCTAAATAAATTCTCATTGTTGAAGTAAAAAAAAAGTCGAAGCTTTTTATAACCTTCATTCATTATAATTTTAGATTTAAGGGTTATAACCCTACAACACTCGAGTTTGACGGCTTTTCTATAAAAAAACACTATTAAACTCAAAGTAGAGGAATATTTTTGCGGTTTTTCTTTTTTTTTTTTTCCTAACGACTTGTTTTTGTTGAGCTGCCAGATTTTTTTTTTAGATGGATAGTTTATGTGAAATTACGAGATATTCTATTGATTTTAAGAAAAAAAATAATATTTATTTGATCAAACTTCTGTTAAATTGTTTCGATTTTATCGATGGGACCGTGGGGGCGGTGCAACGGGTGGAGGCATTTCCCTGGCTGAATTCCTACAACCGTTAATTTGGATGTACTGGAGGAGGTGTTCTTCCGTTATCGGATTTTGTATGCTGTTGACAACACCTAGAAAAATAAAAAAAAAAGATGTTTAAGTAAAAAAAAAATTGAAAAAGAAAAGCTGGCAGATTTTGGATAAAATTAACATCTCCCACGTAACACAAGTTCGAATTCTATGCTAGCACACGTCCAGCAGACGATCTAAAGTTTTCTAATGTTCCGCCTAGGCAGCTTCTCAAGCAGAAGACATGTTTTAGATTCTTGTAGAAACTGCTTAGAGGGACATTAGAAGAGTGTTTTGCCTAATACTTGATTTGGCACACGAACTCCTTTGGTACATCCTGGAATTTTTGTGCAAGTTTCAACTTGTCTGAAATGTATATGCAGCCGGAAAATAATTTTAAAAAAATTTGAAGCCTAAAAGCTTTGATTTTGTTTCCCGGGTTCTAATTCACTTGAAACAAGGAGAAACTTGTACTAAAAATCTAAGAATAAGTCAAAAGAGTTCATGGGAGACCTGAAATTTGGATTTTATCCCCGTAAGTCGAGTACTGGACGAAGCAGCCACGGTGTTCACTGAAGCCAACTCTTTAGGAACATTAAAGCGCCGGCTGGACGGATTTTTTCACAGGCTTCCCTTTCACTACATCGACTTTATCATGCATTTTTTTGCCGCCGATTCCTCGATTTTGAAAATTTTTCCGGGTTTTATCAGTACTGATCGATTTTAAAATCTTACCGCAAGCAGTTTCGTAGCTATTCGGAAACGACTTATCCGTCCTTTCCCTTAAAAATACCCATTTGTTATTATCCCAGGTGCATTCGATAATTTTATTATCGAGTTCCTTAACAGCTTTAATGTTTTGCAAAAAGGCAAACGGCCGATCGCAGCCCCCGACGTAAAGTTCTCCTATTTTCTTGGCAACTATTCTAAAAAAAAAATAATAAAAAATTTTTTAAATTGAACATACAATAAAATTTTCATCATTTAGTCTTACCCCACTCCTTGTTGCAAGGTAATTTTTAATTTAAAATCTACCGAGTTCAAAGTAGCCGGTTTCCACTTCAGTACGTCAGGACAACGTCCAGCGACGTATGTCTGGGAGAGGGGAAAAAAAGAAATGTAATTTATTTTTCATTAAAAAAAAAAAAAAAAATTCAGGTAAGGAAAATAATTACATCAGTTGAAGGCTGAAAAATTAGGCCGTCCGGTTCATGAGCAAGACTCTGAGCAAATTTCTCGTTTAAAAATTTAGAAGCATTCCTCACGTCGTCGCAGAATTCTTTGGCGCGAATGCTAAATGGTTCTTTAAGTTTATTGATTATGCCTTTCTCCATTGCTCTATACCTAGGCTCTGTAATTTCTATCCCTATTGCTCTATATCTATCAGGCATAAACGGATCGTTTCTTATGGCGTACCCCATTATACAAATAATATCGTAAACTAAAAATCTAGGTATTTTCATCCCGTTAACTGTATCTATCACCATTTCCCCATCTAAAAGTGTGTCTTTCAAATGCACATACAGATTTTTTCTAAATGGGAACGTCAAATTATTGATTTTAAAGACGCAGTTGTCTCGGTCGATGCAATAAACTTCGCCTGCTCCTTTTATGTACATTAAATAACGGGTGCCGTCTGCTTTCCACGACACGCTGTAGGGCTTTTCGGAGAGTTTCACCAAATTTTTCATATCCATTGATACAGGCTGAGATCCAGGGAAACCACTCCTGAAAAAGAAAAAAAAAAAAAATCAGACAACTGATCATTAAAAACCGTTGCAAATTATTAAAATTACCCTTTCCAACCACACATTTCCTGAACTTTCCTCTGAATTACTTCAAGTAATGGTTGTTGAACAATGTCAACACCTTTAATACCTTCCACAAACTTTGGATTCTTTTTCACAAATTCCTTCCTTCTTTTTTTACCCCCATTTTCACTTTCACCATCTTCATGTTTTCTTTTACTGCTGGTGGATTCCTCTTCGTAATCCTCATCAGCATCACCAACGCTATCATCATAATCGTAACACCAATCTGGTAACTCTGGAGGTTCTGGTGCATCATTCACATCATCATATCTCCTATACAATTCTATTAAATAGTCTTTTTTATAAATTCCAGGAGGTCTAACCTTAGCAAATTCTTGAATTGCTGCTTCTAATGCCCAGTCGTACGTTTGGATTAAATAACATATGACTAAAAAACCAGAGCGATTAAAACCATGGGTGCAATGAATCCCAATTACTTCTAACGGATATTGTTTTATGAAATTCTCACAAACAGTAACGAATGCTTTGGTTTGTTCTATTGATGGAGTTTCCCCATGTCCTTTGCATTGCATTTTTACATATCTGCATCCATTTGCTTCAACTTCGTCTTTATCATAAAATCTAGATGTATTTGTCAAGTCTATCCATAAACCTACTTTCACTTTATAACTCTTCATAGAATTAAAAACGAAGTCAACAGGGAATCGATATTCTTCAGGAACCTGGTCGTCAAATCGATGATTTAGGGGAGTTTTAAATATAAGGAATTTATTCATTAATAAACCGACGGATTTTCGAGGGCAACGTAACCACCGGTCTGGCACAGGTCCTGGACCTCGGTTATTTCCTGTATGATTGCTCATCTTAAATTATTTTTTATTTTATTTTTTTTTTCTAATTTGATGTGTAACAATGTTGCAATATTTGATTAAATTAAGACATCACAAACAAAGTTAGATCATCCAAAAAGGCATTATGTAAAAGTACTTCTATCACACTTTGTATATCACCTATCAAAAGCTATTTAACAAGTTAAATTCAATAAAAAAATTAAATTTCTTTTTTTCGATGTGTTATCCTTCAAATTGATTTAGTTCGACTTGTGTTGCCTTGCCATCTTTGATTCAGTGGCAGTAGAGAACTCTTTATTAATGGAGGTACGACAATAAGTTCTCCATTTTTTATCCACGGCAACGCTTAGCTTATGACTAGAAAATCAAAAAATGGTTCCGATTGTCGAAACGCGTTTTAATAAAGGGCTCTATTAATGGTATGTGCTGCCATCTATGAAACAGTTTTAATTTCAATGTTGCCTTTTTTTCAAAGTTTTGCCTGCCAGCTTTGAACACAGCAAAAACGTTAAACGTATTTCAACTGAATTTTTATTAGTATTTTTCAAATATTTTAAAGAGTAAGAATTGATTTCCTGTGGCGACAGGTGCTCCGCTCCCAATTCATTTAATTAGAGAGCCTAGAAGGAGAGAGCCGACAATCTATACGAATTTTCAGCTGTCTTTTGATTGGTCGGGACGGTACGTGGTCCTAGAAACCTTTTTAACCTCATATCAATTGTTGGTTTATGTCCGTTAACGGCGTTAATGTATGTCAAAATGTATTTCTAACATAAGATTGAAATCCTTTCTACCTTTTAACAACCAGTTTCATTTTTAAAAAAATAAACAAACTGTATGTAAACAAAACCAACCGACTACAGGTTGAGGTTAATTGAATTTCTAGTACCACGTTCCGTCCCGACCAATCAGAGACCTCTCATTATGTTGTCGGCTCTCTCCTTCTAGGCTCTCTAATTCACACGTTTCACATTTCAATATGGCGTAGTTTCGTGATCGGGCCGGGCTCGTGTAATTTTATTCGGTTTTATTCGTTAGTTTCGGTAATTTTATTTTAGATTTGCACAAATTTGAGTGAATTTAACGGTTTTTAGTAAGAATTCGTTGCTGGATCACCAACCATCATCATTGCAAGACTTTTAATCGTCAAATTCACAATGGAAGCTTGCGGCTGGAAGGAATTATATTCTCACGCACATCGTATAAATTGGTAAGTTCATTTTGAAACGTACTTTCCTATAAATAAAAATTCTAATCAACCGAACAAACGGCGTTACAGAATCATAATTCCGCAGTTCAAGGGTCCGAGGTATGCAGATAAGCGTTCCTGTTTTGTGAGACATTTGTGCTATGCTCCTCAAAATGTTTTTCTGTCATTTCGTGGTAATTGGGAAAGAAAAAATAATAAAACCTTTCCGTTTTGTGTTAGACCCTCTATTAGCTTTGTCTGGCTGCATAGCTGCAGAATCTCTTTTGTCTTTCATCCTTAAATCAATGGATGGGACTTATCAAACAAAACACGCTGATTATTAATAATACTATAATTATCACATGAATAACAACAATTATTTAATAATTATTTTTTATCACTACATGTGTACAAATATATACTATAATATAGACTCTGGTTAAAGGTACATTCATTAATTACTAAGGCTAGTGATTGTGAAAAATGATAGAGTGCATTAGCATAGTTCGCAAACAAAAAAATATGCTTGCTCCTCTATATGTTCCATAGCTAGGTTTCATAAGCATCGGTACAAAGAGTCTTTTAGACATAACTAATGTTTTTTTATCTAGAGATGGCTCTGAAATTTTGAATTTTGACTACAATGCTTGTTTTAAATGCATAAGAAAAATTGGTTGCTGAGGTATTCCTGAAGTACCAAAGCTGTCAAAAGCACTAGAAGGTGAAAAGATCTTAAAGCTGAACATATCCCAGAAGCCAAACATCTTATGTGTTTAGTTAAAGGATGTTCAGTTGCAGGTTAATGTTTATTCTCATTTTGCGGCTTCTGCTTTAGCCAAGTCATTTAAATGACACTCTGCTTTGTAAAAAGAAAAAAAAAAAATAGTTCAACAGACACAATCTAATTGTCAATCTTTTCTAATAGCAACACATTTAATTTTTTTTTGGAGATAATTTTATAAGCTCCTACATGGTGTTTAAAATAAAAGAAGCTTCTGCAACATCGGAAATAATTCTTAATTGAAAAAGCTTTACTTTTTTTATTAACTGTAGACTTTTGATCCCAAAGAATTTCATCTAAGCTCTAATCATACGAAATGGTAAAGAAAATATTCTATTTTATTCTAGATAGAGAATTTGATTAATTAATTATTAAACTGCGGTGTTTTCTCCCGAACGTCCTTTTTGTTAAAAATCAAATTTAAATTGAATTAAATTTAATAGTAGTGTCTTTATTACGATTATTTAAGGGCGAGTATTTTATTTTTTAGTCAACATTGCATTTTTGTACAACATTTTAAGGATTTTCGACAAAAGTCATTAAAAATCCTTTTTTGCATTAGAATCATATACCTTTAGTTTTTTTTTTATTTCATTTTTAATTTTTTTTTATTTCATTTTTAATTTTTTTTTTTTTTTAAAGTAGGAACTATGCCTAAAATGTCATAATCACAATTTCTTTTGGTGGTTTTGCTTTTGTTTAATAATTTACATGCTTTTACAGTGAAGTAGAGAAGCCTATGTACAATTAATGTCGAAATACAGACTTAGATCGTTATGAAAATTTTTAATGCTTAAGTCTATTAGACTGAAAGCCCTAATTAAGCTTGTATTTTATTTTTTCTGAGATATTTTCACGAAACCAAAATTAGAGATTTAAAAATTCAATTTTGCATTTTATTGCATTTGTTTCTTTTTAATTTTCAGCAAGACCAGGAAAATGAGATTTCGTCATTTTACTTAAAACTATAAATTCCTATAACAAAAATAACTTTTTTTTTTTTTTTTTTTTTTTTTTCAAAAACTATATTTTAAAAACAACTATGAATTGGAATTCAACAAGCTAAACTAACGATAATGAAAGCGTTTTTTTTTTTTCTTCCTAGAGTTGGAATACAAATTTTACAATATTTTCTTTCTCGAGGAAGAAAATTTACAACATTTAAAACAATACGAATTAGATTGATTGTCAGTATCTTTGAATTTAAACCTTTTTTTTTTTTTTAATGGGAGGGGTACATTCGAATTTTTTTTGTACTAACTAAATTTAAATTATTTGAGATCAAAATCACACACAAAAAAAAAAAAAATTCATTTGAGAATGTTGTAAAATTTCTCCTAGAGTCAACCGAAAAAAAAAAATAATAAAATTAATAAAATTAAAAAAATTTAACAACACGAATTTGGGGATTGAGTAAAGAAAAAGGAACAGATTTTTTTGGTTTGTTGTTCCATGCAATCAGCCTTGAGTAGTATTTTTTTTCCCTAATTTTTTTTTTTTTTTTTTTTTACACTTAGCCGTGGTCTACGTCGTCTAATAGTCTTGTTTCACTTGTGCCAATGTTTTCTGCGTCTGATTGCACATCCGTTGGTTGTAAATTTGTAGCAGTCTTGTCCTCTTGAGATTCTTCTTCCTCTTCCTTTAGCGTTTCCATTGCTGAGCTGACCGGATGCTGAGGGGTGTTATTACTTTTACCGATTAAATAATAGGTCATTAATTGTCCCTTTCCTTTCACAGCGACTAAACCTCTTTGTTCGAATATGTATCCGTAATGCTGGAGTATATTGCACGTTTCTTCGGTTACCTTTAAAAAAGTGAATAGGGTTTAGTAAGCATTAAAAAAAAAAAAAATAAAAAAAAATTGGTTTGATTTTTCAGCATCCGAAGCCTCGGCAGGCTTGAAAACTCAGGTAAGCGCCGAAGGTGGTGCCAGTGCTAGATAATTTATTTTAAACCTGGTGCCAGCGCCGGTACCAGCATTGGAATGGCAGAAATTTTGGTGTTCCGGTGCCGGCGCTGCCGCCGGCTCCAGCATTTTGGATATTTCGACGCCGATGGCGGCGTCGCCATCGGCGTCGGCCGGCTTCGGACCGCTTTTCATTTTATAATTTTAATAGCTCACTTGTATGCAACCGGCTTTTCCTGTACTCTCCATTCTGGAAGCAACATTAACCGAGTTACCCCATATGTCGTAATGAGGTTTTCGGGCACCGATGACACCGGCCGTTATGGGTCCGTGGTTGATTCCCATTTTAAGAACGAAATGATTAAAGCTTTGCTTGTTGATTTCCTGAAGTGCTTTTTTGAGTTCGAATGCGAATTCGACGAGTAGCGCAAGATGGGCCCAACGAACGTGAAGAGGATCATCAGGCTAAAATATTAAAAAAAAAAAAAAAGTATCAGTTATGCATCAGTTTTGCATCGCTTAATTGCATGCTACAATGGTTCATTAAAAGTTGTTCGATATTTGATTGATTTTAAAAGGTTTAGAGGCTCATAAGTTTTTTATGAGGGAAAAGAACAAGGAAGTTTTTTTAGAATTAATTTTCCTGGAGTTGATTATTTTTTCCGTTTTTTTGGCAGTTCAGTAAGGGGGAAGGTCGCTAAAATTTTGGTGTTTGCTGACCTACCTCCCTGCCGGAATTTTGTCTTACGAATATCGGTAAAAAATTTGTAACCGTGCTGGCAAACCCCTCAAAAAATACGGTTCGCTTTGGTTTCGGTTTCGCATTAGACTTGGGTTCGGACCTGCTTCGTTATTTACAGAAAAGTGGCATAGGAACTGGATTTGAGTTCGGTTTTTTTTTACCATGTCCTTAAAGAACCGGGACTTGGTCCTGTTCGGGTTCGGTTTCGGTTCGGGTTTTTTTCTTAAACCCGGTTCAGTTTCGAGTTCGGTTCGTTTTTTTTTTTTTTATAACCGATTTAGGTTTGGTTGGGTTCACCATTTCGTAAAAAACCCAAAAACCCTGGTTTTTGTATAAAAAAATGACAGGTTTCGATTTTTTTTCTTTTTTGCAAAAAATCGGGTTCCTTTTGGTTCCGTTTTTTGGAAAATCCCCGGTTCGGATCCTAGGCCCGGTCCGGTCCGGTCCGGTCTCACTTAAGATTCTGTCCGGACCAAGTCCTGTAATATTTGAAGTTCGGTTTCGGTCCGGTTTCACTATAGTTCTAGGGCACGGTTCGTTTCGAGTTTTCCTGTGCCTTGGAACCCGGTTCGGATTTTGGGTCTGATCCGGTCCGGTGTCACTTAACATTATGTTTGAGTCAAGTCCTGTAATATTTAAAGTTCGGGTTCGGTACAGTTCCACGATATATTTCTAGAATATGGTTCGGTTCGGTTCGGGTTCGGGTTCATTATGGCTTGGAACCCGATTCGAGTTCTGGTCCGGCCGGTTTCTCTTAAGACTCTGTTTGGGTCAAGTCCTGTAATATTTGAAGTTCGGTTTCGGTCCGATTCCACTATAGTTCTAAGGTAGAGTTCTGGGTTCGGTTTTGAGGTTTACTTGTCCGTGAAATTCATTCCAAATACATTTTATCAGCTCCTTAAAGAACCGCGATTTGGTTCGGTCCGGTTTATTTAGCTAACTGGGTTCGGTTCGGTTCGGTTCGACTCGGTTCGGGATCCTGGGTTCGGTGAAAAACCCGGGTTTGGTTCGGTTCGGTTCGGTTTACCAGCACTAATTTCTCGTTTATTTTGTTCAAAAATATCTTTATTCTACACGGTAAAAAATTTTATGTAAAAGTAGCATAAAAAATATGTACCCCTTTTTATTTAACATGAGTTGTGTTAAATCTTCAATTTTTTCCAACTGTTTCGAATTTCTGACGCCACGTTTTTATGTTAAGTAAAAAGGGCTAAATCTTTTTTATGTTACTTTTACATAAAATTTTCTACCGTGTAGGTGAAAATTAACACTGAAATGGTGCTTAAATAAAAAAAGCATCAAGTGAAAAAAAAATCGGGGAGCTCCAAATGTTTTTTTTTTTTTTTTTTTAAACGAGAAACTGAGGTAATTTTCGAGTTCTACATTCTGGCAAAAGCAATGAGAAAATATCTTACAAAATTATTGAGCTTTTAATTGGGGAGGAAAAAATGACTTATTTTAAGAAGTTTTTTTTTAAATTTTTTTTGCATTTAGGCCCTTTTTGTTCGTTGATAGTTCTTAAAAGCTCCAGCGGATAGCAGAATTAAATTTAAAAAATATTTTGATGCAAAATTTCCCTGTCATTTTTCATCAGAAGGATTATATCGACCGTATTCCCGCTTTAACCCCCAAATTTTTTTTGAAATAGTTATTTTATTTTGAACCATTATAATCAGCTCGTTTTTCTTACCTTTACAGTCTTTGATGGATTTAAACCACTTGCCGCCATATAAGTCGATCCGATAGTTTTAATTTTAATAATGTCTTGAAATCTTGGCAACTGTAGAATTGCATCGAAGTCCGAAATGACTTCGTTTAAGAACCGAAGACATTCTAAGCCTTGGTTGTTAACGGATTCCTCAGAGTAGAAATCTACAAAAAAAAAAAAAAAAAATTAAACATTTTTTTTTTCTTTCTTGTCACCCACAAAGGTAAAAGGATGAAAGAGCGTTTTTATTATTTTACCTGAAAAGTTTGGCATAGATGCGAACAAGACCCCAACTTCAGCGTAACTTTGACTGTACAATTCTTCGTGTTGACGTTTTCTATTTCCTAAGAAATGGACGGCGACGTGAGGCGGAAGAATGTTATAAACCAATGCTTCGTTCCTCCTCCCTATATCGGATGCTTTTTCGCGTTGTTCTTCGACTTCAGTCTTCCATTGAAATAATACTCTGGTCGCTTTTTCGACGTGGCGGGCAAGGAAGGAAAGGGCAACAGCAACCCAAAATAACATTATGCAGAGAGCATATTTTCCGGTTACAAGACTGAAAAAGAGAAATCAAGCTTTTAAGTTTAAAAAAAAAAAAAAAAACAGCCCGAAACGTGGCTTGTATTTTTCCTTTATATGGCCGGGGGGGCAAGTTTGTGTAAGGTTTTCGGCTCGATTCCATTTGCCAGCACCGGGACATCGTATATTTTGGTCTTTTACATATTTGAGACTTACTGTACTGCAAAATTAACTCCTTCCTCGCAATCCAAAGCTTCCGAAATGACGAAGAGGTTCATGAGGCAATGTAAGCCGATGATGCCGAAGAATATAGCAATTTTAATTAAATGAGATATCTGAGTCGGAAGAGATGCTGCGACGAGCACGAGAACACAAAAGTAAGAAAAATACGACGGATAGAGGCATGTAATTCCTAAATCTGTAGAAACTGTGCAATTTGAAGGTAGCGTGGAGAAATCACAGGATACCTAGTAAAAAAAAAGTACAGCGTAAAGAGTGCTAAAAAAAATATTTGTTTGGTGACTCACCATATCGACAGCATTTACTGATCCTAAAATTAAAACGGCCACAGCCGCTAACAGTCTTCTAGCCCATAGAGTATTATTAGCTGCAGTACTGCATTGTACTATACCTTTTGGAAATATCTGAAAATTTTTTTAGTCGAGTAAATTTTACGATAATTTTACATAATTAATTTTATAACTATGGTTATAATTAAAATTATAATTATAACTAACTAAGTGTTAGTTATAATGGTTAAAACTAAAGCGGTAGTTACAGTTATGACCATTATAGTTATAGATATAGTTATAGTTACAACCATAGTTATAGATGTAGTTATAGTTACAACCATAGTTATAGATATAGTTATAACCATAGTTATAGATGCAGTCATAGTTATAACCATAGTTATAGATATAGTTATAAGTTAACCAAAGTGATAGTAACTAAGTAATTTATAAACTAATAGTTAACCAAGTGTATTTATAACCAGAGTGACAGTTAGAATTACAACAAAAGCGAAAGTTATAATTATAACCGTTGTTATAGTTATAGTTATAGTTATAACGTTAACCAAAGTGATAGTTGTAGGCGCTTCAAACAACAAATAAATTTGTCGATGCTGTTGAGAGTACGCATCAGTCGTGGCAGCAGATAAATCTCATCTTTATTTTTTATGGAAAAACGAAAGACCAAATCTATAAAAATAGAAAATATTTTTGAAAGTTTTTCCTGAAAATTTCTTAATTTTTATGTCTTCGTGTTCCCGTAAGAAGAAAAATATGATTTATCTGCTGCCACGACTGATGCGCACTCTTAAAAGTACGATAACGTAGTTCCATGCCAAAAGTCCTGAGGATGGGCTGGAGTGGGGGAAGAGGTTGAATTCTAAAAACCACTTTGTGGGCGGCCATATTGTTTTGCATCAAATCAACTTTCTTATTGGAAAAAAAATATAAAAAAATATATAAAAAATTTTTAAAAATCTTAGGCGCCATTAAATGAAACACCAATTTTTCCTTATGTGGATGTAATGGTTTCGACCCTTTTTAGCTAACGAAAAAAATGTTAAATGTTCAGCTATCCGTAAAAAAATTTAAAAAAAAAGTCTGATTTAAGAGGAACCATCATCGTGGCAGCAGACTTATCGTATTTTACTTTTTACGGGGAAACGAAAACAATCTCGAAACAAAAAAATATTAAGGACTTTTCAGGAAAAAATTCCGAAAAGTCCTTAATATTTTTTGCTTTGAGATTTCTCTTCGTTTCCCCGTAAAACGTAAAATACGATTAATCTGCTGCCACGACTAATAATTCCTATACTTTTTATATTCTTTGGATCCCCTTGCATTTTTTGTTAATCTTTGATTTGTTGATGATCGTTGTTCAAACGTCCTTACTACATCGGGACAATTATTCTTTAGATTTAGAAGAACTTGGAAAATGATTATTAAGTCAAATAATTTTTTTTCCCCAGCTATGAGGATTCGCCAACCAATTTAAATCGAGTAGTGTGTTGACTGCTTCAAATTCCTGCAGCCTAAATATTTCAGATATAAAGAAAACTTTTTTTCTTTCAATCTGTTTTTGCGTTAGGGGATTCTTCCTCCATTTTACCGTCTGTTTGGGCATGCAGAATGCCGAAGCCTACATTTCTTTGGAAAAAGGGTATAAGTGCAAGGCTTTTTATTTTAATTAATAACAATTAGTAAAATTTGTTATTGTTATGTACTGAATATATGATTTAATAATATATTCAGTACATAACAATAACAAATTTTATGATAGGATTCACTGATGCATTCACTTTCGGAGTGTAAGGCTAAACAACTGACCTCTTAAAGGTAATGTAAAACTTTGACGGGTGCCAAAAACAATATGGCCGCTAAAAGGAGGAAAAATAGCTCGTAACGTCATCTTTTTCTTATTTATTTATTTTTTTTATTATTATATTCGATTAACTGCTTGCGCAGGTCAGGGACTTTTTCTTTTCTGGCATGCGACAACCAACTCGTACAGTGAGGTTAAGATGGCTGCATTTGTAAGTTCCCGCCATCCCCGCCAGAGGGGAAGAGTGTCGGTGCGGTCACCCATCCAGAAGCTGGCCCGCATAAATGCTGCTTAACTTCATTGATAGACAAACCGCTACTTGGACACTTCACCACTCCGACCCCCTTAGTTCGTTTGCATCACCGGCCGGTTAACCTGGCAGTAGAGACATTTTAATGATATTATTTAAAAAAAAAAAAAAAAAAAAAAAAAAAAAAAAAAATTAGTTGGTATTTTATACATGAAAACATGGTCTAACCGCCCCGAAACCGTGCCAAAACGTTTTGTTATGTTCAGAGATATAGATCCATGATTTTAAATGCATGAACATGACTTAATTGTTCTTAGGCCTATATTTCGTGTTTTTAATTGTTTCCGCAATAAAAAATAATGTTTCATTCCGAGAGACTAGTGCAGCGCTCTAACGGTGAAATTGGGAATTATTTCAACAACAAGAAATAAATAATGGCGTCTTATTTTTTTATTGCGAAAACACTTTATAAAATTATTAATTTAGGAACCATAAAGCCTTTTTTATACATTTTAAATATCGAAGCTTTGCCTCTGAAACATAGCAAAACTTTTTGGCACGGTTTCACTGCGATCCGATCTCATTTTCATTTGTAAGAAACCGAATTTGCGAAAAAAAAGTAATTTTTTTTTTTTTTTTTTTTTTTTTTTTTTTTTTTTTTTTTTTTAAACAACGATATAATTTTCGTGTAAACGAACGGTTGCGAGACGAACAAAGCCACTTTAAATTGAAGCGCATTTCTTAAAATTATTATTTTATTGAATTAGCACTGAACGAATGAAATCATTGTTATTGTCATTAATCGTATTGTTAAAAATTATTCAAGTACGAGAAATGTTAAGGTTACGGACGCCAACGGCCATACCATGCTGAATACACCGGTTCTCGTCTGATCACCGAAGTTAAGCAGCATCGGGCGCGGATAGTACTTGGATGGGTGACCGCTTGGGAACACCGCGTGCCGTTGGCTTTTTTTTTTTTTTCATTTATTTTCATTTATTTTTATTTTTACTTTTTTTTAGTAAATTATAAATTTATGAATTTTTTTACTTTATTTTAGTTTTTTTTTTTTGAATATGAATTTTAGCAAACAAAACTAATTTTTTTTTTAATTGGTATAATAACCCGGTTAACCGGCCGGTGGTGTAAACGAACTAATACCTTAAGAATTATTAATGCAAAAATTGGCTTAATCAATTGATATACGGAAGTATTTTTTAAAAACATAATTCACAGTTTTTTTTAATTAATTCTTTTTACGACTTTAAAAATGCAAGGGATCTCCTAAAATCGCGGGGCCCCTTTTGCACTTGGGCTATTTTACCTATCGGCTATGGGATTTTTAGGCCCGGGGTCAATACTTACCGAAGGTAGAAGTTCAGCCACTGCTATTATGCAGAATATCACCAAAATCGTGAAGCCCGTTGTAAAAGACAATATACTTAACTCGTCCCTGTAAAAATAAGTAAGTAAGTAAGTAAATAAATATGGTTTGTTTATATTACTCCAAACCTCATGCGGTTGACGAATTTAATTTAGTGAAAACAGCATCACAATGGAAGTTTTCATTAACGAGGAAAATGAAGTTATGTTTGTTTAGGATACTGTATTGCTAGCTTCCCGCTTCATCGTAATTTCAGGCATGACAAGACTGAAGTGGAGTGGGTGGGGGGATAAAAAAAAAAGCTCGTAAACAACGCATTCGGTAGCTTTGCTTTTAATTATTGCAGCTTTTTTTTTTTTTTTTTTTTTTTCGGGGTTACGTTCATTTATGTGGGCGGTCAAGAGTAATTCAAATCAATGAAATGGTATCGCTGGAGGAAAGTTTTTTTTTTTTTTTTTTTTTTTTTTTTTTTTTTTTTTTTTTTAAAGGAAAAGCTATTTTGGTAAAAAAAAAAAATGAATACGGTGTAAATTTTTTTTCTCCCTTCATGCGATGCGTGCAAAGCTTTGCATTTTCATTTGTTTTCGAGGAAGTCCGGGGGTACGGGACAATGATGTAATAACATTTTTTATTTTTTCCTGTTAATTATCTCGGGGGTGGTTTACATAAATCCCGATGATTAATATTGGCGTGTTGATTTTACGTTAATTTACCAGCGTTGCAAAGCTGAGGACATTTTTGTTGGAACTGGCAAGGCACTGGAATCGAAATTGAAGGTTTTTAGCTGAATTTAATCACATTTGAGTCAAAAAATGTTTTAGGACTTTTTTTTTTTTTTTGCTTACAACGAATCAATAATTTGATGTCAACAATAAGTGCCCACGACAGCACATGCGGAAGCCCTGAAGGATCAAAACTATTCGCCAGTTGTGTCGTTGTTTGTTCCGGAATTGACATTTCTTTGTTCCGAAACTAACAATTTTAACGCTGTTAGTTCCGGAACTGACAGCGCGTGTTCTGGAATTTACAATGTTCGTTCCGGAACTGACAATTTTATCCCTGTTAATTCCGGAACTGACAGTGATTGTTCTGGAACTGACAGTGATTGTTCTGGAACTGGCAGTGCTTGTTCCGGAACTGACAGCGCTGAATTAAAAATGGCTAGTTCTGGAACTGACAATCGGTTTCTTGCCAGCACCGGAACTAGAAATTTTTTTCTGTCAGTTACGGAACTGAATTTGTTATATCTAAACCCTGGAAATTCCGGAACTGGCATTATACAGTAAACAAGTTGCGCTGCCAGTTACAGAACAAGTACTGCCGACTCCGGAACAAGACTAGTCAGTTCCGGAATTAACAAGGATAAATTGTCAGTTCCGGAACCAATAGCGTTAAAATCGTTAGTTCCGGATAAAACAAATGTCAGTGTTGAACAGGCCTTGTTTGTTCCAGAACACGCACTGTCAGCACCGGAACTAACAGCTTTAAAATTGTTAGTTCCGGAAGAAACAAATGTCAGTTCCGGAACAGGCCTTGTTTGTTCCAGAACACGCACTGTCAGCACCGGAACTAACAGCTTTAAAATTGTTAGTTCCGGAAGAAACAAATGCCAGTTCCGGAACAGGCCTTGTTTGTTCCAGAACACGCACCGTCAGCACCGGAACTAACAGCTTTAAAATTGTTAGTTCCGGAAAAAACAAATGTCAGTTCCGGAACAGGCCTTGTTTGTTCCAGAACACGCACTGTCAGCACCGGAACTAACAGCTTTAAAATTGTTAGTTCCGGAAAAAACAAATGTCAGTTCCGGAACAGGCCTTGTTTGTTCCAGAACACGCACTGTCAGCACCGGAACTAACAGCTTTAAAATTGTTAGTTCCGGAAAAAACAAATGTCAGTTCCGGAACAGGCCTTGTTTGTTCCAGAACACGCACCGTCAGCACCGGAACTAACAGCTTTAAAATTGTTAGTTCCGGAAGAAACAAATGCCAGTTCCGGAACAGGCATGGTTTGTTTCAGAACACGCATTGTCAGTACCGGAACTAATAGCTTTAAAATTGTCAGCTCCGGAATAAGATTTGTCAGTTCCGAAATTAACAGGGATAAAACTTTCAGTTCCGGAACCAACATTGTTAGTTCCAAAACACGCACTGTCAGTTCGGAACAAGCACTGCTAATTCCGGCATTAACAGGGATAGAATTGTCAGTTCCGGAACGGACATTGTTAGTTTCGGAATTGAAATTTGTCTCTAAGGAACAAAAACGACACAACGGACAAATTTTTTTCACCCTTCAGGGCTTCCTGAAGGACAAGATGGCGAATGCATCTTGGTGTTTTCTTTTTTAGAGATAAAAAGAATTTAACATTTCTTGAATAGACTCATAATAGATATCGGCAAATAATTTTTTCTTATCGGACGGAATCGGTTTTGGCGTCTGCGCTTTAATAACTTGGAATAATTATTAGAAATCGGATCCGGCTTTGTAATTTAAAAAAAAAATTATCGGACCGCGCTACCGGGATCGGCATCGCCATTAGCTTCATCTTTGCAACCCTGAATAATACATAAATTTGATAATATAAATGTATTTCCAAACATAACTCACCTCGGCAAAATTATAAATTGTGCAATCGAAATAAATAAAAGAACTAACGGACAGCCCAACAGCGAAACGGTCGCGGCTGTTTCTTTGTTGTGGTTGAAATCGCTTTCCTTTTTGGGCGATTTGAACGATAACGTAAACCAAGTCGTGTGGTCTGACAAAGTCCTGGAAAAACAAGATAAAAAAATAGAACTCGATATATCGATTTGAAAAGTTTTATTTTTATACTAAAAATCATTGATTAAATTTTTAAAAATAACTCGCAACACAAAATTCGTTGGAATTTTAACCTCGCGGATTTGCACTAACCGCGCTTCCTTTTTTTTTTTTTTTCGACGATATATATTTACACGGTTTTTGCTTAATATTTTCCCGGGGATAATAATATTTTATCGGTCTTTAGAATCTTCTTACTTAACATAGGGGGTTTTGAAATATGGAAACCTGTCTGCATTGTCAATGTTTATCCCCTTTTGAAAGAAGCGAGTCGGAAAATGTCATTGAAAAACGTCTTTTGATGCGAACACTTCCAGTTAAATGAGCACGTAAGGTTTGTCAGTTTGTTGCGTATTTTTTTTTTCTTCTTCCCTCCTCCCCGTTCTTTCTTTTTTTTTTTTTCTTTCTTTCTCGTACCTTTCACGTTTTGCAAAATGCCTCCCCAGCTTTTAACCCTTTCCCGCCGGATAAATTTCCTTTTCAGTAAAAAATTATGAAAGACGAGTTTCTATGGGTAATTTAAACCGCTGATTCCGAGTCTGAAGTCAAAATTCTGAAAAAGCTAAAATCCAATATGGCGGAGCCGTTTTATTTTTAACCATTTTAATAACTTTTTTTGACGTAGCACTGAGTCTTAGGACGCACATTGATGGTTTTCTCGTGTCCGACTGTCAGGTTGTCTTGGTGTTTTGGACATCAAACATAAAAAAAAGGAATATTAGAAAAATTTTATCAAAAATTCTAAAAGTTTTTTTAAATTTTCAATGAAATTTATAATAAAATTTTTTACAAAATATTGTAAATTTGACTATTTTTTTTTTTTTTTTTTTTTTAAAGGGAAACTTTTTAGAGAATTTTTTAGATTTTGATGGTTTTTGATAAAATGTTAATGAAAAAAGGGGGCCACGTGGACTAATATCAGGGCTTGGAGGATTTAGGGGGATCATTAACAATGAACCAATGATGCCCTAACCAACACTTCTAGAGGTAGTCCAGTCCTATGTACGAATATGCCTCATATCCACTGATTCTTGTTTTTTTTTTTCGCGCCATATTGGATTTTTTGAGTGAAATGAGATCATTCTGACGTCAGGTTTGAAATCAGCGACGTCGAAAACGCATCGACAGCAGTTTTCCCGATCATTTTTCGGAAGGAAACAAAGGCTGCCACCGGGTTACCATAAGGGTTGTGCCCCAAAATTAAATTTTTTTTTGGACTTTCTTGCATCGATAGGATCTAGTGAGGGGGTAAATTAGGCCAAATATCAGGGTCGAAATCAAAAACCGTTTCTGAGGCGGGGATGTTAGTGCTAATTCAGTTTTTATTTTTTTTTTTGGCAGAGAATGGGTTGTCCGATTGAAGAATCTAAAAAATGAAAAAAAAAAGCTCTTTCAAAGGGCTATCTAAGGGCATAATTGTTAATTTTTTAAAAAGTGGCCCACTGGTCATAATGGTGAGTCAAAGGAAAAAAAATTATTTTCTTCTTGTTAGCGTGGTCGGACCGAAATTTCGTTGACATTCAAAAATTACGTGAAAAATTGGCCTAAGTACATGTGCTTCTAAATTTTTCTTTCAACAAGAAAGTGAGTGGCCAAAAAAATGGCCAAAAGTTTAAATTTTTTCGGTGCGAAGATGACGCTGCACAAAAATTTCGCTATCATCACGTGAAAGTACGCAAAAAGATAGCCCAGAAACGTATTTTTTCACTGGAGAAAATAAGGTAGAAAGTGGCCCAAATTTTCGCATTTTAGGCCATTAGTTTGGGCCAATTTTTACCTTATTTTCTCCAACGAAAAAATATGCTTCTAGGCTAATTGTTTTTTTAAATTCAAAATATAATTTTTTTTCCTGGCACGAAAAAAACTTAAAACTTTTGATTAAAAAGGCCAAAAGTTGAAAAAGATTTGTCAAAATTTTAATATGAAAACACTGCTTTAGCTCATATTCTTGGCTAAGGGAAAAAGGGCGAAATTAAAAAATGTAGTGAACATTTTGCTTAAAAAGTTCTTGTTTTTTTTCATGTAGTCTAATTTTTATATTTAAAAAAAAAAGAGATTTAAATAAAACGGCGAAAATTTTAAAAAAAGTTAAATAGAATTTCAAGAAATTTTTAAGCCCTTTCTTTAGCGACTCTAAGTTTTTTGAAAATTTTCTAGAAATTTTTAAGTCCTTGCTTTGGCTCATGTCGTCTAATTTCACTATTAAAAATGGCCAAAAGTTTAGAAAAAATAATCAAAATATTATTTAAAATTTTCAAAGCTAGAATTTTAATATTAAAATAATTAAATATTAATTTTTGGTGCGACACACCCACAGACAGACAGATTTCCCCAGGACCGAGCCCCAAGACGTAGTCCTACGTCAAAAGAAACATTGGAAAATTTTCTTCGATTTCCCGGAGAAATTTCCCAAAATACGGCCGTTGAAGGGTTAAATTTTTAAATAGCTTCAAACAGAAAACGTTTCCTTGGACCGAAAACTAGTTTGCATACTAATGGAATGACTCGTCCCTTAAATCCCAACCCGCTTGAATCGAAACGATTTTCTCTCGAAATCCCCATATTTCAAGTTTTAAATAAAAAGGGAAAAAGGATTTTTAATATTGATATAAAAGAATCCTGGAGCTTTTTTTCTTCGTCTCACCGATCCCCCCTCCCTCCCTCCCGCATTTCTCCAGGAAATATGAAGGGAGTTAAGGAGGGGAAGGGGGGGGGGGATTTTCACGATAATATTAAATTAATCGATTCCACAGTCACATGACTTAATTGACCTACATCTTATGAATACTTTATTAGCGGGCGGCGTTATCACAACGGATTATAAAAAAAAAAAAAAAAGAAACTGATATTTTATTACAATTTATCCAAATTTTATAAAACAATACCTTAATCCGCCTTTGTTTATGAGCTCCTTTCTTAATCTTGTCTTGAAGTCTTCCGGACCTTCTTTGTTTTTTTCGTTATTCAACATTTGATTTTCTTCTTCCTGAGGACTTGAGCACTGAAAAACAATAAAGTTTTTAATGAGTTTGAGTTCGGTTAGCGAAAATACTAACTGAAAGCTTTTAGGTTTTATAAAAGTTTGTTTAACCGGGTTTCTTGGAAATACATACGGGATTAAAACGCGTCCGGGAAAATGAATTTTTTTTTTTTTTTAAATCGTGTATTTCCTTTATTTTTTAAAAAGTTTTAAATGTTACACGTTTTGAGTCATTAGTATTAGTGTTCCGTACGGAAAAGTTATGCAAAAAGTGTATAAAACGTTTTGTAAAATAAATGCAAAAAATTTGTATAAAAAATGTATTATTTTTGTGTCATTTACACAAAAATTTGGACTTGCGTATTTCATGCAAAGTTTATGCATATTTTTTTGATGGCGCCAAAATTTGAATATGCATAACTTTTTTTTAAGCACAAAAATCTAGACTTGCATAATTTGTGCAAATTTTAAGCATATTAGTTTAAAGCATCATAATTTGAAAATGCATAATTTTTACAAAATTTATGGAAATTTTTAAGCACAAAAATCTGGATATGCATAATTTATGCAAATTTTATGCATAATTTTTAAGCACCGAAATTTGAATATTCATAATTTTTACAAAATTTAAGCATAATTTTTTTAAGCACAAAAATCTGGTTATTCATTTAGGCAAATTTTATGCATCTTTTTATAAGCACCGAAATTTAAATATGCATAATTTATGCATATTATTTTAAAGTATCATAATTTAAAAATGCTTAATTTTTACAAAATTTATGAAAATTTTTTTTAAGCACAAAAAACTGGATATGCATGATTAATGCCAATTTTATGCATATTTTTTTAAGCACCGAAATTTTAAGATGCATAATTTTTACAAAATTTATGCATACTTTTTTAAGCACAAAAAATGAATATGCATAATTTAGGCAATTTTTATGCATATTTTTTTAAGCACCGAAATTTAAATATGCATAATTTTTACAAAATATATATGCATAACTTTTTAAGCCCAAAAATCTAGATATGCATAATTTTTGCATAATTTATGCATATAATTTTTTTAACATGATAATTTTACAAATATTGGAAAATATGCTTATTATGCTTATTCAACTTTTTTTTCCTTTTTATGCTTATTTATGCATCATTTATGCATAATCATATTGAAGGACGAGAAAGAAAATGTTTGCGGTAAAAGAAGTTAAGTTTTTTATACATAATTTACGCATTTTTTATGTATGTCCAATTTTTTTGCATAATTTGCACATGATTTTTCTATAATTTATGCATTTCGTTTTCATACGGGGGGGGGGCTATTAGAATATCAACTCTTTGATTTCCATTGATTTTGGAAAAGGTAACGGAAATCGTGAGAAAAATTGAGGAAAACTATTTTTCAATTTGAGAAGTTGGAATAGGGCGGGGAAAAATAGGAAAAAGTGATGGTGACTGGAAAATTCGGGGAAAATTATATTCATTACTCGGAGAAATCGGAAAAAAGGGAGAAAGTCGGAAAATGTGAAGTGTTATTTTTGGAAAAATTCAGAGAAACTATTTTTGATTTAGAAGGGTTGGAATAAAGTGGGAAAATTAAAGGAGAGCAATGATATCTGCACGGTAAAAAATTTTATGTTAACTTGCTAAAAAAGGGCTACACATTTTATATGTTAAAAAAATAGAATGTTATTGTCCATAAGACATTCTTTTGTTCTTAGTGTTTTGTTCGAGGCTACAGGCAAATTATGTTACATTTAACATAAAATTTTTTATCGTGTGTGTGAAAATTGAGGAAGATCAATCTACGGTTGGAAAAATTGGAAAAAGTCGAAAAAAAAACATATAATTTTCCCGGAAATTGAAATTTTAAGTTCCGAAATGTCCGGTAAAACAATTTTTGAAAAAAATTGATGTTGTGGTATATCAAACGAAAGCTCCAGTAAAGACGATTAAAGTAAGACCACGTTCGATTTTTTATGTCAACGCGGTCAGTAGTTATAGCGAGTTTTACAAAGAGAGGGTATCCCCCTCAATTTTTGGAGGTCAATAAATTCGGAACGGGGGGTTTTAAAAATTTGAAAATTTTGGGGTTTCATAAGACCGTTGGGTAGATTCGGTTCCCCGAAAATCAAAAAATCAGTGAAGATCGTGGATTTAAATTTGGTTATTTCGCATGGACTGACCCATTTTTTTAGAAAAATAATAAAATAAAACCGCTGAATTTTTTTATCCATTTTGCTGTTTCGCGATCTTAACAATTTAATGAACACTGAGTAATCCTGAAATTGCCTGATTTTCTTAAAACAGTTTTGTCAGGTCACATTACCTTAGCTTCTTCCCCCCCCCCTCCCATCTTCCGCAATCGTAATTAAAGCCCACGTAATTCAAAATTTTAACGTGATTAAAAGCGAATTTCCCCGAGCTTTTCTCTTTTAAATAATAAAACTAATAATTATACTTTCGTCTAAAATTTTCTTTTGTTCCGTAACAAATTTTCGGAATAAATAGTAAAGAGAATAAGGAAAATGTAAACGCTCTGGAAATATCCCTTCACCTTTATCATCATCACAAATCCCTCAGGAGAAAACAAAAAAAAAAAAAAAAAAAAAAAAAAAAAAAAAAAAAGAAAAGAAAATTCGTGTTGTCCAATTTGGATGGAAACGAAGGAACGGCAAAATGCAACTTTCTCCGTTCTTTTTTTGTATGACATACATTTTTTTTTTCGATATTTTTACCTTGTTTAGTCGTCGGAAAGTCGGGTCGAGTAAATTCAAAATGAAATTCCTGGCATTTCCATGAGTTGGGGACTTTAGATAATTTTAAATGTTAATTAAGGTTTTTTTTTTTTTTACTTGCCTCGAATTCGTCGTCCAAATCTTTGGCATCAGCATCACAGTTTTGCGTGGCGTCATCTGCCACGGTCCCGTTACTAATATCCGATTTCGGAGGTTTGAACTGAAAAGAGGGAAAAACACGGAAATCGTGATTTTATTCCAATTTAAAATACGTAGAAGCGGAGCTTAAAGTATTTGGAAAACTAAACAAGTGCATACCGGTTTTAAGACTTTAACGATAAAATAAGTTTTAATTCCAGCCATCCTTAAAGCCTCTTCCCTCTTCTCCCCGTAAGCCGGCTCAACTTCGAATTCTCCATTTAGAAAGCTTAAGGTTTTTTCGGATATGTGCACACGCCTGAAAATAGAAAATCGAACGATTTTAAAACGTAGGTAGCGGGGGTGGTTGCTTTAAGAGGTGAAATCCTTGTGTTTCAACTAAAATTGAAAACTCGTTCCGTTTCGTAAGTAGGCATTTTCCGTTCTGGGTAAGAAGGGGGGGGGTGGATCTTTCCTTGCCTTTCTCTCCCTTTTTGATACTTGACCTAGTTTCCCCGAAAGTACGGATTGTTATTCCTGGTTTGTTTGTTTTTTTAATTTTCAAAAGGGGGGTTTAAGTGTTTGGTGAATGCTTTTTGTTTTTCATTTTAAAAGAAAGATCGAGAAAAGAGGTTTTAAAATTAAAAGATACGGTCTCGGAGGTTCTCATATTTTTTTTTTTTAATAAAATTGTTAGGAAGATGGAGTAATAACTGAAATATAATTAGACTTTTTTGAATTTTTTTTTTTTAAAGCAGCGGAGATTAAATTTTTTTTTCTTACTCGGAAACTCGAATTAGATACGATTTAGCAATACACGTGAATAACGGTATTATGGGTAATTTGAAAGCCGAATTAGGTTCATAAACGGAGATCTTAATGGATATATGGGGGATATAGAGCTAAGCTTTACTTGATCCTTTCTAGGTAATTCAAAGCCTTGCGTTCCGTTTTCTATCTTTTCCCTGAGATGAAATGGGTGTCCCTTATTTTGGCAATTTTCGAAGTTCAAATCCCTCACCCTCAAAAACGGTTCTCCTTGGTTTACTGATAAACCCGAATTTTTTTTTTAGCATTTTTTACTCGACAGGAAAGTGTGGCGACTTGAGCTTAAAGTTCCGAAAATTGCCATACGAAAAAAAAATCGAAATTTTTTTTTCTTCGCGAAAAAATGTGATGTCTTATCGGAAATTTTCAGTAGATCACGAATCTAAAGTCTGTTTTTTTATATTTGATCCGGTTTTTGAGCTAAAAGCCATAATGCAACAAAAAAAAAATAAAATAAAATAAAATGCAAAAACATAGCAATAGCAATAGCAGGGGTAAAATGACAAAACATAGCAAGTCCTCTGTTTCACGTTTCATTTTGATTTCTAGTTCGAAAACTGGACGAGATATTACAGGCGTAGAACTAGTCACTTTTTCCCCCTGAAAGTCACTTTTTTTGTGAAAGGTCACTAAAAGTCACTTTTTTGATAAATTTGTGGATTTAAAAAAATTTCCTGCACTAAAAAATTTCTGTTCAACATTCGAAGTTGCTCAAGGAAAGGTTTTTTCACTAAAACGCCATCTTTAAAAATAATTTTATGTAAAGTTGTGAAAATTCCATACCATTTTTCCTAAAAAAAAAAAATAAATTCCTAATCCGTTTTCTCTAAAAATTTTAGTTCCTAAAACTGTTTTCCTAACTATTTTTTTTTCCAATTTTTAATTTTCCTAAAATTTTTTGATTCCTGAAATAAAATTTCTTAAAATCCCTAAAATAAAATTTCCTAAAAAGAAAATAAAATTTCCAAAAACCCCTTTAGGGATTTAAAAAATTAGGACAAATATTCATTTTTGGAAATTTTATTTGAGGATTAAAAAATTTTATGAAAATCGAAAATTAGGAAAAAAATGGTTAGGCTAAAAATTTTAGGAACCAAAATTTTTAGGAAAAATCGATAAAAATAATAAGGAATGTAATTACTCACGTCTAATACGTTCAAAAAATTTTGAATATACTTATTTCAAGTCACTAAATTCCTTCCGTCAGGTCACTGAAAGTCACTATTTAAACCATTTTTGGTCCCTAAAGTCACTAATTTGTCTGGGCGAAATGAGTTCGATGCCTGGATATAAAAAAACGTACTTCAGATTCGTGATCTACTGAAAATTTTCGATCAGAAACCACATTTTTTCGCAACAAAAAAAAATCGATTTTTTTCACTAAACTAACGAAAATTAACTAAAAATTAACGAAAATTTTAAAAATTAACTTTTAGTATTAAATTAATTTTTGGTGCGAACATCGCGACAGATCTTGGACAGACAGATCCCCCCAGGACCGAGCCCAAAAACGTAGTCCTACGTCAAAACTATGCAAAAAATATGCATAAACTTTACAAAAAAAATGCATAAAATTTGTAAAAATGATGCATATTCAAATTTGGTGCTTAAAAAAATATGCATAAACTTTGAAAGAACTACGCATAAACTATGCGAAAACTTCGCAAAAACTATGCATAAACTTTGCAAAAAAAATGCATAAAATTTGTAAAAATGATGCATATTCAAATTTGTTGCTTAAGAAAATATGCATAAACTTTGAAAGAACTACGCATAAACTATGCGAAAACTTTGCTTGTCCAAACTTTTGTATAAATGATGCAACAGTAATACATTTATTATACAAATTCTTTGCATTTATTTTGCAAAAATGTACACTTTTTACATCGCTTTTTCGTACGACGGGATTGAAATTCCTCACACGTTGGCTGAGCTTTGCTTTGCCTCCGGCTGGTTACGGACCTGGAAAACACTCCAACCACTTGAAATCAACCCAGAGAAACTTTTAGTAAAATGAAATGTAATAAAATAAAATAAAATACTCGCTCGTTCACGGAATTAACGGAAAAAATAAGTTGACATTTAAGGGAAAAGAAAAGTTTTTAGACTCGTACCTAAAACAAGCTGTATAAAATGTTTACATGAAGGCGATGCACGGAAACCGGATGTAAGGGAATAGCGATATCCGTTTTGAATGAACAGTTCGCTCAAAGGTGTGGGTGTAGTTACAGATTTATCTAGTTTTTTCCTCTCCCTTTTTTTCTTCTTATTTTTTTTTCTTTAAAAGAAAACGTGAGTCTGATTAATGAATCAAAAGGGTTTCTTTTCACCAAATTCGACTCCACGTAAGGTTTCTCCAATCAAGAACTCAATATACGTCATTATCAATGGTAACAAAAAGATGAGCGGAGAAAAGGAAAAAAAAATCGAAAATCGAAACCGTTCGGTCACGGGATTAAAACTTTAAAAAAAGTTATAAAAGGTTTTTTTTTTTTATTCCCCCGTCATCCCATCAAAACGCTGGAGGAATGATTATTTAATTACGTAAGTAGCAGGCACCTAATTAAGCTTGGTCGGGTTCTCTCTGATGACCTTGCGGGGCTTTAGGTCAATTCATCAATTTCTCCCGATCATATTTTCCTCGTGTAATCAAACCAATTAGTCCGGGAGGATAATCTAGATTTTCTCGATTAAAATAAACTTACCCCGGTTTACCGCTGCTTTCCATTTTATTCGCGAGCTCCACGTCTTTGGAATAAACGTCGAACTGCCATTGGGTTTGGCCTAAAACTCCAGCCAGAACGGCTCCCGTGTGAATCCCGACTCTCATATCGACTGGAGAATTGCAAGTTTGTTGAACGTACCTAGAAAAGAGGGAAAAAAAAACAGTTAGAGGATGTGAGGCATATCCCTACGTGGGACAACGTCCAGAATTTTTGGTTGGGGCCGAATTTCCGAGCTGGGAATGGAAAAACCGACAAAGCCGACAAAAATCAAATTTCAGGAAATTTTCATGAAAATATTCCAGATAAATTGTTTAATAAATTTTTTTAATGAAAATTTTATCAAAAATCCTTGATAATCTCATTTAAAATTTTCAATTTTGTATTAAAATTTCCAGTAAAATTTTTTCTGATATCTGAATTTTGGATTGAAACATCAAGGATGTTTGAAAAAATTTATCTAAAATTGTATCAAATTTTCCTTTTAAATGATCCCCCTAAATCCTCCAAGCCCTGATATTAGTCCACGTGGCATCCTTTTTCAATAAAAGGCTACTACCGGGTTACTATATGATTTCTGCCCGCGAGATGGATTTTTTTTAAACTTTGCCCATAAATTGGGTCACGCTAAAGGGGGCTTAAGCCAAATTTTCAGGGTTGTAGTTTCGATTCCGATTGATGGAGCAGTGAAAATTTCGTTTTTATGTTATTGCCGGAGAACGGAGTGTCAGATTCTAAAAAACTAAACGCAGAAAAATAGTTTTTTTTTTTAAGGCCTATTTTATGGTTGATTCGTCCAATTTAAAAAAAATTGGCCAATGGCTAAAAATCCAATTTTAAGCCAAAAAAAATTTTTTTTCTCCATGAAAGAGGTCCGCAGCACAAAATTTGGCTTCATTTCTCAAGAGAACTCAAAAAATTGGCCTAAAACCGTGTTACAAAAGCCTAAAAGTTTTGGGGTCAAATATGACTTTTTCGATTTTAGCCAACTACTTAAACTCGCACTAAACTGCACCAAAGTGCAAAAAACTGACCTAAAATCATCTATATTAGTTTCTTTAGAGGTGGCCTAAATGAGCTGCTAATGGGCCAAAACATAAAAACGGCCTAAACTAAACCTCACTTAGCTGAAACTAAAATTCTGATCTCTTATTCTGAAAGTACTCAAAAAACTATAATCATGTTTTTTCAGGTTTTTATTAGATGGCCTAAACGGGCTTAATAATGGCCCAAAACATGAAAACGGCCTAAACTAAACCTCGCTTAGCTGAAACTAAAATTCTGATTTCATATTCTGAAAGTAGGCAAAAAACTGGCCTAGAATCATGTTTTTTTTTCAGGTTTTTACCAGATGGCCTATATGGGCTTAGTAATGGCCCAAAACATGAAAACGGCCTCAACTAAATTTCCCTTAGCCCAAATTAAAATCAAGACTTCATATTCTGAAAGTACACAGAAAGCTGGCCTTCAAATATTTTTTACCGGTTGCCTAAATGGGCTTATTAGAGGGCCGAAACATAAAAATTGCCTTAAATTGGCAATAAAAATTTCATTGAAAATTTTTTAAAATTTTAAAGGATCGTCAAGGATTTTTTATAAAATTGAAAAATTTATCTAAAATTTTTGTTTTTCCTTCGAAAATTTATCTAAAGTTTTCGTTTTTTTTATGTTCGATGTCCAGAACACCAACCGGACAACCGGACACGACAACACCATTATGGTGCGGCTTAAGACGTAGTCCTATGTCAAAAGAAAAAACTAAAACGGGAAAATCGAATTAAACAATCAGTTTTAGCGGATTTTACGTGATTATGTGAAAATGCGGCAATGAATTTATAAAGCAGGAGAATCGCGAGGCGAAATGGTTGGAGCAGTACCATATTACCCGGAATGCTGCTTAATATTTATGGCGGGGAGATTTCGCACCCCTCCCCCTCCCCCCTCCTTTCTTGCTGTTTAGGCGTGGAAGAATGGGGAGGATTCCCGGAAATAAATTAGGTCGTTACTGACTTTGCATGCGTTTAAAGCTGGAACCCCCCCTCGCTCCGCTTCTCTTTCCCATTTTATATTTTGAAGAGCTTACAAAAGTATAACGAAAAAGGTTAATCGCACATGTATGCGTCGTGTGTGGATTTCATGACAATGGAAGATAATGATCCCACTTAAGTTGTTGGATATTGATTTGATAAGGTCACGTTATTACCTTCGTTTAGAGTGGTAAGGTGAAAACGGGAAAGTTACATTCCCTTCGTAATTATCTGAATGGGGATATCTCTCATATCTTGGGATTGATATGCTTACATCTGTTTGTAAATGTTGATTGAGTTGGGATTTCGTTTTTTTAATGAACGCCTTTTGAGGGTTCTGTTTTTGCATTTCTCTTTTTGACGTTGATAAAATACAAAAGATCGTTGGACGTCTCAGAAAAAAATTTCAGGCACGTTTTAGGGCGCCATTTTGGTTCCAACAGCAGAACAAATCGTAAAAAATTATTATAATAGGGATTTATTCGTATTGACCGAGTTTTAAAACATTTTGAAGCATAATAATATTTTTGCACCAGTATTGCGCTTTTGCGGATTTAAAAATACGCACAACCGAAAGCACAGCTTTACGATTACGTTAAAGCGCGTTTTAAGGACATAAATCTGTGAAATAATGCATTTATTTAACCGTATGACTAAATACACTTTAACGTCATTTTGTATATTCAGCTATCCCCGAGCAACGTATTGGGCTCTTCAGATTATAGGTAAATATGACGCTTTTATCGATTTCATTAGGAAATTCTGCTCGTGACATTGACATTTCACCGAAAGGGATGTTTTAAAGAGGATTTTGAAATAATTAAGACTGATGTGCGTTAAGGGGGAAAGTTGGGTCAGATCAAGGATTTTTCTCTTGTTTGAAACTCTAAAATCACGCGTTAAATTTAAATCAAAATTATAAATCTTTTTTTGATTTATAAGAGATTAAATTTTTTTATCACGTCATTGGGACGGATTTTTGTTACTTTTGGGCGACATGTGATAAATAAGATTAGTAGAGGTTCCAAATTCCCGAGGTTTTCCCATTCCCGGGCATAGGGAATTCCCGTTAAAAAAAAAAAAATTCAATTCCGGAAACGAGAATTCCCGTTTTGGTTAGCTTTTCAGGTTTGTCGGCAAATCTTCCTATTTATTGATCAGTAGCAAATCTTTGTCTTTTTCGATCAGTAGCAAATCTCCCTATTTTTTTGATCGGAAGCAAATCTTTCTAATTTTTTTTATCAGTAGCCAATCCCCATCTTTTCTTGTTTTTGATCAGCACACTGAAAAACCCATTCGGTTGACCCAACCAAAATGTTAGTAAAGCAAATATCACCCCAAAAATTTGGTTAGAACAACCAATTTTTTGGTTCAGCTGACCAAATTTGACTGGCTGAACCAAAAAATTGGTTGTCCTAACCAAAATTTTTGGCGTGATATTTTCTTTACTAACATTTTGGTTGGGTCAACTAAATCGTTTTTCAGTGAGCTGATTTTATTTTTATTTCTTGATTTTTTATCTGAAGCAAAACTTTTTCTTTTTTCATCAGTAGCAAATCTATATATTTTTTGGATCAGTATAACCGTATAACGATTATGTCTAAAACCACTCTATCATGTCTAAAATTATGTTTTTATGTCTTTCAGCTAATACTGTAATTGGTATTTACATACGGGTAAATATTATTTGATCAGTTTTTTAATTTAATGATCAGTTTTTTTTTCTTTATTTTTGACCAGTAGAAAATATGAAAATTGATCAGTAAAAAAAATGGTTTTTCAGTTAATTAATTATTTTTAGAGGTAAAAAGTTATTACTTGACCAGTAAAAAATACGGAAACGATCAGTAATTTTTAGAATTTTGATTAGTGAAACGCGATCAGTTTTCAAAAATGATCAGTTTATAACCGAAGTAAAATTAAAAATTGTAAGAAAAGATTGTGCAACTCACCATATTAATCTACTAAAAGACCTTTCCTCGCGGTCTTTGGCCTGCCTCTTTTTCTCTTCAGGCCGATAGGCACATCTTTGGCTTCTGCAGGTACTTTGGCTTTTTTTGATCTTACAGCAACTCCAAGTATATGTTTACACACATAATTTTTAAAAAAATGTGGGCACGTACAAACGCCTTCTGATAAATCACCATCCTTTTCTTCAGGGAACTGAACAATCCAAACTTTAAAGGCTCGGCGTCGAAACTGTTCGAAGGTGTTATATTTCATTTCCTTTACAAATTTTACTGATCAATTATATTATTTACCGGTAAAGTGTAAAAAAAACTGATTTTTTAATTTAAAAAAACTGATCAAAAACATTAAAAAACTGATCAATTAAATGCCACCCTTTACATACTGTTGTGTTAGCTTTAGCTTAAATAAATAAAAAATAAAAAAAATAAAAATAACCATCACCATATTTTTTTTTTTTTTTGATCAGAAGCAATTCTTTGTATTTTTTTGATCAATAGTTAATCTCCATATTTTTTTTCTTTTTAATCAGCACCAAATCTTCCTTTTTTTTTTTTTTTTTTAATCAGAAGAAAATTTTTGTATTTTATTGATCAGTAGCAAATCTTTCTATTTTATTGATCAGTACACTGAAAAACCCTTTCGGTTAACCCAACCAAAATGTTAATAAAGCAAACATCACCCCAAAAATTGGTTGACCTAACCGAAATTTTTGGGGTGATATTTATTTTGCTTTACTAACATTTTGGTTGGGTATACTAAATCGTTTTTCAGTGCAGGAATCTTTGTATTATATTGATCAGTAGCAAATCTTTCCAATTTTTTGATCAGTAGTTGATCTCCATATTTTTGTTCTTTTTGATTAGCAGCAGTTCTTCCTATTTTTTTTTTTTTTTTTTTTTTTTTTTTTTATGATCAGAAGCAAATCTTTGTATTTTATTGATCAGTTGATCAGTAGCAAATCTTCCTATTTTTTTGATCAGTAGCCAATCTCTATTTCTTTTCCCTTTTGACCAGCAACTAATCTTCCTATCTTTTTAAAATTTTTTTTATATCATAAATAATCTAATAATCTTACTTTTTTTTTTTTTTTATTAATTTTTTTATTAGAAGCAAATCTTTGTATGTTATTGATCAGTAGCATATCTTTGTTTTTTTTTGATTAATCACAGTATTTTTTTTTTTTTTTTTGATCAGAAGAAAATCTTTGGGATTTCTCGGGAAAAATCGGGAATTCTCGAAAATGAGAAAAATTTCAATCCCGGGAAGCGGTATTCCCGACAGTTCAAAAAGCAATGTTCCCGGGCTATTTTGTAGGGAAAAAAATCGAAGATCTCGGGAATCCCAAACAGGAATCTCTAGAGACTAGTTTTTGCTCCAGGTTTTTTCGGTGTAAAAGATCTAATTAATAAACGAAAAATTTAATTCGGAGGAATTTAAAATTAAAAAAAAAGGAAGTTGGATACTTAAAGGATTAGTTAGTTCATATTCCGAGATGAATAATTTCTGGAGTCTTTACATTTAAGACGAAGGCGTAAAAGTCTTTCAAATATAAGTCTCACGGCTTTTAGAAATTCGTTCCCACGATTTTCCCATTCAGTTTTCCTTTCCTTTTCCTCAAAAATCCTGTGTCCCTGACACCGGAGCTCATATATTCATATCGGGAAGATTTTAAATAATTCAAATGAATCCCTCGTGATTTATTTGAACATTCCAAAGACGTTTCATGTTCTTAAGGAGAAAGGAAAAAAAAAAGGGAAGAGAAAGTAAAAAAAAATACCATTGCGTGACTGCTAGACACTTTATTTTGTGATACTGCGCAGAAAACGGAAAAACAAAAAAAAAAAAAACAAAAAAAAAGAAAAAAAAAAAAAAAAAAGAAAACTTGTCTCTTGGAAAAAGAAAAATAATCGAAAGGTTCAAGATTCATAAATTACTTTTTCGCACGTTTTTCTTGTTCATTTTGCTCCTTTTTTTTTCTTCTGACTTCATTCTAAAATTAACAAAGTTTTTTTTTGGTGTGATGAAATTATTTCGCACCATATTAAATGCGGGGGAAAAATCAGTCGATGAATGAAAAAAAAAAAAAAACTTTTGAAAAACCCTTCAACCTGGGAAATAATTTTTTTTTTTATATTTTTTTTTATTTTTTTATATTATGGCAATAATTTATCCAAAGAGAGATTATGAAAACGGGGAAACTTCCGACTCCGGTGAATAAACCGCTTATGTAAGAAGTTTTTTTTTTTTTCCTCGAATAAACTTTTTTCTAGAATAAATAGAATCTCAGAAAAAGTTTTCATATTACTTCGTTTACCTCCGGGCGAATTTTCGAATTTTTTGTACACAACTTCTTCTTCGACCCACAATTATTTGAACGATCTCGCGGGTAAATTCGAAATCGATTTCTCTTGTTATCATGTATAAGATCGAATCGTAAAAACGAGGAAAATATCGGAATAAATATAAAAAAAAATAAAAAAGGGAAAAAGTTTCTTTTCTTTTGATAGATCGTGCTATTCGACGGCCAACGAGGGAATAATGCAGAGCGAACAGTTTTATAAGTAAGAAAAAATTTTTCCCATTTTCGGAGCGGTTTTCATTGCATAATAAATTATTTATGAGACGCGGGAAAAAAAAAAGAAAAAAGAATTTCAGGCCTTTTTTTCCCCCTCTTGAGATGTTGTTTTCACTGTCGTAAAAGTAAACAATAGTAAAAAATTAAGGGCTTTGTATGCCTTTTTTTTTCCTCGTATTAGGGAAATGTTAAAAATCGACTGCACAAAAAAATCCCTATTACTCTTTATTATTTATTGATTTGTTTTATTTTATCTATTTTTTTTTTTTTCATTGATTTGAAAAAAAATCTTTTCTTTTTTTTTCTTTCTCGAACAGTTTAAATCTCTCTTTTTTGATCAGTACCAAATCTTTGTCTTATTCGAATCAGTAGCCAATCTCCGTATTTTTTTTTTCTTTTTGATTAGTAGCAAATCTCCATATTTTTTTAATCAGTAGCAAATCTGTATTTCTTTTTGATCAGCAGCCAATGTCCGCATTTTTTTCTTTTTGATCAGTAGCATATATCTCTGTTTTTTTTATAAGTAACCTATCTCCGTATTTTTTTTTTTTTTTGATCAATAGAAAATCTACCTTCTTTTTTTTTTTTTTTTTTTTTCCTAAGAAGCAAATTTTTGTCTTTTGTGATCATTAGCAAATCTTTGCACTTTTGGGTGAGAAGCAAATATTTCTATTTTTTGATCAGTAGCAAATCTTTGTTTTTTTGTCAAAAGCAAATCTTTCTATTCTTTGATCAGTAACCAATCTCCTTTTTTTTTAACCAGTAGCAAATGTCAATTTTTTTGATCAATAGCGAATCTTTGTCTTTTTTAATCAATAGCAAATCTTCCTACATTTTTTTTTCGATCAGTAGCAAAGCTTTCTATTTTTTAATCAATAGAAAATCTCCGTTTTTTTTTTTTTTTATCTTAAGCAAATTCATTTGTTTGATCAGTTTATTTGTTTTTTTTTTTTTATCTGAAGCAAATCTTCTATTTTTTTAATCAATAGCAATTCTTCCAATTTTTTTGTATCAGTAGCAAAGCTTTCTATTCTTTTGATCAGTAGCAAATCTCCCATTTTTTTTTGATCTGAAGCATGTTTTCTATTTTTTTGATCAGTAGCAAATCTCCCTGTTTTTTTTTTTTTTTTTTTTTTTTTTTCTGAAGCAAATCTATTATTTTGTAAGTAGCAAATCTTTGTCCTTTTATTTGATCAGTAGCAAAGTTTTCTATTTTTTTGATCAATAGAAAATCTCAGTTTTTATTTTTATTTTTTTTATTTCATTTATTTTCTTTTTTAGTAGCAAATCTCTATTTTTTTTGATCTGAAGCAAATCTTCTATTTTTTTTTGATCTGAAGCAAATCTTCTATTTTTTTTATCTATAGCAAATCTCCCTGTTTTTTTTTTTTGATTTGAAGCAAATCTATTATTTTGATCAGTAGCAAATCTTTGCACGTCCGTGAAGTCGGCAGGACCCAGTCAACGGATTTGATCGAAAATAGTCTTATATAGTAGCTTTTCATTGTTCTTTAATAGTTCCGTGATTGTTCCAATTTGTTCTCTAACCTGAAAAAAACGAGCCAAAAGTAGGTGGGTCCTGCTAACTTCACGCGAACAGGACCTAATTTGAATTTATCAAAAATTTTTGCCTTTGTCGGTTGCTTTTGATTTGTTCTTCATTGTTCCGACCAATTCAACGTTTGTTCTGCAACAGGTATGACAGTATTAGGAGGAGTAAGGGCACTGCCAACTTCACGGAAATAAAATAAAGTCAAATTCAGACGTTTAAATAGCTTGAATCGATTTCATTTTGTTTGTTTTCCGAGAAAAAGATCTGTTCTTGTACGAAAAATACTATCAGGTTGAATTTTTCATTTTTGGAAAGACATTCTGGGTGTGAAAAAATCATGGCCTATTTGTAATATTTAGGACTTGTCTATCAATGTCTTTTTGATTGTTCTGAAATGTTCTACACATATATTGGTAATCCATCTTCTCAAATCCTGGAAATACAGACTTTTGAGGTCTGCATGCAGCAGGACCCATTTTTTCCCCCCAATAGAGCGCGCCATCTTTCCGGTTTGTTATTCAATCTGCTGCCACGTCGGGTTTACAGTGTTCTCTTTTTTTGTCCATTATTGATCAGACATCGTTTGTTCTCGTTTGTTCTCGTTTGTTCTCGTTAGGAAAACGTTTAAGTTCATTTGTGGCTGGAAGTTCTGATCAAAAAGTCGTTTGTTCTTGATTGTTCTGGTATTAACAAGATAATTTGGAATACCTTGCATTATTGTATTGATCAGAAATCGTTTGTTCTCGATTGTTCTTCCCTGACAAACGACTGAACGAACGACTTTTGATCAGAACTTTCAGCCACAAATAAACTTAAACGTTTTCCTGACGAGAACAATCGAGAACAAACGAGAACAAACGAGAACAAACGAGAAAAATCGAGAACAAACGATGTCTGATCAATAATGGACAAAAAAAAAGAACACTGTAAACCCGACGTGGCAGCAGATTGAATAACAAACCGGAAAGATGGCGCGCTCTATTGGGGGGAAAAAATGGGTCCTGCTGCATGCAGACCTCAAAAGTCTGTATTTCCAGGATTTGAGAAGATGGAGTACCGAAATATTTGTAGAACATTTCAGAACAATCAAAAAGACATTGATAGACAAGTCCTAAATATTACAAATAGAATGTCTTTCCAAAAATGAAAAATTCAACCTGATAGTATTTTTCGTACAAGAACAAACCTTTTTCTCGGAAAACAAACAAAATGAAATCGATTCAAGCTATTTAAACGTCTGAATTTGACTTTATTTTATTTCCGTGAAGTTGGCAGTGCCCTTACTCCTCCTAATACTGTCATACCTGTTGCAGAACAAACGTTGAATTGGAAGAACAAATCAAAAGCAACCGACAAAGGCAAAAATTTTTGATAAATTCAAATTGGGTCCTGTTCGCGTGAAGTTAGCAGGACCCACCAACTTTTGGCTCCAGTTTTTTTCAGGTTAGAGAACAAATTGGAACAATCACGGAACTATTAAAGAAAATGAAAAGCTACTATATAAGACTATTTTCGATCAAATCTGTTGACTGGGTCCTGCCAACTTCACGGACATAATCTTTGCCTTTTTTTTTATCAGTATCAAATCTCTCTATTTTTTTTTGATCAGAAGCAAATCTTCCTATTTTTTTGATCAGTAGTCAATCTCTCAATTTTTTTCGTTTTTAATTAGTTGCAAAGCTCCCTATTTTTTTGATGAGTAGAAAAACTCTCGAACCGAATTTCTACTGTTCGAAATTATAAAAGTAGGGTGTTTTTTTTCGGGGCAGTCAACATTCCCATTTTATATCTTTTTATTAATTAATAACTTTGTATCTCAGTGTTAAAAAAAATGATCAAGACTATCTGTAAAGAAACATTTTGTCAGAATACCAAAATTTTGATGAAATGTTTTCGCCTGTTCCCCTCTTCACCTCTTTTTTCTCGAAAAAAAAAAAATTTATTTCGTTCGCACTAAGTCTTTTTTTTTATTAATAATTTTTTTGAAGAAGGGCCCGTTTTGTTTTCATTAAAAACAGGTGTAAGCGTTTGATTAAAAAGTGTTTTTTTATTTTCCCGAAAAGAATTTATAAGCGTTTAAAAAAAATAAGTGTCTAGTTTTTTTTTTTTTTTTTTTTTTTTTTTTTACTGCTTTTTAACATGAAAACGGTTTTCTTCCCTTGATAATAAAATGATTTTATTTTTCAAGTGCTACAGAGAGACTTTCAAGGAACTCTTGCGAATATATCGTCGCATATATATTTTCCAGGAGGGAGAAAAAAAAAGAAACATGCGAAGAAAAACGAATTAAAGAAGCATTTATTTACTTTTACTGCCGGGGAATAAAAAAAAAAAAAAAAAAAAAAAAGATGTAGCCTACATTTTATCGTTAAAAGCTCTCTCACAAGATCGCGGCTAAACCCCAAAGGGTTTTATCAAAGACCTGTCCGGCTTTATTTAGACTTTATTTTTGTATGGAACCTTGGGGTCGGAAAATCGGTCCCTATCTATTAGTCGGGAAACTTATTTATCAGAAAGAATATATGTCCCTTTGAGACTGATCAGTGATTTTTTTTTTTTTTCAGACTTACTTGATCGCTTTGACCATGGAAAGACCCATGTGAACGCAAAGGACGGCGTGGTCCGGCCTTTCTCTGGGAGCACCGCTTATACAATAATAGCAGTCCCCTAGAATCTTTATCCTTAACTGATGGTATCTCTGAAAATGGAATAAAAAAATAAGAGAAATGTCGGTGACCGGTAATCGAATCATCGGGAATTGAAAAAGGTAAAGATCAGATTTCCTGGGTGTGATATTAGGGTGGTTCAAATTTACCTTACTTTTCGCGATTTTGTTCTTCATTCGATTTTCACTTTTCTTATGGTCTAAGAACGAAAGGTAATTTTTTTTTAAATTTTTTCCATCACGTTTAGGGGCGCGGCTCAACCAGAGCTGAAATTCCGATTAATTTTTATTCGGAATCTGCTATTTCAAAAGTAATTGGAATCGGAATCGGAATAGGAATAGGAATAGGAATAGGAATAGGAATAGGAATAGGAATCTTGTCTGAAAACAGTTCAGAATCTTTGGAATCGGCATCGGCATCCAAAAAAAATATTTTCGATTCAGAAGGATTTAAAAAGCACGGAAACACCGTTATAACAGTTAATCAATTTTGGTTTAAATCGGAATCTGAAATTTTTTTTCACAGTTCGGAATCGGAATCGGAATCTTACTCATAAATAGTCATGGTTTTGAGGAATCGGAATCGGAATTGGAGCCTTGGGCTCTACTCCATTTTGTGCTTATAAATTTTTTTTTTTCTCCCCAATTTTGAAACATTATTTTTTCAAAATTTTAGGAGCATTTCTTTGGAACCAAAACTAATTGTTTATACGTTTTCGACGTCGTAGAATCCGAAAATGGCCTTCCCGTTTCGATCAGAATTGCCCCTAACTGGCCGAACACCTTTTTTGGCCAAAAATAGCAATTTTTCGGTATAAAATCAAAGGATGAGGGTCAATAAGGCCGTTTTTTGGGCTAAATTTTTTTTTTCGTGAAATTTGATCCTTTAGTCCTGGTAAATGATTCCCCAAAAGAATTTTCTATTTCGGTCGTCGGAACCCTTAATATTCGCCTAAAACCATGATATTTTATTAAAGCAAATTTTAAGGATCAGCATAGGAATTAAAAAATTTTATTGCGGCAGGGAAGTACTCCTACCTAAGACCTTTTAAGGGTATTTTTTCATGTTCCGAAAAATGTGTAGAACCTCCTTAAAAGCGGCAATTTTAGGTGTTTTTATTTTTTTAAACACCGTTCTTCCAAGGATTTCTGAAAACTGCATACAATATATTATAGCTTGCCCTAAGATAAACCTCACGTAATTTTTCCCGTTTGCGAATCCAATGGAATCCATTTAAAAAATGCATAAGACGCGGTTTTTACGGCCTATTTGAGCTCCCTGGTAGTCAGATCTGAATTTTTTTTAAAAAACATCATTTAGGAGTGACAATTAATCGATTCCAGCCATTATCCCGTTCCATCCATGATTAAGTTATCTTAAAAATAACTTTAAAAAATTATTAACATTTTTAAAAAAATCACTTTGCATTTGATGTGTTCCATAACAAGTTTTTGAAAATGAAATGTGAAAAATATAAACGATATATGTATTTTCTTCTATTTTTTATATTAAATTGTTATTTTAGATGCAAGACATCATTTCTGAAGGGTAAATTAAAAATACCAACTAACTTAATACGAAAAAAGAAGGAAATATACAGATTATTTATAATTTTAATATTCCATTTTCGAAAACTTGTTATGGAACACATCAAATGCAAAGTGATTTTTTTAAAAATGTTAATAATTTTTTAAAGTTTTTTTTAAGATAACTTGATCATGGATGGAACGGGATAATGGCTGGAATCGATTAATTGTCACTCCTAAATGATGTTTTTTTAAAAAAAATTCAGATCTGGCTACCAGGGAGCTCAAATAGGCCGTAAAAACCGCGTCTTATGCATTTTTCCGAGTTTTGATCTAAATCACCCCTAACTAGCCGAACACTTTTTTTATTTTTATTTATTTTTATTTTAAAAAAACCGACATTACAAAATGTTACATTTTTTTGTCGTAAGTCAATATTCCTAAAAAAATTAAACTAAAGTTTTACTCAGATTCTTTAACAATCTAACAATCTCTCTTCACAACTAAAAAAAAAAAAAAAAAAAAAAAAAAAAAAAAAAAAAAGAAGAAGAAGAAGAGACTAAGATTTTTATTCAGATTTGTTAATAATTTTTTTTTTTTTTTTATGTAATCGCTAACAAAATCACTTGCGAACCAGTCATTTGCTTCTTTTAAGTTGTACGGGGTGCATTCTATAAGTAATTTCTTTACTGTATTTTTGAAGTATTTAAATGGCAATTTTTTGAGATTTTCTGGTAGAATATTAAAAAAACGAATTCCTGCTTGTTCAGGGGAATTTTTTACAATGTCTAACTTAGTAAATTTATTATGTAATTGATTTTTGTTGCGGGTTTCGTATCTGTGCTCACATCTCTCAGAGTATAATTCGTTAAAATTTTTGTGTACATAGCATACAATTTCCAGAACAAAATGTGCATATACTGTCAAAATTCGATTATCTTTAAACAATAATTTACAGGATTCATCATTTTTCATTTTAAAAATAGCTCTTAACGCTTTCTTTTGACTTATTAAAATTTGATTTAAGTTTCTTTCAGAAGTAGCTCCCCAATTTAAAATACCGTATGCCATTTTAGAATGGAACACTGCATGGTAGGCAGTGATGGTTGTTTTAATGTCACAAACTTTTGAAATCATTCTTAATACGAAAATTGAAGTCGACAGCTTATTCAATAAAATTTCTACATGTTTATTCCAGTTGAGATGTTGATCAATATAGACACCTAAGAATTTAGTTGACTGAACTTCTTCAAGAGTTTCATTATCAATCATTATTAATATTTCATTATCATTTTTTGTATAATTAGTTTTAAAGTTTATGAATTTAGTTTTTTTATTGTTAGCTTCCATGTTCATTTTAGATAGGTGTGTGGTGTAGTTGTTAGCTGATTTATTTATGTTTGTCTCGTGTTTGGTAGGACTTGAATGGAAGAAGGATAAATTTGTGTCATCACAAAACATACACGTATCCTTTATCCTGTGATGAGCGGAAGAAAATTTATATATATTAAAAAGAGTAACGGACCGAGAATGGTCCCTTGTGGAACCGAGCAAGAGGGAGATAAAAACCGATCTGTATTCTTTATTATTTTCATTAATGTAGACATATTGTTTTCTTTCCGTTAAGAAGGATTCTATCAGTGTAATCAATTTTTGGCTAAATCCCATCTTTCCCAGAATAAACACAAGGATATTAAATTCCACCCTATCAAATGCCTTTGAAAGATCTAAGAAAATCGTAGTAGCCAATTTCCCATTATTTAATTGATTTAATATTTTTTTAACGGTAAAATGTATTGCTTCAGAAGTGGATCTAGCATGCCTATAACCAAATTGGCCCTCGTATAATAGTTGATTTTCTTCTAAATATAAAATTATATTTCTTGCTAAAATTTTTTCGAAAATTTTTGAAAAAGTGGAAGTGAGACTTATTGGTCTATAGTTATTTGGATTTTTTTGGTCACCATCTTTGAATTGTGGTCTTACTCTAGTAATTTTCAGATCTTCTGGGAAATAACCTTCTTTTAAGAATTCGTTGTAAAAATACAATAAATGAACTTGAAAGAGATCAAAAAATTTTTGTATAAAGTTTAAATTGATTTCGTCATCTCCTGAAGCTTTTTTGTTGCTCAATTCTTTCATAGCTGTCAGAATGTCATCAACTGAAATTTCCTCTATATTTAGTGCAACGTTCGATTTCGGTATTTTTTCTAGGAAAGATGGTATTTCATGCGTTTTGGTAGAGGATACATTTACAAAGAAGTCATTAAAGTAATTACAGATCGTAATGGGATCAGAAATTGTTACATCTTTGATATTTAATTTTATTTTACTCTGAGTTTGATTGTTCTTTTTTTTTTTATTTTTCCTGACACTATCTATGACATTCATCGACATTTTGGTAAAAAGTCGAATTTAAAATCGATTTTCACCCCTCGGACTATTTTTTGGGGGGGATTAAATCGTGCTAAAACACTTTTTCGACATGGTAGAATCTGAATATAACCACTGGGTTTTGATCAAAATTACTCCTAACTGGCCAAACACTCTTTTTTGGCCAAAAATAGCAATTTTTTGGTAAAAAAATCAATGTCAAATCGATTTTTATCCCTCGGACAATTTTTTTTTAGGGTTAGTTCGAGCTAAAACACGTTTTCGACATCTTAGATTCCGAACATAACCATCCCGTTTTGATCAAAATCACCAAATCTCTGGTTAAAATAGACTTAAAATTTGATTTTTTACCAAAAAATTACTATTTTTGGCCAAAAAAAGTGTTTGGCTAGTTTGGGCTAATTATGATCAAAACGCGGGGGCTATATTCGGATTATACGATGTCGAAAATGTATTTTAGCACGATTTAATTCCCAAAAAAAAAATTGTCAGAGGGGTGAAAATCACCTTAAAATTTACTTTTTTACTGAAAAGTTGCTACTTTTGGCAAAAAAAAAAAGGTGTTCGGCCAGTTAGGGGTGATTCTGATCGAAACGGGATGGTCATTTTCGGATTCTACGACGTCGAAAACATGGAAACAATTAGTTTTGGTCCCAAAGAATTGCTCCTACAATTTTGGAAAAATTTGTTTAAAAAAATAGCAAAAAAAAAAAAATGGCAAAAAAAAAAAAAAAAAATTTTATGAAAATTGCCCCCCAAAAAAAAAAAAAAAATTGTGAAGCACAAAAATGGTGGTTAGCCGCTCCTAAACGTGATCGAAAAAATCTAAAAAAAAATTACCTTTTGTTTTTAGACCATAAGAAAAGTGATAATCGCGTGAAGAACAAAATCGCGAAAAATAAGGTAAATTTGAATCACACTAGTGCGATATTCTTACCTCTGACAACCTGTCGAATCGTGCAAAAAGTTCGTTGAGGATTTTGACTAGTTCAGATGCGGAATACGTTGAGGATATCGCAGTGAAACCGACTATATCCGCGTATAAAATGCTGAAAAAAAAAATAAATAAATAAAAAATTTATCCAATTAATTCCTGTTTTTTTTTTTTTTTTTTTCAGGGAAGAGACATGGAATAGGCGTTTCTAACTGTTACTTTTATTCAGCCGGAGGTCGACGCGATTTTCATGATTTTGGGAATTCGTTTTTTCAAAAATTCCTTGGAAAAATAATTATGCAAGCTTCGACAGGCTCAGGTTTCGCTTTGAGGATGGAAGTTCAGATTTGCTTCTGGGAAACTCCTCCGGGAATTTTCCGAAAATTTCCCGGAATGGTATACTGTATGTACACGGCTGCAAAAAAAATTAAGTAATTGAAGGAAGGCTCTTGCGCAAGGAAGGTTTGTACTTATGAAACTTTATTTAATGGAATATTATTTAATTTAATGTTTGTGTGTTTCAGTCGCGTGTTGATGTGTGGACACGGGAGTTGGGATGATGATTTTTTAACCGTGAAATTGGGATGATCCATTTTGTCTCCTATCATATTATACAAGTCTTGGGGGAAAAAGAAAGGTAAGTTCATTAATTTTCAAGATTGATTATAGTTACGAGGATTATATTTTCGGAATTAGTCTTAAAAAACCCTTGGTTCCATGTGCGTTTTGTTAACGGGGAGTAATGTGTTATGGTGCTTTAGGGAACTGCGTCCGAAAGCATATTTGCGTATGCGTCCGCGTGTTGTAATCACGATTCTTTCTCCTCCGGAGGCTTGACATTTCCAACTGGTAACTGATCGATCCTTATTATTTGACATTTGTTGTAATCAACATAAGCATCACCTTCTCATTAGTGACGGCTTTGAATGTGTTTAGCTAAAGCAATTCAACCTTCGGATGTCTATATTTAGGCGCGGGTTGCGACGCACAAGGTGCACCCTCCGGGATATTTTTCTGAGAAAAAAAGTCTGGAATTTTTGAGAGCAATAGATAGCATGGTAGGCCTAGATTTTTGGCATGTCCTGATGCTTCGTCACAACTTAATGTTGATTCTCAAACCCAAAAGTGTTTGCTCGACTGACTCTTCCATTCATAGTTGTGCTTGCAAGACTCGACTGTTAAATCAACTAAAATCCCCGGTACTGGGAGTACCGGCACCTAATTAAATCACCCTCTGTGCACGGCGGTTTGTAATTCGGGAATAAAATTAAGGAACCTCGGTAATTTCCCCCCCTTTTCGATTTGACGTATTTAGAATATTAGTTTTTGATTTTGAATGCAAACGTTTCCGGGGTGGAGGGCATGCAATCTCGGGGTTTGAAAACTTTCGGAATTTCTCGGCTAAGTAAATTTTCGATTCAAGGGGGGGTTTATCTGATTGAAAGTTAAACGGTTTCAATACATTCGCTTAGTGTAAAATCCTCGCTAAATATCATTTTCACTTCAACGGCAAACCGGGATTATTTAAGAGGAATATTTCATCGTTGACTTTGAATTTCCTTCGATTGAACCAACTTATAATCTTAAACTTGTTTCAATTCCCCCAATTTTTATTTTTTAACATTAGTTCTTAATTAGGATTTAAAAAGAAACATTCACGCTATTTGTACAGAAATTTAGCTCATTGACTTCGGGGGGAGGTTCCATTGAAAAAAATCCGTAGCTCCCGAAGGCCCATCTCTCACAAAGAAGCTTCAGGGAATACTGGAAGGAATGCCTCTTTTTTAAAAATGCTTCTAAAAAATCCAGATTTTAGGTATCAAAGAAACTTCTTAGGTATATCCTGGAATTTTAAGCGCAAGGTTTAGCTTGTCTGATATGACAAGATTTAACTTGTCTGAAATTGGCAAGATTCAACTTGTCGGATATGACAAGATTCAAGATGTCCGATATGGCAAAATTCCACTTGTCTGATATATACTATGACAAGACTCAACTTGTCTGAAGTGACGAGATTCAACTTGTCGGATATGGCAAGATTCAACTTGTCTGATATATATGACAAGATTCGACTTGTCTGATATGACAAGATTTAACTTGTCCGATATAGCAAGATTCAACTTGTCTGATATAACAAGATTCAACAGGTCCGATATGACAAGATTTAACATGTCCAATATGACAATATTTAGCTTGTCTAATATGACAAGATTCAACTTGTCGGATATGACAAGGTTCAACATGTCCGATATGGCAAGATTCAACTTGTCTGATATATATGACAAGACTCGACTTGTCTGAAGTGACGAGGTTCAACTTATCTGAAATGGCAAGATTCAACTTATCTAATATGACAAGATTCAACTTGTCGGATATGGCAAGGTTCAACTTGTCTGATATATATGACAAGATTCGACTTGTCTGATATGACAAGATTTAACTTGTCCGATATGGCAAGATTCAACTTGTCTGATAATAACAAGATTCAACAGGTCCGATATGACAAGATTTAACATGTCCAATATGACAATATTTAGCTTGTCTAATATGACAAGATTCAACTTGTCGGATATGACAAGATTCAACATGTCCGATATGGCAAAATTTAACTTGTCTGATATATATGACAAGATTCGACTTGTTTGAAATGACAAGATTTAACTCGTCTGAAATGACAAGATTCAACTTGTCTGATAAAAAAAAGATTCAACTTGTCCGATATGACAAGATTCAACATGTCCGAAAAAAAATTAACTTGTCTGATATATAGGACAAGATTCGACTTGTCTGATATGACAAGATTCAACTTGTCTGAAATGATAAGATTCAACTCGTCTGAAATGAAGACAAGATTCAACTTGTTGATAAAAAAAAGATTCAACTCGTCCGATATGACAAGATTCAACTTGTCTGATGTGACAAGATTCAACATGTCTGATATGACAAGTTTTAACTTGTATGTGCGGCCGGAAAATAATTTCGAACTATTTTCTGCCGAAAAACTTTAATGCCGTTTCCCGCGTTCATAATTACAGTAAAACCTTGCTATAACGCTCCCTCTGATTAACGTTTTTTTCGAAATAACGCTCATTTTTCTCGGTCCCCTGAAATTCTCCTATGTTTTCAATGTAAAATTTATCGGATATAACGCTCCCTCTATTTAACGTTTTTTTCGAAATAACGCTCATTTTTTTCGGTCCCTTGAATAAAATATATTTGTTATTTACGCTCCTGAGCCGAAGAAAATGTTATTTTTGCATATTTTTGCACAAGATGAAACCTGACTTTCATTAAAAATTTATTTCGATGTTTTGTACTGAAGCGATTAACTGCAGTTGGGTATCACGACCGCCCCTGTTTAATGTCGTACTGCATTTTAAATCATTGTTTTACATTTTTGTTTCTAATTTTTTATGTGTTACCTATGCATTATTTTTTTTTTAGCGAGTGGACTTTAGAAAAATAATCAGTACCTCGTTTTAACATCCAAAAGCGTTAAATCGAGTTATCGGATTTAGCGTTTTTCGCGTTATAACGCTTTTTTTTCTTGGTCCCTTCAACCCGCGTTATAAAGAGGTTTTACTGTACTTGGAACAAGTTGAAACCTGCATCAAAAATACAAAAATAAGCCAAAGGAGTTTGTTAAACACTTAAAATTGGAATTTTTTCCCGGAAAAAGTTGAGATCGGGAAAATGTGATAAACATTTTCCAGTGCAAAAATTGAGAAAGCGAAAAATTTTTTATGCGGCGTTATTTTTTGATAACGTTCACCGCATTCGCGTTATCCGCCTTCTCAATGAGCGTATTCACACCGGAAAGTTTTGTGGATCTTTTACCACGATTTTTTTGATCATCTTCTGCTTTTTTTTATTTACAAACATTAAAAATGGAGGTTTGAAAGTTTGTTTTTATGGATTTAAAAAGAAAAATCTTAATTCGGGCATGGGGAAGACAATAAATCTGTTCCAAAACAAATTCTGGGTAAGCCAATTTTGTATACTTAATGAAATATACGGTACTCTTTTTATGCCAAAAACGTTTACGGGAGTAAAACCTGCAAAGTACTTCCGGTGCGATTGCGTTCATCGCGATGACGGACAACGCGAATGCCGTGAACGTTATCAAGTGGAGACTGCCCTCAAGACTTTTTTTATGCTCTTAATTTGAAGAATTTAACAATAAAAAAAAAAAAAATAAGGCCCAAAATTTTCGGCTTTCCCGATTTTTGCAAGGGAAATTTTTTATTACGTTTTTCCGATCTCAACTTTTTCTAAGTTTTTTTTCAAAAAGTAGCCAATTACTTTTTGAACGCCCTGTACATTCCTGTCGCTATTTTATTCTTAAGGGAATTTATAATATCATTATATATAATTTATAATATCATTCCAAGGCAATCCCGCTTTTCTTGGAAAAAAGTTTAAACGTCACGTGCGAAACCTATTTCACTCGTAGCAAAGAGTTTTTGTGATTTAATTAAACACAAAATTTTGTCCGGTTTTGTGTGTGGAAGGATGTAACAACTAACTAACCCATTATCTTGCCAGTAGTTGTTGAAATCTAATTTTTCGGCCGTTATTGTTTTTATTATTCGATTATTAGATCCCGACTAGACGGATCATTGAGACATGTTTTGATTGAAGCTCGTTAAGTCCAATTATCCACTATGATGGGGTCAGATGTTTGTGGCTGACGGATTTTAATAATGATAAATACCGTTTTGGGGTTTTGGTTTTCTTGTATCGTCAGCACTTGCTTTTTTTTTCTTTTTCTTTTTCTTTTTTTTTTTTTTTGAAATTCAGGAAAAACGCCGCCGTTTTATTTGCAGGGAAAATTTTATAAAGCTCGGTTCGAATTTTTTTCGGGGAAATTTCTCTGGAATGCCCTCAAGATACGTCCTGGGCATTAGCTGTGGGAACGGGAAACGATGGAAGAAAATTTTCTAAGTAAATAATGAAATTATGAAAAAAAGAAGGAAAAAAAAAAATTTGTGAAGGAGGTTTTTTGCGGTTTTGAATTTTTTTTTTCTCTGAAGAACCCTTCGTTTGGTTGAATTTTGTTTGCAAAAAAATTCTGATTTTTAGGAGAATAAAAATAAAAATAAAAAACGCTTCTGGGAATATTTTCCTCGATGGGAATTGAAGCTTTTTTTACGTTTGTCAGTGTGATTTTTTTTAAAGCGTTAAATCGTCAAAGAAGAAATGAATAGGGAATTTGTTTAAAAATTTAAAAGGCAAATTTTTTTTTTCTCTGCTGAAGAAAAAGCATTATTCAGTTTTTCTCTTTTTTTTTTTTCCTAAAGAAATCTTTTTGAGTTAAAATAAAGCTGTTTTATTAAAGGTATAAGGGACTCCTTTTTCAAGATAACGATTTTCGATTGTTTAGGTCTCCTGAATTATTTCGTAAAAGGATTTTCATTTTTCTCAAGTGTTAAATGGAAATACGAACCAAAAACAAAACTAAAAGAACTTTTTTTTTTTTTTACACCCGTAGTTGTTTGCTCGTAAAAATTTAATTTTCGGCAGAGAAAAAGTTACACCCCGGGAAAATCGCGTTGTGTAATTAAAACTTTGGGGAAGTAAGTGAAAAGCGAAAAAAATTATGATTCGTTTACGATTCTCGTCTTCCTCTCTCGCCTGCGAATGATATAAATTCGTTTATTTATTAGATGAAATGGAAGGAGGGAGGGGGGGGGGGGGGGGGGAAGCCCCTCCGGCGGAAAATTGCTTTTGAAATTTTAAAACTTGACAATGGAACCGCCGACAAACCATGAAAACTATAGCATTGTATATGAAATGATGGAAGCTTTTAAACAATTCAAGGGAAAAAGGAAAAATGACAGAAAATCATTTTCTCGTCTCTCTAAAAAGTTTTCAATTTTGTTTTCGGAGTGTTCGTTTCCTGAATGAAGGATGTGGAGAAATTATATTTGATTATTTGTTCATGTCACGGTTGATTACGGATAAAATTTTTTTTTTTTTCTTGATTTTTTTTTTTTTTTTTTTTTGACGACGAATATTTTTTGTTTTCTTTTTGAAGGGGACGAAGTAAACAAGTCAGCGAAGACAATTTTTTTTTTTTTTTTTACCCTGAAATCAGAAGCGTAAGAGCTTTGTTGAACATAACTCTTTTTTAAGCACGATTCAACCGGCGTTAAAATGATTATTTAGATTGATAAATTTATCGCGTGCAGAGTTTAATTCAGTCGTTAAATCTTTTTAGATTTTAAAGGAGGTTGTTCCCCCAAAAAATTATTTTTACGTTTTCTTCGCTTTTAAAATGTTTAAATGATGGGAAAGAAAGAGGATTAGGAGTGAAATGAATCAAAGTATATTACTTTGCAATAACTACAGAAGAAAGTTACTGTTTTTCGTTTTGAGAAGTACCGTCGAATGGGGCAAAGACGTTCTCAGTTAAAAAGGCCCATAGGACGTCAAGCTGATTACTTTACGTTCTGGAAATTCTGTTTAGCAATGTTATCCCCAGAAAAAGTGACTTATAAAATTTTATAACTATTTATAAATTTTTATAATTAAAATTTCAACTGAGCAATATATTAATTTTATGCTTGAATTGCACTATATTTAGCATATGGGGACTTTATTGGCTCTTTTTAAAACATTTTTCACGAAAAAGAAGGGGAAAAAAATTACAATTTTTTGGAATAGAACCCGAGCCTTGTGGTCGACTTACCAGCCGCCTTTATCCTCTACACCACTTTTCAACTGATTTTTAAAAGCGGCAATATGGTTTTTAAGTTGCCAATTATTTTGGCTTTTAATATTTTTCAGATTTTTCCGAATTTTCGGTTTATTTCTTGTATTTTTAATTTGACAAAGGCTCAAAAATAAAGAAAAACGGAAATGGAAAAATTAGGGAAGCATTAGAAGAAAATAAAAAAACTTTGAAAAAAACTGAAAATAATTTTTGTTATGAAATTTTATAACGAAGTTTAAGTTTTTAATAACTCAATTTTATAACGCACTTTTTCTTGGGTATTCAAGGAACTGGGAATTCGACATGTAGAAGTCAAGGTGTGGCACGCAGAAAAAAATAAATAAATAAAATAAAATAAAATCGACGTTAATTTTATTTTTGAATGAAAATTTTTACTACAAACTAAATTCGCTAGAAGGCTGTTGGCTGCTTTATTGGTAAACTTATGATCAGCTCCGGATTAGGATGGTTCTTATTTTACGAATTTTTATTTATAATATAAATATAATTTTTTGTTTCGTGATTTGTCTTCGTTTCCCCGTAAAAAGTAAAATACGATTAGTCCGCTGCCACGGCTGATGATTCCTCTTAATGCAAAAAATGAACCTTTTTTACGTGAAAAGAAATTGTAGCAGCCATCTTGGATTTTTCAAATGCTCTGCCTCCATTGGGCAATTAATCGTGCCCCAAGAAAAAGTGTGTTATAAAATTGAGTCATTAAAAACTTAAAGTTCGTTATAAAATTTAATAACCGCCCGAAAAAGACATCTATTTATATAACCCGTTATAAAATTTTATAACAAAAATTCTTTTCGGTTTTTTTTTTTTTCAATTTTTTTTTTTTCTTTTCTTCTAACTCTTCCTGAATTTTTCTATTTCTGTTTTTCTTTATTTTTGAGCTTTTGTCAAATTAAAAATACAAGAAATAAACCGAAAATTCGGAAAAATCTGGAAAATATTATAAGTCAAAATAATTGGCAGCATAAGAACCATATTGCCGCTTTTTAAAATCAGTGGTAGGATAAAAGCGGCTGGTAAGTCGACCACAAGGCTCGGGTTTTATTCCAAAAAATTGTAATTTTTTTTTTCTTTTTTTATCGTGAAAAATGTTTTAAAAAGAGCCTAAAGGGCAGTCTCCACTTGATAACGTTCACCGCATTCGCGTTATCCGCCTTCTCGATGAACGTAATCGCACCGGAAGTTTTGTGGATCTTTTACCACGATTTTTTTGATCATCTTCTGCTTTTTTCTATTTACAAACATTAAAAATGGCGGTTTTGAAAGATGTTTTTACGGATTTAAAAAGAAAAATTTTAATTCGGGCATGGGGAAGACAATAAATCTGTTCCAAAACAAATTCTGGGTAAGCCAATTTTGTATACTTAATGAAATATACGGTACTCTTTTTATGCCACAAACGGTTACGGGAGCAAAACCTGCAAAGTACTTCCGGTGCGATTACGTTAACCGTGATGACGGACAACGCGAATGCCGTGAACGTCATCAAGTGGAGACTGCCCTTAAGAAGTCCCCATATGGTAAATATAGTGTAATTCAAGCATAAAATAAACATATTGCTCAGTTAAAAATTTTGATTATAGAAATTTATAAATAGTTATAAAATTTTATAATCTTTCAAAACGTTATGCAGTTATAAAGTTTTATAACGCACTTTTCTTGGGCGCCACCGGAAACTCTGTATATTTTTGAACTTTTTTCGTCTGCTATTTTTTTTTTTTCGTTTTCATTATTTTTAGTGTTCGAAAAATAATCAAAACAATTTAAAAAAGTGGCAGCAGAAGAAAAAAGTCCAAAAATATGCAGCATTTCCGGTGGTACAATCAATTGTACCCTCCAATTAATTGTCTAATGGAGACAGAGCAAAAGTTTAAATTACAAAAATATACGATCTGAGCGTGAAATTAATTTGGGATGCCCATATAATGAATCCTTTTATTTATTTTCGTTAACGGATTTTTTTTTCTACAAAAAACTTGGAAGGGAGAAAACCAACCGAGCTTGAAAAAAAGGACTCCTCATTAATTAGAGTTTATTTTCCAAAATGAAAAAAAAAATTTTTTTCTCCAGTTTTTTTTTTTTTTTTTTTTTTTTTTTTTTTTTTTTTTTTTTTTTTTGGACAGCCTACACAATTAAAGCCTAATAAAAAATGGAGTAATCCTTTCCGAAAGAATATTAAATTAGCTACAAAACCCCGGGCTTTTTTATTTCCCTTCTTAACTCGCAATTTTTATCGATAAAAAATTATGGGGTTTTATCCTATTTTTCTTCTTAAAACTTTTTATTTGATTTATTTATCTATTTTTTTTTTATTTATTTATTTATTTCAGAATTGAATCTTGTCAAAATTTTCTACATGTTCGAGAATAAAAAAAAATAAAGCTTTTTAAAATCTTCTTTGATTTTGCGTAGACAATAAAATTCGTGTTATAAAGACATTTTGAAAATTTCCCAGATCTTTTTTTTTTTTTTTTTTTTTTTCCTGGAAAAAAAAAGTTGAAAGGAAAAGAAGAGATTTAACAAGTCCATTTTGAAACTTTCCGACTTCTTTGACAAACTATACTTTCGCAATTTTCGAAAAAGGAGATACCTTACGTATTTTCCACTGACATCGAATATATAGCGTATATCGTTTGAAAATTACGGTTGGGAAACCGAATACACCACAGTTTAAAGGTATAAGGCATTTTCACCGTATTTTCCCGTAAGACGGCAGAATTTCCGGGAAAAAAGGAAATAAAAGGGGGTGATGGGGGGGGGGGGGGAACTTCTCGAATTTTTTTATAAAAAATTTAAATCGCGGGTTGAATCGAAAAGATTTTTAACGAAAATTAAACCGTCGTCGTCGTACCCTCTCGTTGAACAATTTTTCGAAAGTTTTACTTTGGTTGTAATGAGAATCTTCAGAAAATGGGCGAAACCGTGATTAGTAAATGTCTGGGGGAATCAAGAGTATCGATTTTTAAAGTTAAGTTTAGAACAGTGTATCTCGATGTCCGACCTTTTCAAGCGAACAACATTTTAACGTTGGAAAATGGTTCCCCCTTCGCAACACTCACCTGACATTCTCGTGTCGGCTCATATAAATTTTTTTGAATTGACTATCAAGAGCTGATCCGAGATCTTGACGCATTTTCACAGCCACGTGTTCTGGTAGAACTGATAACAATAAGCGCTCCTGCGGAGAGAAACAAAAAAAAGAAAAAAAAATTAACTCAATCGCAGCAGAATTCAAATCTAGGTGGGATGTGCTCAATCAACCGTGGTTCAATTTTCCAGCTGCTAGCTTTTTTTTTTTTTTTTGAAAAGCTGGCTGCAAGCTTTCATTTAATATCAAATTTATGAGACTTGTCTGAATCTGACCTTCAGCTCTCTTGGAAATCGATATTTCCTACAGGCCCAACAATAAAGCCGCTCTTTAATTTTTTTTTTTCCTCCCCATTTACTCCTGAAAATTTCTTCCCTGCTACCCCCCCCTTTTTTTTTTTTTGCGTTCCGACCTCTTAATATTTTTTTATTGAGGGAAAAGTAAATAATTTTCCCTGATTTTTTTTTAAAACCTTGTTTTTTTTTCTCCGAGTAACGATGCCGAGTTTTTATTTTTTTGCTGTTGTTCGTTATAATAAATTTGTTGGTAGGTCGTGTAATGAGTGTTATGCAGTAAAAAAAACTCCCTTGTGTTCAAATATTTTGCTATCCTGTTTTTCAGAACTTTTATTTGCACTTGATATTTATTTATTTATTTGTCCTGTATTGACTTTGGATAAAGGTCAACAAGGGATTTTTTTTTTCTCCCATTTTTTTTATTTCTTTGACGATCGTAAAAGAGGATGTTTTAGGAAATTTATGATTTCTTTTCTTTTCTTTTCTTTTTTTTTTTTTTTTTTTTTTTTTTTTTTTTTTTGTATGTATTATATACATCAAAAGGGAATCTTCGTAATCTTTTATTATTTTTTTCCCGAAAAAAAGCAGCTTAATTCGAGATAACGAGTCACGAGGTAAAAGAATATTCCCTTATTTGCATACAAAACTGGATTATCCGTAAAGGGCCTTTTCCGGTTTTAAAAAGTTTGTATGCGAAAGTGAATTGGTTTTTTTTTCCTTCTCATCGACATCGTTTTTAAACTCAAAAAAAAAAAATCCAGAGGATTTTTTTTTTTTTTGCCGATTTTGGATATTTAAATAGTATTTTTCTTTACAGGTGTCGAAGGTAAATATTTCAAGTACGAGACCAAGTTTACGGCTCGAGGCGAAGCCGAGGGCCGTAATTGGTCGAGTCTTGAAATTTACCTTCGATACCTGCAAAGAAAAATATTTTTTATTCCGAGGAAAACAATTTTTATGGTCTACTTTTTAGTCCAAGGAATGAAAAAAATTTGATGCTAGCATCGGCCAAAATTTTCAAGCTTCGGATCCCTGTACGGAAGCCCTGAAGGTTCACTGTTTATTGTTAGTTGCCTACACAGTAAAAAATATTATGTGAGTATGTTCTAAGAGGTCCACATAAATTTTTTATGTTGTTTCTCCCATTAGGCAAACATAAAACAAAAACAACATAAAAATTATGTGAACCTGCTTATGTTGATTTATGTTGATTTTGACAAAATTTTTTACTGTGTAATGTCAAGTTTCAACCTGTCATTAGCAAGTTCAATCCATCTGGTTAACCCAGATAGCACTTTCAATCCATTGACATCCTGTGGATCGTCCATTAGCTATCCACAGGATAGATGGAATATCCCTAATATCCATGGGATATCCGTAAGATATCCGAAATCCATGGGATATCCGTAGGATGTCAACAAGACGCTTTTTGGATCAGTGCTGACGTAAATAAATCCAATGGACGTCCAATAAATATTCTCATGACTTCCTAAAAACTGGATAGACTTTGCTATCTGGGAACATCAAGTTGGACTTGACAATAATAGGTTGAAACATGCGAGGATTTACGGTGAAGTTTGAACTTGAAAAAAAAAACCAAGTTGGAACTTGCCAAAAAATATGTATCTTTTCCCTTCTATAAACGTTTCACGGATAATATTTTAAATATAAGTAACCGAACGATGTAACGGCTTTGAAACACAAAGGCGGTAATCCTTTGTGTTTAATAATGCCTTAATCTAACGCCAACTGTGATAACCTTAATGGTTTTATAAAATTCATCATAACGATTTTGGATAGGCCTACAAGCTAACGTGCAACGGAAAACGGACAAAACGGATTTATGCTAGCTCAGCGGCGAATGTAGCTATTTTCACCACTTTAAATTTCATTCAGAAGGTTTTGATCTTCTTCAAGAAAAATATCCGTACTCAACATTTACAGTCAGTTTTCCCGAGACAGATCCAATCTTGATCCAACTCAATATTTTCACCAGGGCTATATGATGGTTCTAATTCACTGCAGAAAAAGACGTATGCTTCTCAGTGATGCAAAAAGTATAAAATTTGACAAAATAAATGCACAAAATGTATATTAAAAATGTATTGGTACCTATACTTTTGTGTCATTTATACAAATATTTGGGCGTGCATAGTTTTTGCGAAGTTTATGCATATTTTTGAAGCGCCAAAATTTGAATTTGCTTGTTTTACAAAATTTATGCATAAAAATTTTTCCAAAAAAAAAATTTATGCATAAAAATTTATGTTAGAAAATTTTTTCCAGAATTTTTTTCATAAAACTTTTTCCAGAATTTTTTTCATAAAATTTTTTCCAGAATTTTTTTCATAAAACTTTTTCCAGAATTTTTTTCATAAAATTTTTTCCAGAATTTTTTTCATAAAACTTTTTCCAGAATTTTTTTCATAAAATTTTTTCCAGAATTTTTTTCATAAAACTTTTTCCAGAATTTTTTTCATAAAATTTTTTCCAGAATTTTTTTCATAAAACTTTTTCCAGAATTTTTTTCATAAAATTTTTTCCAGAATTTTTTTCATAAAACTTTTTCCAGAATTTTTTTCATAAAACTTTTTCCAGAATTTTTCCCATGAAACTTACTTCCAGAATTTTTTCCATAAAACTTTTCTCAGAATTTTTTCCAGAATTTTTTTTTCGGAATTTTTTGTCAGGGTGCAAATTCACTATGGAATGCTGAACCAACATGTTGGTACAACAAGTTGGACAAACATGTTGTACCAACTTGTACCAACTTTTTGAACCAACATTCCACACTAATTTTGGTGTAGGAGTAAATTCTGCAATAACCGATTCGCTCGTTTGTCAAACATGTTGGCACAACAAGTTGGTCCAACTTTTTGTACAGACATGATGATCCAACATTCCATGGTGAATTGGCACCCTCATAAAAAATTTTTTTCGAAATTTTTTTTAAAATTATTTTTTCAGTACTTTTACTATAAAACTTTGTTCAGAATTTTTTCCATAAAAATGAAACTTTCTTTTCAGAATTTTTTCCATAAAACTTTTGCCAGAATTTTTTCCATTAAAATCTTTTTCCAGAATTTTTTCCAGCAAACCTTTCTTTCCAGAATTTGTTCCATCAAAATCTTTTTCCAGAATTTTTACTATAAAACTTTTTTCCGAATTTTTTCCATAAAACTTTTTCCAGAATTTAATGCAATTCGTCCAAAAAAATTTTTTCCACAATTTTTTCCCCAAAATTTTTACTGTGAAACTTTTTTCAGAATTTTTTCAATAAAACTTTATCCAGAATTTTTTCCATTAAAATTTTTTGCCAAATTTTTTTCCCAGAATTTTTTATAAATTTTTTTTTTTAGTGTGCAAATTTACTACGGAATGTTGGACCAACATTCCACACTAATTTCGGCGTAGGAGTAAATTCTGCAATAGTCGATTCGTTCGTTTGCGTTTGTCAAACAAGTTGGTACATGTTTGTCCAACATTCCATAGTGAATTTGCAACCTTTAGAATTTTTTCTACAAAAATATTTTTCCAGAATTTTTTCCATAAAACCTCTTTTTATAATTTTTTCCATAAAACTTTTTTTCCGGAATTTTTTCCAGGAAAAATTTTTGCGGCAAAAAAAGGTTAAGCTCTTTTATATATAATTGATGCATTTTTTATGTATGCCCAATTTTTTGTATAAATTATACATAATTTTTTTGTATTTTATGCATCTCATTTTCATACGGTGGAATCGGCTTAGGTAATTGTTTAGTAGGGCAATCTATTATGTACAGTACAGATGTGCAAAATTAGTTGTCAACGAGAAGATCCAAATTATAGATGCACCAATTTATACTTCTCGCCTTAACCTAAACGAGAAAAGTCGAGAGAACTGGGAAATTTTGGTTCGTACTTGTACGGACAACTCCTTTCCGCACTTAATTACGATCTCTTTGTTACTGCCCCTGCCACCCGCATAACATGTAAATATTTAAAACTGATTTCGGGATCTTTTTTTAAAAACTTAAAAAATTCTTTATAAGATTTTCATGTCAAAATATTTATATTTATTTACTGCCCCGTGCCACCCGCATAATATGCAAAACTTATTTCGTTTCGGAACCTTGAAATATTCCTTATTATAACCATTTCCCGTGTCAAAATATTTATAATTTTTTTTTCTTTGCTTACCTGCTCAGCAGATTGCTCCTCAACTAGCATTTTCATTTCGAGTGATTGACGGGTCTCTAAAAACGCTCTTCTTTGTTGTTTGTCAGACAAGAAGTAAGATGTCAGTCCGAGTATATTGGCAGCTAATAGTAGCAACAAATTGGCACACAACTGCAAAAAAGAAATACATTTATTCAAGTTATATCTCCTTTTATTGTTTAACGGCATATTTTCAAAAATGACTTTTTTTTTTTTTTTTTTTGATAGACAGCAAAAACCTTGAAAATCGGCTAATTTTTTTTTACGGCAGCCGGGGATCGTATAAATCTTTTTCAGCGAAAAAGAAAAGCTGCGTGGGATAGATAAACCGCGAGGAACAGTTGACCGCACGCCTTATGCATTCAACCGTATAGCTATTTCTCTTGCGGTATTTCACAGTTTCGTGTAAACAGCAGCCAAGCTTTTTTTTTTTTTTTTTGAGGGGAGGGGGAATGGGGGTTATGGCGCGAAAGCCAATTCCCGAGAATGAACGATGCATTAGTGTCAATCCTCAGCGGGTGACCCTTGCATACAAATTAACTTTGTTTCGCTAATTTGCACTTAATTGTATGTAGAAATACGCATTTGTATGTAGAACAAAGCGCTTCCCGGATTTATTTACACCCATATAAAAAAAAAAAAAAGCAATACAATCCGAGAAAAGTATTTCGGAACGCTTTTTGATCTGGATCGTTTTTTTTTTTTTTTTTTTTTTTTTTGCTCGTTAACAAAGCGTGTCATTGTTAATCAATAACCAGAAAGATACGTCCCAAAGTTGTCGCACTTTACGGTTTTACATTCTCAATGAATTCAATTAGTGAATGAGTTCATTTAAATAGAATAATTGGGTCGCGTGATTCTGTTTTTATAAATTTTATCGTGTAACGGGATGAATACGTATGTTGTTTAACTTACAAGTGGGGATTGTCTCCGGTGATATTGTTTCCTCATTAATTACACTGGAAAACCCGTTCAGGTTGACCAATTTCAAATTAAAAAAGTGTCGGAAGCTTGCACAATTTATGTTAAAACTGTGCAAAAAAAAAATTGAACGAATATAAGAAATGTAAAAATTATGCATAAAGAACGTTTCCAAAACCTCACCTTTGGCAAAATTTAACAATTATGCATAAAGAACTTTTGCAAAATTTAACAATTATGCATAAAAGAACTTTTGCAAAATTTAACAATGCATAATGAAATTTTGCAAAATTTAACAATTATGCATAAAGAACTTTTGCAAAATTTAACAATTATGCATAAAGAACTTTTGCAAAATTTAACAATTATGCATAATGAACTTTTGCAAAATTTAAAAATTATGCATAATGAATTTTTGCAAAATTTAACAATTATGGATAAATAAATTTTGCAAAATTTAACAATTATGCATAATGAACTTTTGCAAAATTTAACAATTATGTATAAAGAACTTTTGCAAAAATTCAACAATTATGCATAAAGAACTTTTGCAAAATTTAACAATGCATAATGAAATTTTGCAAAATTTAACAATTATGCATAATGAACTTTTGCAAAATATAACAATTCTGCATAATGAACTTTTGCAAAATTTAACAATTATGCATAATAAACTTTTCCAAAATTTAACAATTATGCATAAAGAACTTTTGCAAAATTTAACAATTATGCATAATGAACTTTTGCAAAATTTAAAAATTATGCATAATGAATTTTTGCAAAATTTATTTATTATGCATAAATAAATTTGCAAAATTGAACAATGCATAAATAAATTTTGCAAAATTTAGAAATTATGCATAATGAACTTTTACAAAATTTAACAATTATGGATAAAGAAATTTTGCAAAATTTAACAACTATGGATACAGAAATTTTTCAAAATTTAACAATTATGCATAATGAACTTTGGCAAAATTTAACAATTATGCATAAAGAAATTTTGCAAAATTTAACAATTATGGATAAATAAATTTTTCAAAATTTAACAATTATGCATAAAGAAATTTTGCAATATTTAACAATTATACATAAATAAATTTTGCAAAACCCAACCTTTTCAAAACCTCAATTTTTGGTTAAAGGTTTTTCTAGAAGTCTTGCTAATAAATATTGAGGAATAAATCTACCAATTTCAGTAGCAGAAATCGACTGCTAAGATTCGTTGGGCCGCTACATATTTTGAAAAAAAGGGTGTTGAAAAAAGATGTCTTTTCGCTTTGTAAAAGACGCGCATCCCGAGGCGAGCTTTAGTAGCCCTTAACATTTCAGAATCCATCAAGGGTTTACTGTGAGAATTTAAAAAATTTTTGCATCAGTGTCACGTCTCTGGTTATCATCATGTCCATTTTCGTGATAGGTGTTCACGTTATATCTTCGAACCGGAGCTGGCATATGACAACCACCTACTTGATGTGACGGATCATGACATGGATGCTCCATGGTCATCCGTTAGTCTTCTTTTCCTTTAAAAAAAAGTTTGTTTCGTTTGAGATTTATTTTTTTCGTCCCTCCTAATTGTTAGGGGTATGGAAGAATCGGTTTTTTTTTCTGAAATGGACCAAAAATAGAGATGATAATCCCCAGACCGTGAGGCCCTTTAAAATAAGGAAAACAAAGGAATTCACATTGGGACGCCCCCAGCGAGCGAGGCGTGAGAGTAATGATGGATGACGAAAATGAAGTAGTCATTAATGTCTCTGAGACTGGAGCTTTGGGGAAACAATACGGAAATAAACTCTTTGTGGATCATCGATCATGGAATTACTCCATTGAACAAGATGATACTCGCTTTAATGTCTTCAAAGATGCTGAAGCTCATCCTTGCTCGTAAAGGAGAATTCGGCGACGTACGCCAGGCCTTCTATCACAGTTTGTTTTGAGCAGCTTTGGGTTAAATTTCCTGGAATTTTCGGCGGAAATTCTATTTCCTGCAAAGTGCACGAAACGTCCTGGCAAACAGGAAGTTTTATTGCGTCGTAATAATATAAAATTCTGTGGGATCAGGAAGCAGGAATTATAGATGTGAACATAAAAAAACTAAGATAGAAATAAGGAGATCAAGGAAAAGGAGCCAGGTAGAAAAGTTGTTAAAAGGCGTTGAACGAAGGAGAGGCAGCAATAGATGAAAGAAGATGAGCTTTAGTTTTCTTGTGTAAATTCTAAAACTTTGCGATAAACACTTTAAAATGCTTGTAATTAAACTTTCTAGGATGCTCGTTTATGAATTTTCTTCATCAATTAAATCTTTTCCCTTGATTGCACTTTGAGCTTAAAAAGTTTGTTTTCCGTCTCTTTCTAAAAAATGATTTAAATTAACATCAACATGTTTATAACCTGTTTTTTTTTTTGCAATGTTTATGTTTACCGTATATTAAAAGAAAATTAAGTAGTGTTTAAATCACATTAATTATTAATGCATTAATTTTGCTTGTATATTTTTAGCGTGGGAGTGAAAAGAAATGCGGCACAGCCGTAAATTCTTTTTCAAATGCGGCTGAATTTTTTTTCCCTCCCCCCCCTTTTCAGATGAGTAAAGTTAACTAATAAACCGAATTTTAAAAGTAACACGTTCCTACGGATATATACAGACACACGTACGTTGCCTCGGCAATAAATTCACCGAAACGAGGAATGAGAAATTGAGGAAAATAATAAAAAAAAATAAAATACGGAAGGAAATGCGGGGAAGATGTTGTTGCTGTCAATATGAAGCTACTTTCAAAGAAAAAAAATCGAAAACGTTAATCTAAAGATCTGAGCATTTATTTATTTTTTTTTTTTTTCCATCGCAGTGAATTCATTTACCAACTACAAAGAAGTGAAATGAGTTTTTTAATCGAATAATCTTTTTCCTAACCTCCCCGTTGAGCGGGGGCGGTTTTTTTAAAAAAATCAATGATTTTGAAGGAAACTTGCAGTAGAATGTTGTATGAGATGGGCAATTTTTATATTTATTTTTTTTTCATTTATTTATTTGTGAACTTTTTATTTACCTGCTAATTTTTTTAAAAAAAAGTCAGTGCGAACTATTTTTTTTTTCCTAGGGAAAAAAAGTCTTATCGATTTTCTATTAAGTTAAAGGAACATTCCAAGTGTAGGGTTATACGCCGATTTCCAAGTTGCGTCGGAGATGTCACTGTTTTTTTTTTTTTTTTTTAATGCGATGTAGTTAAACAGCCATTTTACGAGCGTAAGGATCGTGGGGGGGTGTGTAGTAAGCCGTTTTTAAGACTTGCTTCTTTTTCCGAGGAAAAAATAGTTTTGAAATTGAAAATACGTCGGATACGATATGAAGTCAATTTGAATTCATTCATTCATTCATTCATTCTTTTCTTTTTAATTTCTGGGTCATTTCGAAAACTGGGTAAAATGATACATTTTCTTTTTAAGCTTCTAATGCATTCGTAATATGTTTAAAAAGGATGTTTTCGACAGTTTGTATGCATTAGGTAAATAATCTGTTTTTCTAGGGGATCTTCTGAGAAGTATAAGAAAAGGAGTAAATAAAGTCCTGTTTTGTTCGAAGGTTACTTTTTAAAATTTCGGATTTCTCTTTTCTAGTTTCTTTTCGGGGTAATTTAATTACCAACTTTTTTTCGTGCCCTTTTAAGGTTTCTTTTACTTTTTTTTTTTTCTCGGAGGAAAAATGGATTGCGAACTAAACTGAGGAAAAGAAAAAAAGTTTGGTGTTAGAATGAAATCGGAGAGGAAAGAGATTGTGGGAACGTAGTGAGTAAAAAGAAATATATTTAAAATACAGAATATTTAGTGTCAAAATATTTCCGTTCGCCGGAGGTATACCTGACGTAATTCCATCATAAATAGGATTGCAGATCGTCTTCGTTTGGAGTGTTTTTCAAAAATCTTGTGGACACTCATTCAAGCCCCTAGGGACACAGTTGCCTTGCCGTATGCATTATTCATGAAAACTGAAGAATCTGTTTTCCCGAGTAAATGATAAGGATATAAACAAAGTGGTCGATTAACCCTTTGCTCCCGGATGGTCTTGCTATATGGTCCATTGAAATCAATTCCCAGACCCCGGATGGACCTGATAAGATCCATGTATTGGTTAGGTGAAGAAAAATTTCGAAAGCTAGACTTTTTTCTAGAAAAAATATTCCGGAGAGTTGAATTTGCGACTAATAAAGAATTCGAAAATGAAAGGGTTAATCCGTAGCGGCCACAAAGACAAGTGCGGTGGTTATCTTCCCTCAAAACTGTCCCATTTTAAGTACGCAGGTTTTAGCTTTAATGATGGCGCAATGGCCGCTCGAGACGCACCTTTGAACGCAATGACAATTACAATTACTTCTCTTCCAACGTGTCTGCATTGCGTCTAAGCTCAGAGTAAAAAAGACTGCGTAGAGAAGTAACTCTTATGGTAAAGTTCGGTTTGATCACATCACGTTTAGCTTCTGAAGAAATGACGTCATCCGTAAGCTAAACACGATGTGATTCCAATCCAAATCATTGTTAAGAGTTGCACTCCCCTGCCTGCATCTCTCTCTCTCTCTCTCTCTCTCTCTCTCTCAATCCAACATCGTGACAGATGTGTGGTGGTCGATTTCAAGTGTTTTGGATATTGCGAGTCCCTCGCTTAACAATATCCCTTTCTTTGTCCCGGTCATTGACCTGTCTGCATGCCTTCTCTAGGGTTGACTCCGTCAATTTAGAGATTAGTTCTGTCCACGTAGTTGGCAAACGTCCCTTTCTCTTTTGCCTTCCGCTTTTACCTTGTACCACAAGTCTCTCCATCGTATCATGACCAGAGATATGGCCGAATAACTTCAGGATCCGGCTATACGTCACGGACGAGATTCCCCTAGATCTAAGATTCCCGAAATTTCTGACACCAAGTCTGTATTGAAATCACGTGATCTCGACAACCAATCATGGGCTTCTGGAATGCAGCCAGCGCTGCCGGTGGTAAAATAGATCAAATTAACTCAATGTACTGAAATGGGGCATCACTTCCCACATATTACGGATAGGAGCTTTCAGACCTGTCGGTATGGCCGAAGTACATAGTCATATCGTGGAGTTACCCACATGATGCCAGCAGCCAATCAGACAACGTCTCTTATACAACTAGCGCTTCATGTATCAAATCAGTTGAACTAAATTCTAAGCTATAATACAGTAATTAAAGCTTAGACAAAGACACCTCTTAATTAGAGACCTCGCATTAAGTTGTTTAGGTCTCCAGAACCTTAGTAAGTTGTTTAGGTTAAGACTTTATAGGTCTTCAGGACATACACTATTCGTAAATTCTTATCGGCCATTCTGTCCTTAAGAAGAGGACACCTAGACCCAAAAAGCCACCTGATTAATAAGAAAACCTTTTTTCCTGACCAAAGTGTGCTTTTGGAAGGATCGTGCCATCTGTGACACGATCAGAAGGTTCTGGCAAATCATGTGACTTCCTGAAATAGCACCACACACTGCTTCTGAGCAAAGAAACATAAAGGAGTCAGCATTGAAGAATGTCTGGCTGCCAAAAATAAGGGGACAACCAAGATTGCAAAGTCTATTCAGTCCCGAGGACGTCTTCAGAACGTCATGAGGTTATTTATTGGACGTCCATTTGATTTACCTATGTCTGCCTGATCCAAAAAGCGCCTTTTGGACGTCCTACGGATTTACATGGATTTGGACACCCTGTGGATATCTGATGGAGAACCCACAGGATGTCCAATGGGTTGAAAATGCTAACTGGGAATGAAGGGAGGGAAGAAAAGAAAAAAGGGTTAAGAAAGAAAGAGACGGAGATAGAAAATTGATGGGATAAGAAAGTGAGAAGCATCAAACGAAAATTGAAAAACGAGGATTAAAGATCATTTAATCGAGCTTCTTTTTCGGTGAGGAGTATTCCGAGAATTCGGAAAAACGAGCCCTGAATGTCATCATCAGTATCATTAATATTACCCTGGCTTAATCATTTAAAAAGCTGGAAGAAATCAGAAACTTTTTATAGACTTTTAATTTTTGAATAAATTACTTCGAGCTAAACGCTGTAAAAGCTTTTAATAAAGTGAAAAACGATACATTGAGATAATTATCCTTTAATCAGGCTCCTTTTTGATTGTAATCTACAAAAGAAATCTCGGGTTCTTTTACTTTAAAAAAAAAAAAAAAAAAAGGAAAGAAAGCCTCCAGATATTTTCATTCACTTTTTGGTATTATTTCCGTGAATGAAAAATTTCCAGGAAAAAAGGACTGGAAAATGAATATCTCGAAATGAAGAGGAGGAGGAGGAAAAGGATAAATGTAAGATGTGGAATGAAGGTGAAGTTGACAGATGCAGTGGTGCGGGGGATGGAAAGGAAAGGGAAAGTTATACTTAAGTCGGATTACTGATGAACAAACTTGACGGCCTGTGGGCCTGTAGCGATACATCTGACCATCCCTGCCTATGTTCGATCTTAACTATGTCTGGTTAAATGTCAAACCTTCCAATGGTCAAAGAAGCATTAAAATGTTCGTCGTACTGTTTTAACTTGCTCTCATACATTAGCACGGCCGTATAGACAAATCCGGAAACTTCCCATGCCAGTTCATGTCCCGTTTTTATTGTAATATTAAATTCAATCACAAAGCTTCTTATCAGATTCCTCAAGATTTGATGGGAAACTGTGTCCTAACCTTCCAGCCGAGGTTGGCTTACTGTATTGACATCGTAGGTCCATTGCCGAGGACATCAGGGAGAAATAGCTTCATATAAAATGTGCGTAACTACGCACATTTTAGTTCTAAAACGGACCATTGGTGGCGCTGCGATCTTGAGAGGCGCAATATGTCTAATCGTTGAAGTTTGAGCTCCAACTGGGACTCTAATGGCGATCAACAAGATAAAGTCGCCGCCATTTGTTGTTTACAAATCTGAACGAACTACCAATCAAAAAGTTTCTCGCGGTGCAAGTATCGCTTACCGTGGTAGAAAGAAAGAACTAATTTTCGCGTAGTTAGGCGGGATAAGAGATCCTCTCATCTCTCATGTAAAAGGGATAGGAGTTTCCGGACCTGTCTACTAGTACTGTACATTAGGGAGAAAGGGGGGCTGTGAGGAAAAAAATTTGATTAAGTGAGTTCGATTCCTTAGTAGCTGTATATATTAAAAACGAATAGGATTTTGTTGGGGGAGGGAGGACAAGATCCAACATTTGAGTGCCTCTTTCAAAAAAAAACCTGGACGAGGTATTAAATACCAACAGATTTCTTCAAATAAAAAAGTCTATATCGCCTAGTAAGGACTGGCTTCAATCAGAGCTTCAATCAAATCCCTCAAGATTTGATAGGAAACTGTGTCTGGACCTTCCAGCCGAGGTTAGCTTATACTCTATTGACATCATAGGTCCATTACCGACGATGCCATGGAGGAATCGTTTCATCGTGAAGCTGTCGTGGACATTGTGCCAATTCGAGAGCTAAGTTTTTTTTTATCGCCAGCTTCTTCTTGATCAGATCAAATATACCTAAGTCACTTTAATATAATCGCAACCGTCTGTTACTTGGACTTAAGATTGAAACCAGTGAAAAAGAACGACTGAACTCAATGAGAGGAAGAAAGAAGAAAATAAGAATAAAAATAAAGGATAAAAAAAAAGTGAGAAAAAAATTAAAGAAAGATTGCGAGAAACAATGGGGTCGAGACCTTTTTGGAATTCCACTGGCTGCACGCACAACTTTCTTCTAATAATAAAAAAAAATCGACCCCTTAAATTTCTGGAACATTAAGCGGAAAATCGAAAAATTTAAAACTTATGAGATTTTCACTCTTTATTTCAATCGAGCCGAACAATGAGAATTTTCCATTAATTATTCAAGGAAGGAAATGTATTCTGAAAGTTTGGGTTTAAAAATAATTTAAATTTCTAATCTGAAAGCGGTAAAACGTCATAGGATTCGTTATCGGTCATACTTTATTGATACCCACGATGCAGCTTGCTATTTTAGTCTGCTTTATTTTCTGTTTCATAATCGGATTTACCGGGTTTCGTGTAATGAATTCTTTACGATGTGGACATACGGATTTTCACGATTTAAAAAAAAAAAAAAAAAAAAAAAAAAAAACCTCGCATATCAGATTATAAGTGTATCTTTTTGTATTATAAAGTTACAACACGGAGATTTAATGTGAATTAGCTTAGGCAGCGTTCTCCAAATAGACAGATCATGCTCCGACCTGGGGATGAGTTTAACATACATTTACTTTAAATATTTACTTTATGCTGTAGTTTGATTTTCCGCATAATTTGCGAAGTTTAATTTTCTTTTCAAAGGTGGAGGAGTTTTTTTTCGGTTTTAAATTAGGATAGCTGTTTGCAGCTATCTACCAATTACCTTTTTTTTTAAAATGAGCGTTTTTTTAAAAATCGGGTCGAAGATTTTACGAAACAGCTTCACTCATATGCAGAAGAGAATAATTTGGTGTTTAGTGCATACTGATGTTTTGTAATTTAACCCTTTACTCCCGTTGAATGAGGGAGGAGGGGGTCTAACTGTCCGGAGAATTTTCGTCATTTTAAAGATGGATTCTATTTATTTTATTTTTTTTTTTATTTTTTTTTTTTTAATTTATTTAATTAGCAAAACGCTATTTTAAAAACCTCAACAATTATAAAAATCAAATAGAAAAATTAAATAAAATTACAAAAACTTTAACACACTTTTCTTAAAATTAACAATAGTCAGTTTTTTGACCTCGGGGGGTAAACGGTTATAAGCAATCACTCCATCACCAAAAATGGTTTTCTTCAACCTTTTATCAGTGCGCTCTACATAAAAACGATCATCATTGTTCCGTGTATTATAATTATGAACATTACTAGTACATCCAACCTCTCAATAAGATAAGGAGGCACTACCCCAAGTTAATTTTGTGGCATAAAATTAAGGATCTGAGTAAAATTCTTTTTTTAACAGACAGAAGCCCAGTTTCAGCAAACAAGGTATCGACTGGGGTATATCTATTAAATCCAGTAATGTATCTCATGCCGCGATTCTGTAACTTTTGTAATTGAGCAATCTCATTCTGGTTTATAACCAAAAGAAGAGGAGAGCAGTAGTCGATATGAGGACCTACAAGCGATTTATATAACAGAAGGCGCGTCTCACTTGGGAAGTACCTCCCTACCCTATTTAACAAGTAAAGTTTTTTTGCTACTTTATTTATAACACTATTAACATGCTCTTTTAAGTTAAGCATTTGGTCAAGAATGACTCCCAGATACTTGTAACTCAACGCCCTGTCAATACTATTTATTACTTATTTTCAACTTCGATTTTTCGTTCTTCTTCCCTTTTGTCTGTGATATTTTTATTTTTAAGTTAATCCCGCATCCGTAGAGCATTGAATAATGACCGAAAGGTCGAAATGATCATTTGCTGCAATAAAAAACGTTTACTCCCGAATGGATAGCCGTCATAAGGCCCACCAAAAAATGCCCAACCTCCAGATTGAAGGGTTTTCATAATATTTGGAAAGAATCCGACGCAAAATTTTCGCTAAAGGCGCTATGTCTTTAGCGGTCTTTAGCGTTCTTTACGGTACGGCACTTCAATGACGACTTGCAATAAAAATGAATAAAAAGCCATTGGGGCTAAATTCATTGAAGTGTCTGCCCATGCATGGGTCCCAGTTACTGAATGTCTAGCGGTTTTTTTCTTCTTTTTTTTTGTTCTGCCGCTGTAAGCGACTTCAGTGTAGAGACCTATATCGGGGAGAACAGCGACCCGACTATCATGGCGCTCTACATCTATTTTTTCTGCCATAAGTTAAGTAGATACGGTTGAGACGGCAATATGGAGACTTCCATACAGAACGGTATCCGATGGTAGCATCGACATGTTACCATCGGATACCGTTCTGTATCCGTATGAATCTGTATGAATGTTTAGCTTACGTTATGATTTTTAACCAATCACAGCTCGACCCCGAAATCGCTGTTCTCCTCGTATACATGTATAGGTCTCTACTTCAGTGCAACTCCATTTTGCAAACGATAGCTTCTTTCTGATGTTTAGCTTTAGTCAACAACGGTTCTATTCAAGTTGTTTTCAATATGGAGTTACGCTGAAATCGCTTACAGCGGCAGCGTTTTCCACTGTCATTAAAAGCTCTGCGGGCCTTATTAAGAAGTTTTTATGAGTTTCGTAAATAAACCAATTAGCGTCATTTTTCGGGGTACTTTGTTACCACCATTCGACTCGTCAGGGGTCATATGCTTACCCCCAACTTTGAACAAAATCAGTGCGTTCACTTATAACCTAACCTAACCTAACCAGAACCTAACCAATACCCAAACTTCATCTGAAAAATTTCCAAGTCCGAAAAAATTAAGGAATTTTTTTCTCCCATAAGGAGCCGAGATAGGACACATGTTTATTCCACAAAAAATGACCTACTCGACGAGATGAATCGATTGCTGAAAAAAAGAAAATTCCTAATAATTTCTTGAAATATTTCTAACTTCGAAAAAAATTAAAAAATTTTTTTTCTCCCATAAGGAGTCGATATAGCGTCCATGTTTATTCCACAAAAAATGTTCCTCTCGTCAAGGTCTATCGGAAAAAAATACAGAAATTTTCAACTGAAAATTCAACGTTCTCTAGAAGATTTATACGTCGTTGAAGAAAGACATAAAATAATTACTTGTGGCCTCAAACAGGTATATGTGAGAGATCACCTTTTTCTTTCTTTGAAAAAAAAAAATTTAAAATGGCGCTTCTAGCGGAAAAGTTTGCATCGGAAATCCCCATTGTTGTTGATGCTTATTTTCTCGTTTTTGAGACATTTTATAAGTTCTAGTGCCACATTATATCTTTCGGAATCAGGGATAATTTTTATAACGTTCTCTAGAAGATTTATACGTCGTTGAAGAAAGACATAAAATAATTACTTGTGGCCTCAAACACAGGTATATGTGAGAGATCACCTTTTTCTTTCTTTGAAAAAAAAAATTTAAAATGGCGGTTGGCGGCTTTCTGCGAACCTTACGGACGGATTAAAAAAAAAAAAAAGGTCTTAATTTAAAACGCAGTGTAGTCATCTTTCATCCTTTCAATTTTTTTAAAAGCGCTCTTAAGAGGAGGCTTCAAGGTCGAATGAACTTCGAAATAAGCCGGGTCGATGGTGGCGACATCTAACGGAGTTACTCGTAACTTAAACGAATATAAGAATAGGTTATTTGCGGTGTTGCCAACTAGTTATGAAGCAGGTGTTTATTATCTCTTAACATAAAATCAAATTACAAGAAGACGATGCCCGTAGATTATTTTTTTGTCAAAATTATTTTAACCAGCTTTTTTTTTTTTTTTTTTTTTTTTTCCAAGACATCAAAGCAGGCAAAATTTATAAAAACATTTAAAAGCAAAGAAATCAGTCCTTTTTTGGAGAGAAATTTGGAATTTTTTTTATTGCCGGAATAAAGTGGGGACTTTGCTTTTCCGTTCATAAACGCGTAATAGATTTTAATCAAAATCCGAATCAGATTCGATCGATGAAAAGTAATCGGAATCGGAATCGGAATCGCGGAAATTTTTCGCCTAATTTAGAATCGGAATCGGAATCGCGTTTGAAAAATCATCGAGCATAGCTGGAATCGGAATCGGAATAATCAGCATCAGGGTTTTTTTTTCGTGATACAATGAGTTATTTTACAAACGAAGTCGAATTTTTTTTTAAAAAAACTTTTCAATAAATTCGACATTACCTCACCGGCTTTGATCAAACTTCGTTAAAATAATAATATGAAGTAACAATTGCACATAATAAAAATTAAACCAACCTACGAACTAAAACATTTTTCGAAGTAGCGATTTCGAATCATTTTTACCCGTTCACTTGCTTCAATTGCTTGTAATTTAAAAAAAAAAAATTTGGAATTATGGAATCAGAATCGACCGATAGAAACTAATCGAAATCTCACTAGTGTCTTCTTCTTGTTCTTTTAAGTGCCAGCTCCGCGATGAAGAATGGCTATAATCTGTGGAAGACTAGTGTCTTCATCATTTTTTATTTGACTTTTTTCGGTCTCCCGCGCCGTTTTTTAATTTCACTACAATTATTTCCTTTCTTGGCAGCCGTCATTTTTTTCCTCTTTGCCGGCGTATGATTAATTTCTTTTGCATGATTGATTTTCCGCTTCCTCGGCTGTACGGGTTTTTTTGCAGGTTCTGCAGCCTTGGCAGCCTCGGCAGCCTTGGCGGCTCTAGCGGCCTTGGCAGCCATGGCAGCCTCCTTCTGCTTACGAGCAAACTCTTTCGCCTCTAAAACGTACTCCGCTTCTCGTATATTAGAGACTTGGAGTTTACTCGTTCTCCCATACAGCGGATAAACAATTTCCGGTAGCAAAGCTTGAAAATAAAACCTAGAAGATATGAAGCAGCTATTAGTGAAAAATTCCCGACCAAAATTTAAAGAAAAAAAAGCGTACCTTTTTAATTTTTCCTTTGCAACTTTCCAAAATTCGGGATCTTTGTCAACTCTGATATATTCCATCCATTTTTTGAGGGGTGATTTCGCACTTTTGGTTACAAATAAAACTAGATAACAGTATGACTTTCCAGCAATGTGTAATGGCCTTGTATTTGTGCGAAATAATTGAATATCTTTTTAAAGACCATTTTCCAGTAGAGTCGTTTTTTTCCAAGAATTTTATCTGAAAAATAAAATATTTTAGTGACATAACTGACTTTTACAAGGAACTCAAAGTTTTTACTTTTTTTTTTTCGATCGCTTCTCCCATGGAGGCGGTGCCGATGGCACTGTATATGCATTTTACTTCCACGAGGGCATCTTCTGCAATCCCACCGTCGTTTCTGATTATTCCGTCTGAAATAACAGTAGAAAAAATGAGAATAAGAATTTATGTAAATTAACTCCATTTCCGAAAATATTTCAAAATTTAGTAATGGAAAACAGTTACCTGGGCTGGCTGCAAGATAGGGGTCATTTATGTCAACATAAATGCCCGAATCTTCCACCACTTTGCCTGTTTGTTGTTCGAATGCCGCAACGGCATGTTTCTCCATTTTGGTGCCGTATATCATTTGTCTTGCACTTAAATTTTTGGAATACCTCAGGTCACAGACTGTATTTTTGACGGAGGTCACACTTTTCATATTACAAATTCTTCCGAATGTTGAGGCAGTCAGTCTATCTTCTCGGACCTGGAACCATTTTTCACTGTTCCTTTGGTTCCGAGTCTTTTTCTCAATTTCTTCTATATCTTTTTCGGAAACTCTGCAAAAAACGTAAATAGATAACTTCGATCTCTGGCATTTGCTTTTAAAATGACAAAGGAACTCCGACGTGAATTTCCCATAAAAATTGTTCACACACCTTAAACTAGCGACGAACTTGTCCATTTTCTCCTGTAGTTCGGATTTCGAAATATCAGTAGGAATTTCACCTACAGCGCCGTAATTCGGATCTTCGCCTTCAAATTTCCTAATCCTTTTTTTCTTTTTGAAAAGTTTCTTGCTCTTAAAAATCAACCTACTTTTCCTTTGGTTTTCAATCTTTATCCGTCTTTGTCTAATAAATTGTTTCGTAAATTTCCCTAAACCGATAGAAAGAAAAAGATTTATCAGTGCTGATACAAAGTAACAATACTCCCTGATATATTACAACGTCTTATCACCTGGACTAGCCATCAATTCCGTAAAGCCTTTATGCAGGACTCGTAGGCCTTCTTGGGTGTTGTGACCCACCACCGCCATTCCTACCCTGGCGTTATATCCCCCTTTTTGTCCGAAAAACACCCGTTTCCCAGCGATTGTTTTACTGATTAAGCTGTTGAATTGTTCACAAGGATTATTTGTCATATCCAGCAAGAGACTGCGTGAAAATTTGGCTAGAAATGTCAACGCAGTCTCTATCTCTTCATACATACTACAATCCTTCATTTGTTTCAACAACTCGTCATCGTTCGGATTTTTGCTACAAAAATATTCCCTAAAGAAAAATTAAAAAAAAAAAAAAAAATTAAAATTAAAATAAAATTAAATTCTGAAATAGTTATTCATTGCCTCGTATATCAAATTTTCTTGCAAATTCTTTTACCCGCAATTATCATGATTTCCAAATATGTGATATACGCTATTCAGTATATCGTTTTGTAAATTCTCCACGATTTCGTCAGTTGGTTGGATATTCTTTTCCTTTTTCTCCTCTTCCCGATTTTCGTCTACATTTAATTCTTCCGTCGGTTTCTCAGTTATTACACATCCGCTGGTATCCTCTTGCTTATTTACAACTTCCACAGTTTTTAATTCCTCATTTATATTTTCCATGACTTTTCTTTTGTCATTAAGATCGTCACTATCCTTTTCTTTATCATTAATATCTTTTTTTTTTTCTCCTTGTACTTTTACCGTCAAACCTTTGCTGGTATGATCTAGCTTATTTACAACATCTACAGCTTTTACTTCCTCATTTACATCTTCCGCTGCTTTTTCTTCCGTATTAAGATCGTCACTATCCTTTACATTATTATTAATATCTTTGTCGTTTTCTCCTTGTACTTCTTTTGTACCAGTAACATGTTTGTGAACAAGACATTTTTCCCTCCAGTGATTCGCGGCACAAACGATATCTTTTCTAAATCGGAGCATGTTCAATTCCAGATATTTTCTGAGTTTTAGCGGGTACTTTGTATTTCCCATAATCAGCCTCAATTTTTTATCCAAGTTGCGATATAAGTGGTTTTTACAATCCACTTTTTGCACCGGATATTCACTTCCATAAGGATTTAAAATTGTTACTCTGGTAATGCTATTGCTGTCGCCATCCGCTGAAAAAAAAAGGAAAATTTATGCAAAAAACTGAATTTTTTTTTACTTGACCTTCATTACTTTTTTTTTCAATTTAGGCCATCCCTTCTCCCTCTCTTTTCTGGCCTTTATCATAATTCAAAACGTTTCTACAATTCTCTTAAATGCAGGCATAAAATTTTTCATTAATACTGTCAATAGTCTTACATCAATAATCATGAACTAATAGAAATCCTGAGAATGAGGGCCAGTATATAATTAAAATTAGGAACAAAAACGTGGAAATTTTGATATTAGAAAAATTTTAGTACAATTTTTTTTTATGTTTCATTCATAGGATCGGAGTTGTATTTATTTACTATTATTCGTTTTTTGTAATAATTTTTGAAATTTGCTGTCATTGAGTATTCTCGCATAAGAACCTTGCATCCTCCCATTCAGAAATTATAAGATTTCGGTAACCCACTTTCGTCTACACCGAGCTTGCGTGATACCTCGACCTTTCCATTCTCAAACGTTTTCTTATTCTTTGCAATGTTACTGTCTTTTTGGTACAAACCTACTAATTTGACAAATTTAAGAGAGTGCATCTCTACGCTTTTTGAAAACCCGTCAGCCACGATGTCTGCCTCCATGGCAGTGGCAGGCCCACTCCAGTTCAGGAAACACAAATGCTTAGGAGGGTCTTTTATGCCTTTGCTCTTGCACCGATCGCAATACGCACAGTATTTATTCCTAATTCCGTAAAAGAGGACTTTCAATGTGTAAAATCCTATTATTATCGCCTGTAAAAAAAATAACTGTGTTAGTTGAGTTTAGGTTCATTGTTTGAATTAGAAGAAAAAAAAAAATACCCAGCCAGACAAGGAATTGTAACCAATTCGATAACTTCGTCGACCCCATTGCCCATCAGCGATCACTGTCGTCAGCCCATTTCCGTCTTTGTCGACTCTTCCCTCAGCCCGAGCTATCGCCAGCTCCTCTTTCCCCGCATCCTCCATCGCTTTCCAGGCAAGGTCTGAGATACCTTGCCCCACTACATTCTCCTCCAAAGAGTATTTATTAAATGACATGAAGGGCATGTTAATGGCTGCAGTTATTTCATTCAGTTGCGAATAACCAATACCTGCAATAAACAAAATGATGTACTTTCACCGCTCTTTACATATTTGGAATCTTCATGAGTTGCTTTCCTGAAGCAAAAAAAAATGTACCTGTGCTAATTCCGCCAATGATTAAAGCTCTATTAATGGGAATAAAAGCTTTGGGATTTTTTTCTTCCGATTCTACGCGCTCAATTTTGTTGCACATGTTACATTTAAAGTGCCATGTTGAAGTTAGTCCAACTTTAACTTCTTTAACGAATTCCAAATTAGAAAAGGAACAACCAAATGGTTCATGATTTATTTCCCTTATTTGTTGGAATACATATGCTATGTCCACTATCTTCTGCCACTTAATTCTGCATTTAGTACTGTAGCTGCTGAAAAGGAAAGTTGAAAATAGGATTATGTCTTTCAAAACAAGAACCGAAAATTTTATACTAAATTTTACTTACCACTACCTGACTCCAATTTATTACTTTCTGGTTTGTCAGAAACAGTCTGGCATTCTCTGATCAACGACGTTTCAATTTCAAGGTTCTTATTAATATCATTACTTCCTACTGTAACTCGAGCTGCTGTAAAGCAAAGCCGAAAATAGGATTATGTATTCAAAGTGTACAAAACAAAAACATAAAAATAAGAAATTTTACTTACCACCACATGACTCCAAATTTTTAAATTCCGGTTTGTCAGAAACACTCTGGCATTCTCTAATTAACAACGTTTCAATTTCAACGTAATTATTACTTTCATTACTTCCTACAGGAACTTGAGCTGCTGCTGCAAAGGAAAGCCGGAAATAGGATTATGTATTCCAAGTATACAAAAGAAAAACCGAAAATTTAATACTGAATTTTACTTACCACTTGCTGACTCCAATTTATTGCTTTTTGGTTATCAGAAACAGTCTGGCATTCTCTAGTCAACGACGTTCCATTTTCAAGGTACTCATTACTTTCATTACTGCCTACAGGAACTAAAAAAATCGATGAGATAATGGAATAATAAGGAACATAAACAAACAAACAAACAAATAAGAAACAAGAAACAGGGAAATGATCAGGATTGGGGTATCCAATAAGGCTTGAGACTCCTTTTTTTTTCCTTATTTTTTTTTTAATTTGGCCATTCCTTCCCTTCGATTTATTTTATGACAGCAGTACTTTTTTTTCTGTCATCAACAATGCAATTGCAGTGATGCTCCTACTTGGCTTTGCCAACTGATTCCAATGATGAAAACCTTTAAAAATAATATACATATTTCTGGTATGAATCAAATTTGCAACCGAACTCCCACTTTTATAAAATTAATGTCCATGTCAATGCTTCAAAACCTTTTTCAGGAATCAAATTTGAAACCGAACTCCCACTTTTATAAAATTAATGTCCATGTCAATGCTTCAAAACCTTTTTCAGCAATCAAATTTGAAACCGAACTCCCACTTTTATAAAATTAATGTCCATGTCAATGCTTCAAAACCTTTTTCAGGAATCAAATTTGAAACCGAACTCCCACATTTATAAAATTAATGTCCATGTCAATGCTTCAAATCCTATTTTCGCCTCCATCCCCCCAAACAAAAAAAAAAAAAATTCTCATTACCTGTATTAGCCAGTATTAGTTCAGGCATATTCCGCTCTAAGTATTTATTCATGCTGAAATCAAAAAAAAAAATTAATTTCATGAATCACATAAACAGTAACAGATTGCTTACGTTTTTGTTTCTTGATTATGCTGAAAATCTGACAAATATGTCCTGGTCTTCCGAGATAAATCCCCTTTGGACACCTTATGCCTGGCACCCTTTTTCTTTTTTAAACAAAATTGTTTTTTCTTATTGCCCATGACTGCAAACAAGAAAAAAAATAACCTTTTTTTTTCGGCGTATTGAACCATTTTAAAAATTCAGATTTTCCAAACACGATTTGATTTCTTTAATTACAACTTGCAATGAAACCGTTCATCATGTTAGAATACAAAATCATCAACATACTTACCTGTAATTTTATATCACAAATAATTGAAATAATTTCGTCCGTTAGAAAAATGTAAACAACACCATTTGTAAAAACGATAAACAGAAGCACTAGTTGGCAACACAGCGGAGCGTTTCGAACACCCCAAGCGGAATATCGTCAAACTAAACTTAACATGGATCTTATGGGAGATGAATATTTATTACAATTCCTCATTTTTTTTCTTCAAATTACAACAAATTGAAGCAAGTGAATGGGTAAAAATGATTTGAAATCGCTACTTCGGATAATGTTTTAGTTCGTAGGTTGGTTTAATTTTTATTATGTGCAATTGTTAATTCATATTATTATCTTAAATAAAGTTCGACCAAATCCGGTGATGTTTAGAAATGACAAGGATTTTTGAAATCATTTTTTTTTAAATGTAAGTGTTTATTTTTATAGTTATGCATCTAACGAACTCCGTTAAACCTTTGCGAATGTCGTTAGACCATTAAATGAGAGGATCAGAGTCTATTTTCCCGTAAAAATCCGTTCAAAGCCACCAGGTTCCTCCCATTTAATTAACATGGGAGCATGTTAGTGCAAAAACGGGTATATCTACATGAAGCCTTCTCTTAAGCTAATCTTTCCTTTTTTTTCGAAAGTGATTCCGTTCGTATTGATTTTTATAAAATATCCTTCGTATCAGATATAATATATCTCCTGAAATCGAACGAGCTCACCGCCCTTATTACTAAATCTTGTTTCAAATCTAAAATAAGAGCTGATAAAATTCCCAAGATAGCATAATGACGCTTTTTTTTTTCCTCTTTTTCCTTCTCTTTTCTTTTCAAAGATGAAAAAAGCCCAGACTTTAATAAAAAAAAAATCGCCGGAGAAAATGAGTTGCTTTTTGAAAATGAACGGAGAGGAAGAAGCGGTCGTGTGCCAATTCTTTAATTTTACTAATAATTTTTGAAGTTTGAATTTTTTCTTTTTTTTTTCCGCTCACCTCCCCCCGCCCCTCTCCTGCGCCTTATTCGTGATTAAAGGGGATGCGAAGGACAAACGTAACGACGTGTGAATTAGAAGAATTACGGGGGGGGGGGGGGGGGGGGGAAGGAGCGAGGTTTTGATCTCGTTGCGGAATTTTTCGTAGCGTCGTATTTCATGTGAACATCGATAACCTTTTTTTCCATCTTTGGGACTCATAAATCTTGTTTATAAAAAATGAGAGGAAAAAAAAAAAATACACAAGCAGATTTATTTAACGTTTCGTTTTTTTGTCCAGATGATCCTTTTTTTTTTTTTAATGGTTACTCTCGGGGAATTCGATTTGTGACTTTCACTCTGATATTTGATAAGATTTGAAGCATTTGAAATTGATTCTGTTTCATGAAATGAGAAATTCACATTTGTAGGAATCGTATCTTTTCATATTGGTATCGATTCTGATAATTTGATTTTTTCTTTCTTTCTTTCTTTTTTTTTTCTTCTTTGCATTCAAAAAGGTTTCCGCGTACTATTTAGAAATTGAAATGGAATATCGCGAGCGAACGACGTGCTTGCTGGAAACCGATCGAGCAGAATTTTTTTCAATTTTTTTTTTTTTTTTTTTTTTTTTTTGGAATTCAATTTGGAATGGATAACGCGGTTAGGCCTGACGAATTTATTTTTAGCATCGCGTATTTCTACCCTCCTACGCGTCTTCATTTTACTTCCCTTTTGATGTCGTCTTTTCTTAATTTATTTAGAATGAGCTAAGATTGGATTAGAAAATGCTTTAAAGGCTGAATTTGAGGTTGGAAAACGTTTCTGCTATGGCAGAATTTTAAGCTTTTTATGCTTATATTCAATTTTTTAAGGAGATTCGAATTTATTTAACAAGTCTGCGATATTGCTTTAAATAAATAAATGCAAAGCAGGAATAAAAGCGATTTACGCTGATTTACTTCCTTTTTTTAGTTACAACTTGAATTTGAAAGCTTAAAATTTCATTCAGTTCATAGTGAGCTATTAAGGGCTATCGAAATCGTTCAGTAGCAATCATTTCAATCTGATGTTGGTCGGTGACTTAATTAGCACAGCATTATTTAAAAAGATACGAGAAAAATGTTCAAATAAGGACCACCCTAATGCAGGGATGCTAAATTTTTTCATCTCGGCACACACAAAAAAAAGAAAAAAAAAAAACTTTTAGAGGTGCCGATATGATAATAATTATTTCCTGAACTCTTAAATCGGCTTATTACTAATAATCTTCCAAGAACTCTGGCGCAGCCCCAAGGGGGGCCAATCGATACTTCTTAAGGTTCTTAATAAACTTAAAGCTACAATCGGAATTCCAATGGGACAATATTATAATTTCGTTAGAAATTTTTGAAAGAGTATATAATTAAAACTTTACCAATAATCGATGAGAATATACTTATCGCTGTTTGAATAATTATGAGTGTAAACGCCAGCATTAATCACGGCATAATTTCCACATATTAAAAGATAAAAAAAAAAAAAAAAAAAAAAAAAATAAAGGTGGTTCCATTATAAAGGTTTATCTAATTTTATCTTTATACAAATGGTTAAGCAGTAGAAAATCACGTAGATTAGAAAATTGAAGCGGGTCGTGTTTTTTTAAAACCTTCCATCACTCCGCATTCATTCTGCCATAGACAAACTGGAAATGAAAAATCAAAACTTTGAAATAAAAATTTTTTTAAATTTATTTTTCGGCCTCACATATATTTGAAGCAAGTTGAAACTTGTAATAAGGAAGATGTGACGCATGATCAGTAGGGGATGGCTTGCAGGTCTCGACTTGTTTCACTGCCCCAACGAAATCGAAGTGTAAATGAAAGTGAAACTACAAGTCTCGACGTGCAATAAGCCACCCCAGACCTGGTTTGTAATATACTATTTTTGCGTCGAATATATTCATTAATTTCCAATTTGTAGGTATGATTTAATTTTTCTGACAAGTACAAACGTGTTCATTTCTTCTTGTTTTAAGACTAATTACATTACGGTTAGTGCTGTTTTAATAATTATAATTAATTATGAAAAAAAAGTTCAAATGAACCCCGCATTTGAAAACAAAACATCGCTTTTTAATCGGTGAAAAAAAGAGGTGTTATGATGAAAGAGTATATAAAATGAAAGCTGGAACAACGCATTCAAATAATACTGAAAGTATATTTTTTCTTCTTACGATTTCTTAATTTAATTGGGTAGAAAAAATCCGAAAAAGTTTTCCAAATAACCCCATTACACGGTATTTAATCAATACCACAATTTATTACTACGCCTTTCATGCATAATTTTTCCTCGAATCCCTTCCTACAATTTTCTTTTTGGGAAAAGTAATAACATTTTTTTATTTTTTAAAAAAACCATTCTTATAAAAAAGAAGATTCCTTCCACTATTCAAGTATAAATAACTTATTTCGAATTGATGGTGTTCTCTCAAGTGTTAATTTTCCGTTATTGAAAATTTTCCGAAAAATGCCTTTAAGCCGCTTACACTACAAGTTTATTTCAAATAAGAAGATTAACCGGAATAAAAATTCTTTTCTTTGCCGGGAGAAAAAATAAAATAAAAAATAAAAAAAATAATAATTTCAAACATTATTTACGGGTTTTTGCATCAAACTAACCCTTTTTGTTGTTTTGTCCCTCATTATTTTTTTGTTTATCTCCTAGTCAACCAGCATGAATGATATACAGCTAATTTACAATCGCTACAATTTCGATGGGTGTTTACGTGTTCCACGTGTTCTTTATCAAACCCACTTCCAAATTATATTCGACCGACATCCATAAAATATTAATAACCATCCCATCAATACAAGTTAGAATCGTATAAATCAATTTTCAGAAATAATGATGTCAATAATAAAAAGGCTAAGAGTTTTTGTAAATCAAAAAAGAAAAAAGTTTTTTAATTAATTACATGAATAATGGGGGACGGGATCACGATCAAGGATATCGTCCTTTTTTTTTGTTTATACCGAGTTAGACCTCATTAGAGAAGAAAAGTTACAGATGGAAAAGTGGTTAAGGCTTCTTTACACGTTCTTGAATTAAGCAAAAAAATGTGGGGAAAATTATGTGACATAATTAAATTTTCTAAAAATTTTGGTTCCTGAAGGTTTTTTCCTAACCATTTTTTTTCCTAATTTTCAATTTTCCCAAAATTTTTTGATTCCTAAAATAAAATTTCCAAAAATGAATATTTTTCCTAATTTTTAAAAAGGAAAGGATGAGGGTCAATAAGGCCGTTTTTTGGGCTAAATTTTTTTTTTCGTGAAAATTGATCCTTGAGTCCTGGTAAATGATTCCCCAAAAGAATTTTCGATTTCGGTCGTCGGAACCCTTAATATTCGCCTAAAACCATGATATTTTATTAAAGCAAATTTTAAGGATCAGCATAGGAATTAAAAAATGTTATTGCGGCAGGGAAGTACTCCTACCTAAGACCTTTTAAGGGTATTTTTTCATGTTCCGAAAAATGTGTAGAACCCCCTTAAAAGCGGCAATTTTAGGTGTTTTTATTTTTTTAAACACCGTTCTTCCAAGGATTTCTGAAAACTGCATACAATATATTATAGCTTGCCCTAAGATAAACCTCACGTAATTTTTCCCGTTTGCGAATCCAATGGAATCCATTTGAAAAATGCATAAGACGCGGTTTTTACGGCCTATTTGAGCTCCCTGGTAGTCAGATCTGAATTTTTTTTTAAAAACATCATTTAGGAGTGACAGTTAATCGATTCCAGCCATTATCCCGTTCCATCCATGATCATGTTATCTTAAAAAAAACTTTAAAAAATTATTAAAAAATCACTTTGCATTGATGTGTTCCATAACAAGTTTTTGAAAATGAAATGTGAAAAATATAAACAATATATGTATTTTCTTCTATTTTTTGTATTAAATTGTTATTTTAGATGCAAGACATCATTTCTGAAGGGTAAATTAAAAATACCAACTAACTTAATACGAAAAAAGAAGGAAATATACAGATTATTTATAATTTTAATATTCCATTTTCGAAAACTTGTTATGGAACACATCAATGCAAAGTGATTTTTTAATAATTTTTTAAAGTTTTTTTTAAGATAACATGATCATGGATGGAACGGGATAATGGCTGGAATCGATTAACTGTCACTCCTAAATGATGTTTTTAAAAAAAAATTCAGATCTGACTACCAGGGAGCTCAAATAGGCCGTAAAAACCGCGTCTTATGCATTTTTCAAATGGATTCCATTGGATTCGCAAACGGGAAAAATTACGTGAGGTTTATCTTAGGGCAAGCTATAATATATTGTATGCAGTTTTCAGAAATCCTTGGAAGAACGGTGTTTAAAAAAATAAAAACACCTAAAATTGCCGCTTTTAAGGGGGTTCTACACATTTTTCGGAACATGAAAAAATACCCTTAAAAGGTCTTAGGTAGGAGTACTTCCCTGCCGCAATAACATTTTTTAATTCCTATGCTGATCCTTAAAATTTGCTTTAATAAAATATCATGGTTTTAGGCGAATATTAAGGGTTCCGACGACCGAAATCGAAAATTCTTTTGGGGAATCATTTACCAGGACTAAAGGATCAAATTTCACGAAAAAAAAAATTTAGCCCAAAAAACGGCCTTATTAACGGCCTTATTAAAGTTCCGTGCGCCGGAGGTGAACTAACGTATCTCCATCGTAAATATGATTAAAGATAGTCTGTTTCGACATTTCGTGAAAGTGTCACGTGACCACAAGTTTACACCAACATGAGCGTGTAAACTTGTCACGTGATTTTCACAAACAGTCAAAACAAACTATCTCCAATCATATTTGCGGTGGAGATACGTTAGTTCACCTCCGGCGCACGGAATTGTTGTTGTTGTTGTTGGTCATTCTGTCCGAAGACAGGTTTTGCCACCGGCCATAAGGCGGGGTTCAAGGAACTGCAATGGTACTTTTGAGGAAGAATTTCCTCAAGAAGGTGGTTTTCCTTTTGCCTTCCTTCTTTGACATACCATTGGATATTTGTACTCCAAATGGAGTACTGGCCATAATTTTAATCTTGCACTTGTAACGAGATTTTCCTTATAATAAGGTAATCCGCCGTACAAAGTGCGGACGGAATTGTTACTATTATTATTCGAAAATAATCAAAACCGCCCCCATCGTTTAAAGGAATATAAACGAGTCAATTGACAGCTTTAAAATTTTATCCATCATTTTCGAATTTATTTTATTTGGTACGGTGCATAGTGTAACACTGTTAATTGGGAATCTGAAAATTTTAATCAACTGAATGAGGATAATATCCGTAATGATGATGCCCCTCAGTAGTTTCATTATTTCTGTATCACTTTGTTTTTTGTTGCATGGATTTCCCCGGAAAACTTACGTTCCGATTAAGCTTCGTAGAATTTGTTACTATTTCCTTTTTCCGGGGAAATCGCCCGGCTAGTCTGGAAATCCAGAATTTCCTCCTAAAAACGTCTGAATCAGGAGAAAAGGAGCTTATTAAGAATTGGGAATTTCGAAGCAAATGCTTAGTTGTTATGGGGGTTCGACAGCTTCGAGGATCTTTTTGACTCTTGATCTTCTCGGCTTCTTCAGATTCCCTTTTGATAAATAACAAGAATGAGTAATCTTATTCATTGTAATTGAATTCTTCTTCGTGCTTGAGGGTTCAGTTTCATTTGAGTTTGGGATCCTGCTTTTTTTTTTCTTCCCTTTAATCGAAGGGTTGTAATCATCAAAATCTATTTATACGATGGAAAAGCGTTTCTTTTACTGCTGAAAAGGAATAAATCGAAGAATAAAATGGATTCCGATTAAATTTATTACTTCTGAATAAACGCCTTGTTTGTTTAGTTCTCGGATGTTATCTTAAGGTTTTATATACCAGCATTTCATTCTTTTTTCCCCCTCCCCCTCCCTCCTTCCTTCCCCCCCTGTTTTTTTTCTATTGCTGACCGATTATAAGGATTTAGCGATAACGAGTCGGTTTCTGCGGAAAAATTTATTATTAGGAGAAAACGAAATTTCCGCAGAACTGATTTATGAATGTATGCGGGAGCACAAAAGGATTATTCCCGGAAGAGGTAAAAAAAAAAGAGGCTAATGGGCACCTCTCAATATTGCTTAATCCCGAAACGGTTCGAAACAGTGCTCGTTGAGCCGTTAAAACTGAATAATGATCACGTGCCACGATTAATTATTATTACTATGCGCGACATAATCTTTAATGTTGGACACGTTGTAGGTTTGTTATAATATTCTGTCTGTTAAAAAAAAAAAAAAAAAAAAAAAAAAAGGAGATCCTATGAATTATTCTGATTGATATTGATAAATATTTCTGTTTTAAAATACATTGCAGCACATGCTGAAATTCTTGGGCCGAAATTTCACGCTAAAACGTGGGGTTACATGTTGGAACAAAATGTTGCTCAACTTGTTGCAACAGGTTGCCAACATGTTTATATGCTGCAACATAATGGCTAGCCAAAGCATGTCATCCCTGGGGAAAATTCAAATTTTAGGAATCTGACGAACTCCTTTTTACTTATTCTTGTGTGTTTTTGGTAAACATTCGGTTCCAAGTAAATAAGAACCCATAGGAAACGAAATCAAAGATTTCAACCGAAAATTATTTTCCAGCCGCACATATATTTCCGGCAAGTTGAAACTTGCGTTTAATTTCTGGATTCACACGGAGTTCCGTGGATACCTAAAATTTAGCGCTTGAATTTGTCCAAATAATCGACCTGCCCGATTATCCGAATTTATTTGACATGCGAATCTAATACCGAAAACCCGGATATTCGATTTTTTAGATTCGTAGAATCGAATCTCAGATTTGAAGAATTTGCGGATACTAGGTTCACAGATTCGAGCATTCGAATTTCAGATAAAATCAGATAACCCCGTAACCTGGAGTGGGTTATTATAACCCCAAGATTATTTTCAACTCTTTGAATGTTATTTTAACCTTTTCGTGGTTATATTAATCCGGAGAGGGTTATTATAACCTTAGAGGAATATGATAACCCAGAGAAAGTTATCATAACCCGAAGAGGGTTATCAGAACCCGAAAAGTATCATCATGACCCGAACAGAATTACAAACCCGCACAGTCATCATCGCCCTGAGAGGGTTATTATAACCCAGAGAACGTAATCATAACCCAAAGAGGGTCATCAGAACCCGAAATGTATCATCATAACCCGAAGAGGATCATCATAACTTAAAGAGAATTATAACCCGGAGAGTCATCATTGCCCTGAGAGGGTTATTATAACCTATAGAAAAGTATGATAACCTGGATAAGGTTATCATACCCCGAAGAGGGTCATCAGAACCCGAAAAGTATGAGTTTAATCCGAAGAGAATCATAATAACTTAAAGAGGATTATAACCCGGAGAGTCATCATTGCCCTGAGAGGGTTATTATGATCCTCTCAGGGATATAACCCAGAGAAGGTTTCACAGCCCGGAGAGAGTCATCATAACCCCTGAGAGGATCATCATAACCTCAAGGGGGTCATCAAAACCCGAAAAATTATCATCATAACCTGAAAAGAATCATCATAACCCAAAGAGGGTCATCATAACCCGAAGATCATCATAAGAGCGTCAATATAACCCGAAGAGACCCATCATAATCCTGAGAGTGTTTCATAACCCGCAGAAAATCATCACAACCGTAAAAGGGTTTCATAACCTGGAGAAGATCATCATAACCTTGAGAAGGTTTCTTAATGGATTTTTGCGAAAAAAGGGAATGGAATGGATTTTTCCGAAAAAAGTAAAATTAATTTTCAAAGGTTTCTTAACCCGGAGAATATCTCCATAACCTTGAGAAGGTTATCATAACCCGGAATGGGTCATCATAACCCCTGAGAGGATCATAATAACCCTGAGAGGGTCATCATAACCCAAAGAGTGTCATCAAAATCCGAAGAGTATCGTCATTACCCGAAGAGAATTATCATGACTTGGAGGGTCATCATAACCCTGAGAGGATCATCATAACTCGAAGAGGGTCATTATAACCCGAAGAGGGCCATCATAATCCTGAGAGGGTTATCATAACCCTCTCCGGTTTAGGATAACCCTATAGCCAGTAGAGAGTAAAGTACTTATTTGTTTTACCATAAATATCGTATTGTTAATCGTTCGTTCAACTAAATCAAAGATTCCAATCTCCGTTTCCGAGAAGCGATTATTCGATTCTTAAGTCTGAGAATCCGATTTGCGAGTCTTATAACCGAGTATCCGATTACTCGGTTTTTGACTCGAATATTCAATTTTCTTTGCTAATCTCTTTCAGACTTAACCTCTACAGTAAGATTTGAATTTTTCATCGTAATATAAGTATTGGACCAATCAGCCATTCTTTTCGGTATTCACTGACGCTACCTCTTAACGTAGATCCTAGGTACCAGAACTTCTCACCTCGCGCTAAAATTAAGCAACTTTCAAAATGCTTCTATTTTGTTCGGCTTATTATGAGCTCCATATAATAATAAATGCGTGACACAATCACCCAGTTTTCGCCTCAAAACTCATTCCCCCCTTCCCCCGGTTTACGGTACATAAAGCTTTTGTAAAGCTCACGTCAAGCTCACTTAAAGTTTGTACGACAACTTGGGAGAAACTTTCTTTGCTTTTACGCAAGTTCTATTTTGATTACGTTCTTTTCATTATGCGATACGTCGAAAATTAACTAATTTACTTACTTGTTCGACTAAATGAGTTTTATCCTCTGCAAGTCCTGCTACGGCTATGAGATAAGAGGCACAGGTCCCGACGCTAAGCATAACGCAATACCTTAAGCGAAGAGGGAGGAGAACATAAAGGAGATAATCCGTAAGTACGACCCAACCCAAATTGTCCCGACCGGTGACTAAGGATCTCTTTAAAAACAAACCGACTAATATCTGAGCAATGGAGAGGAGCCACGAGACGTGAGGGACCGCCGGCCATATCAGCGAACACTTTTGAACACCAACTAAACACCATATCAATATGATTACATTGGACAGGAGGAAACCTGCCATCGGCCAATTAAAATCATTCACCACATCGCACGGCACTCCTAAATAATAGATGTCGTAGAAAATGGCTGCCAAAAGGAAGCAGTGCAATCCTTCTCTCTTTTGTTTCACGCTGTAGGATAGGTAAAGTTTTTCCAGGGATGCGTCTGCAAATGCTCTTTGTAAAAATCGTAATGGGGAATGTCGGTCTATCTTGACATCCCCGTTTTCCAACTCTGATGTTGTTTGTTTTTCACTTGATGATTTCTTCTCGTCGGCAGCCATTGTGTCAATCTCGTTTAGAGCTTTAATATTTTTTTTTCTTATCTTTTTTTTTTTTTTTTTATTTATTTATTTTTTATATAATTACATTATTTTTAATGCGCTTTTTTTTTGCTTTACCCCCCCGTACCCCCCACCCCTTACCCGTTGAGAATTTATTGCTTATTCTTTTTTTGACCGAAAAAAAAGGAAAATATCGTTTAAAGCCTTTTCTTTTTTTTTTTTGTTTTTTTTAATTGATAGCCGTTTACATTATAATTTTTTCCGGTAGTAATTACCGTTGTTAAAACATAATTAAGAGAGGAAATATCCTTATTCCGTGGCTTTTTTTTTAACGTGAGGGGGGGAAAACAAAGCTTGTGTTATTTTGAATTTGAACCGAACCGAAGCTTTTTCAAAGAACTGGACAAGTTTTGCGTTTTGCATAATAAAAGACTTATTTAGTTTTAAAAGCCTTTTGACGGAATTGAAGCTTGAAGCTGTTTACGGGTTTTTCGAGAATTCTTGTCGTCTGTATTGGAACTTGTTGTGTTGGAAGTTCGCTCGTTTCGCTTTTATCCGGAATAGATCGATGTTTCCACCGGTTTGAGGAAATCCTCTCCCCATCTTGATGGAGAATTATAGAAACTTGGTTTTAAAGATATTTAATGAATTCTGGGGATGCCATCGGTCGGAGGTCAAATTATATTCAAAGGTCAAGTTATATGTACAGGTGGAAGAAATTATAGCATTAGGAATGTAAGCAAGACGTAATATTTCGCTTATGGAAACAGTTGAAGGTTTCTTTACCTTTCAATGCTGTAATTCCGTGCGTCGGAGGTGAACTAAGGTATCTCCATCGTAAATATGATTGGAGATAGCAAGTTTTGACATTTCGAGTCATGTGATCACAAGTTTACACCAACGTGAGCGTGTAAACTTGTAGTCACATGATTTTCACAAACAGTCGAAACGGACTATCTCCAATTATATTTACGATGGAGATACGTTAGTTCACCTCCGACGCGATGAATTTGTTCCACTTTTTCTGAGGGTTCCCGTTTTTTGGATATCAAAGAAGTAAGAAAACCGCAATGTTGAGCTTATCAAAACAGGTAGCTTTGTTACTTTTGTAACAAGGCAAGGTTTGTTTACTTTTTTAACATCCTAAAAACTGTCACCAAATAATTTTTTTTTTTTTTTGCACAATTACTTAGAAAAAGGAAATGTTGTCTTGCAACAAAACCGGAAAGTTTCATAGCAAAGCAAAAATTCTGCATGACAACGGCCGGGTTGTTTCTTGCAGAGCGCAAACCGGTAGAGTGCCCGACCCCCGTTTCCTATGTTTAGCTTATGGGAAATCCTGTTTGGTTCGGTTCGGTCCTGTGCACTTACTGTAGGTGCAACCAAAATGGTTGGCAGCCCTGGTTTCTTGACAAGATATTTTTGTTGTTTTCGCGTGATTTTTATGAAAATGTTTTGTCACAAGGCATGTTTGCTTTTGCATTAGCCTTTTTTTCCCCAAGAATTTGAGCTACGGTATTAGGAATTCAGGATTATCCCAATCCCCAATGTTATTTTTAAAAATTTTACTTTGACCCTAGAAAAGGTGTGTTATAAAATTGAGTTATTAAAAACCTAAACTTCGTTATAAAATTTTATAACCCGCCAAAAAAGACATCTATTTAAAATTAGTTATAAAATTTTATAACAAAAATTCTTTTCAGTTTTTTTGTAAGTTTTTTTATTTTCTTCTAACGCTTCCCGAATTTTTTCTATTTCTGTTTTTCTTTTATTTTTGAGCCTTTTTCAAATTAAAAATACAAGAAATAAATCAAAAATTCGGAAAAATCTGAAAAATATTGTAAGTCAAAATAATTGGCAACTTAAGAACCATATTCCCGCTTTTAAAAATCAGTTGATAAAGGCGGCTGGTAAGTCGACTACAAGGCTCGGGTTCTATTCCAAAAAATTGTAATTTTTTTCTTCCTTTTTTTTTCTCATGAAAAATTTTTGAAAAAGAGCCAATAAAGTCCCCATATGCTAAATATAATGCAATCCAAGCATAAAATTATTATATTGTTCAGTTAAAAATTTTAATTATAAAAATTGATAAATAGTTACAAAATAATCGCCCAAATCGTTATAGAGTTATAACATTTTATAACGCACTTTTTCTTAGGCGAACCACCCTACTGTATATTAATCAGGAAATTAGAGGACTTGCCTTATTATTGGGATTGGGAATTTTTTGCCTTTTTCTGATTTTCCTTGAGAAATTTTTTTAAAACTAAAAACAAGTCTATGAGTCTTAGGTTCAATTTGTTAGGTTTAATGGTATTCCATGGAAAACCGATAGCCATAAAGCCGATAAATCAGCTCTTCCGAATCTGAATCGTCATCCGTTCTGATCTGTTCCTTCAGATCATTTGTTGATCTTTGTTTCTGCGCAACGTTACCGTCGCCAGCATCCGGAGCTTCAACATTTTCCTGTACGACAGGATCAATTTTGAAAGCCAGGTCAGCAGCCAGCCCCAGGAGTTAGTGGGGCTCAAGGTTTTGAAAAAAAGGCTTTCAATTATTTTTTTTTATGAAATACGAAATTGGAAAAATGCATAAAATTCGTGCGTCACAGGGAGGCTTCCCCGATAGCATTTTTAAACCGTTGTGGGTTGTCCATCAGGTATCCACAGGATATCCATGGGATATCCATGTTCAAAGGACGCTTTTCTGATCATTGCGGACATAGTAAATCCAAGTATGTCCAATAAATATCCTCGTGACGTCCTCGGGACTGGATAGACTTTGCTATTTGGGTGGTAGAGGGTTGGCTGCTCAGGAATGCTGTGCCCCCTGAGCAGCAGCTGCAGACCCTGCTGGAACCTAACTAGTTTTATAATTATATTCAAAAACTAGTTAGATTAATTTATTTACTTGTTCCAAAATCAACCCTTTGTATTAATTAATTTTCGTTTCTCTATAGAGCGGTTCGCCTAATCCGAGTCGTAATTCCATGAATTTTGGGAAATCCGAAGCCGTGCTAAAAGAACACCATTGCCTTTTTATGAAAATAAAAAACAATGAGCCCGGCAATTTATGGGTCCACTACCCTGGGAATTTCGATCCCCTCAATTTTTTTTTTCCGTATGAATCCTTTCTCGGTATTCGGATTGGTGGCCCGCAGGAAAAAGAAAATCCCTTCTTTTCCATATATCCTTAATCCACGCCAAAGTTCACCTGGGGAGAATAAAAGGAAATTTAAAGGACTCAGGAAAAGAATAGGGGAAAAAAAAAAAAAAAAAAGGAAATCAAAGTGGCATACAATACCGAATTCAATTTCTTTATTCCAACTTTTTTTTTTTTTCTTTATTGAGTAAAAAAAAATTCTCTCGATCCTTTGTGGTTTAGTTATACTTTTTTTTTATTATTATAAGGTCCTATTTTGGAAAAATATTTTTGCAAAAACAAGAAAAGTTTTTAAAAGCTTTTAGCTTTCTTGTCAGATATAATAACGAAGATTCCGACAGAAAAAATTTTCATCAAACACCGCATAATTTGGTGCGAAATATTTTGTCGCCGAAAGGTTATTTGCCCTCAAAATGCTGTATTCATAAAGTGTGAAAAGTCGAGGGGTTGAAGTGTGGGGTGTGTTTATGAAAGCTATCGTGTTTTTTTTTTTCCGAGAGGTGTATGGAAAATAATTTAACGGAATTTGAAAAAATAAAAAGATTAGCTATCGATTTTTTTTTTTTTTTTTTTTTTTAACCGAAACGGAGGTCAATTTTGTTTATCAAAGCTTTCGAGGAAACGGATGTTCCAAGTTTTGACGTGACCATGTGATGCCGGTCTTTTTCTTTTTATATTTAAAAAAAAAAATTGATTTCCCTCTTTTTTTTCCGTCAAAAAACCGTCGGTTGTCTCTTACACGCGGTTCAGAGATGACATAATGATGTAATTTCTTTACCGAACAACCGTCCGACGGAAGCCGGATTTTTCTCATTTTCATTTTTTTAAATTTTTCGTTTAAAAAAAATAGTTTTAAAAAGGAATTTATCGATTTTCGTTTTAAATCATAACGGAGCGGTGTCGTTAATTTCCCTCCCCCTCTTAAAAAAAAAAAAAAAAACTTTCGAAAAGACTTTAAACGATTTTTTTTAAACATTTTTTTTTTTTGACAGATTAAAAATCGTACCATAATCACATGTTTACAACCGTATCACTTCAGCACAATCCTCCCGCTTCCGAAGGGAGGGAATATTAAAGCCGGTAAAATAATGCATCGATCACATTACATATAACTAACACGAGATAATTTGAAAGGGAACACTTTTCAGAACACTGGGATATGGAGCATTGGCAGTTCAGAATGCGAGCATAAGCCCTGGATGAATAGCGACCGCCCGGGCGTCTGTCTCCCGCACACTGACGTCTGCGTTCGTTCTGCTGTGGCTCTGCGCGCCGACGTTTCCAATCCTTTCGCACAACGGTAATCATCATCAGCTCGGCTTTTTGATAAATAATTTTTCTCTTCTTTTTTTTCCCCCAATATATTTTTTTTTCCCCAGAAAACCAACCCCCGCATTTGATGTAAAAAAATTTCCGATTCTTGTTGTTTCGGGAAATATTTTTCGGGTTTCCGTATAATGGTGTACCATTTTAAGGGGCGAAAAAAATAAAAATTCTCAGAGACGCAGATTCATTTACATATTCAAATGACTTACGGAGAGAGAGAGAAAGATCGTTATTTCAAAATTTAAACTTCCAGGCCGGTTTTTTATTATTATTAGCCTATTTATTATTTTTTTTTTTTTTAAGTAGACGTTTTTACAATGAAATAGAGGCTTGGAAGGTGTACCTACAAGTTCTTTGCATTTTATTATATTGTAAAAAAATTAAATCGAACTTGATGAAAGCCAAATAATATTTGGCAAGGGTTTATTAAATTATGAACAATTAATTTCATCTGTCTCAATTTTTTTTTTTTTTTTTATTCATTTGTTTTGTTTCGTCTTCGTGGTAGTTGTTGTTGTTTTTCAAATTTTTTATATTCTAATAATAAATTCCGACAGATAAAGTAGGTTAATAATATATATTTTTTTTTAATTTTCTATGTCGGGGTTTTTGGAAAGACATATTAATTTTACGTTTCGTATGAAAATAAATTGTGATGACAAGAAGAAACTTTTCGGAACTCTCTACTTACCTCTTTCGAAACGATTATTTTTTTTTTTGAGGATTTTTTTTTTTTTTTTTTTTTTTTTTTTGACCGAAGCACTTGCACGGTACATTTTTTTAAAAATCTATATACAGGGTGTCTACTTTTTCTTAGTCCTTTACTCGACTACGAGCATGGTGATCTCTAACATACACCTGTGCGTGCGCTCACAGGGTGTCAACTGACCTAAAAAACCTTGAAAACCTAAAAATGACCTTAAAAACCTAAAAAATGACCTTAATTTTGAACGGTGACCTTAAAAACCTAAAAAGGACCTTAATTTCAAACGGTGACCTTAAAATCTAAAAACCTAAAAAAGACCTTCATTTTAAACGGTGAAATTAATAACTTGAAAAACCTGAAAATGACCTTAATTTCAAACATTGACCTTAAAAACCTAAAAATAACCTTAATTTTAAACGGTGACCTTAAAGCCAAAAAACGTGGAAAAGACCTTCATTTTAAACGGTGGCCTTAAAAACCTAAAAATAACCTTATTTTCGAATCTACGAAATCGATCTTATTTTCGAATCCCTAAACTTTGCACACGTTATTTTTGAATTATTCGGGAATATTTTAGGGGGCTGCACCATTTGAATTCCGCCATCGGCTATAGAAGAGACACCCTAGTTATTAATCAATACGAACGAAATTTTCGGTATTATCAACTCAAATGTTTAGACGTCACAGGACCCAACTTTAAATAACAGGAACCGAACTTTTTTTTCCGTGTGAGCGAGATTAAAACCGTAAAAAACCGCACGAAACTTGTCAAAAACAGGTACTAGCTCATTTGAATATGCAATTTTTTTTCGCTTTTAATAACCCTAAAGCTTTCTCGCTCACAGCCACAAAAAAAAAAAAAAAAAAAAAAAAAAATCAAGAAAAAATATTTTTTTTAAATTATTAAATAGCCTCATGCCTCAATATTCACACACAGCCGCTGGGTTTTACTACAAGTTTGAATTTTTGATTATAACACTTTTTAACGAACTTCTACGAATTCAGAATGAATTTTCTGCTGCGCTTTGTTCTCTTATCCAGAACTGGAAATTACTAGATCAAACCTAGTGAAGTTTGATCGTGATTATACGAGTATCCTCGTTTCTCGATATTACCTCGTAAATGTAGTATACTTTTTTCGCTGATACCGACACAACATCAGAGCCATGATGCTTCCTTTGATTCATTCTTGAGAGATGAGTGCCACCGAAATTTCCAGGACTCAGCCAGGGACAGTAACCGAGGTGAGGGTTAACCGAAAACCCGGGCCTGGAAGTTTTCAGATGATCCTGCATCATAATTTTGGTAGCTGTCGACGACCACACCATATTGTCCAGGCGGATCATTGCCAAGGTCTGACACCTTTGGCCTGTTGCGAGGGCTTACAACATGGTCGTTTTTTCAGACAGCAGTTGGAGCGAAATGGATGTACATGCTTGCTGCTACAAGAAATCCAGGACCCGGTTGACGTCCCATGTAGCATTGTACTTCGCTTTTGGCGGGCGACGCCTAAGAAGATCCTTCATAAATGGACCGATTTAGATTTTCCCCGACCTTCTCTGATGATAAGATAGACATTGCTGACCTCATATTATTCAACGTCGCATATGAAGCCCCGGAAGAATATTCCTTATGCAAATCGCTGTGTGTTTAATTCAACATCGAAAAAGGAATGAATGAAAGGAAGCATCATGGTGGCAGGTAAAAGCAGGGATTTTTCAGCAGTTCTGAACTTGTGTTGGTATCAGCGAAAAAAGGATGCTACACGCTTAACGTATACTACTAAAGGTAAAGGTGCTACATTATTAAGGATACTATACGCTTGACGTATGTCAAGCTTTGGAAATTTTAAATTGAATTTTTTCTTGAAGTCTCTTAGTTCATCTTCTTGAGTTGTCAAAGTGGTTTGCTTGTCAGGTATCTTAGGTACCATCGATGCTTGAACTGTGTTAGCTCTAATGTAAGCCTTGTACTTCACACTAACGTCAAACCAATTGTTACTATAAATCTGAATGGTGTCGTACTCGGCATCCGACAAAATCTCGAGGACATGTTGCTCAGCCGTGGAATTCAACTATGTAAGCTGGCCGTCGATAAGCACACATTTCCGTAAGGCTTTCTCCAGCTCCGTTATGTTAAATGGACCCTTCGATAAAGCACCTGACACAGCTTTACAATTCTGTAACTCAGTGCAGAACTGCACTAAGTCTATACAAGGACTGCAACTTCTTATTTCAAATCCGACTTTACAAAGCATATACAAGCGTTGCCAACTCAAATTAATGTCTTCTGCGAGTTAACTTTTCTTCTTTGTCAGTTTTTTTTTAAGCTTAAATGAACATTTTTATTTTGAGGAATACTTGTATACAGTTACATTTGTCCTAGGATCAATATTTTTTCCCAGACTCAACAAACAAATTGCATTTGAAGTCCAGCACGTATTTCCCGTAACATCAATTGGACGTCGGGTTAACTTCGTCCTTACTTGACTTCAAAATTAACTGCTTTGTTAGAGTGGATGTGAAGACCGGCATTTGCTTGTAAACCACATCGGATTTTGCATCCCCTTCTGGTCCAACTTCCAAGTGGTTGGACATGATCGAATTGATGACAGTGAATATTGAAATTATTTCCATCTCCGATCCATATTTTTGTAAGACCTTGCTTAACAACTGGATATAAGGTACTCCTTCCTCAGCAGAGCGAAATGTAACGAAACCTTCATAAGCTGCATAGGCGATGAACAAGTCAGCTGTTATCGGAATTAATGAAATTTCATCCTCATCTTGTGGAGAGGTATGTCCATTAGGGTGGATCGAAAAAAGCGAATTTTTGAATTTGAAAACGCCTGATATGGGAATCGATGCCTTTTTATAATACTATTAACCCCAATTTTTTTCAGATTTTTTGAAGGTCATCTTGAGGTCGCGCAATGACCTTGAAGTTTTTGAAAAGCCCATTTAAGGGCAAAAAATAAGAATTTTTTTTTGCTGAAAAAAGTATTGCTTCCTATCGGAAATTTTGCGTAGATTACGAATATGAAGTCCAAAATCATTTTAAGAGTTCGGTTTTTGAGCTTTACGCCTATTTTTTATACACTGAAAATGCTTTAGGCTGCTTTTTCTTTTACCCTAAAAACTGTACACAAAAATGAATTTTGGACTTCATATTCGTAATCTACACAAAATTTCCGATAGGGAGCGATACTTTTTTTAGCAAAAAAAAAATTCTTATTTTTTGCCCTTATATGGGCTTTTCAAAAACTTCAAGGTCATTGCGCGACCTCAAGATGACCTTCAAAAAATCTGAAAAAAATTGGGGTTAATAGTATTATAAAAAGACATCGATTCCCATATCAGGCGTTTTCAAATTCAAAAATTCGCTTTTTTCGATCCACCCTAATGTCCATCACACTCTTTATTCAATTTTACTTTCACTCCTGAATCTTTACGTGGACCTCTGCAAGCAGATAGAACGAAAACTTTAGGCACCCCAGCTAATTTTCCTTCCAACAAGTTTATTAAACAATTAAAGTCAAACTTCTTATCGAACGAGCATATCATATTTCTCTGTCACCCGTGCGTCATAATGACGATGAGGAAGCAATCTAAAACTGGACTACTTTGGGCAAGTTCTTTTATGATCCCAAACGTTTGCTTTTTAGTTTGGTTTTCATAAACGTGAATATCAAAACCTAGACTTTTAAGAGAGTTGAAAAGTACATCAACGTCCCTCTCAGACCCAAGTCTGACATCAACATAATCCCGAAAAAAATTTTTATAGTTAAAGATTATTGCTAATTTTTTACCATTCATACAATACTTCTCGCTCGCGATTTCTTTTACGTATATCTTGCTACCCCCAAACTGAAAGTCTTCCATTATTACTATTCTTATTATTTGTGCTTATATATTTAACAAAATTATACCAGTAAATCTTTTATATTCGTTAATGACGTACGGCTTTGACAACAAAATAAACTTGCGGGCAGAAAGCATAAGATCAGCACTGCCAACCGTTGAGCCTGTATACCCTTTGTAAAGCTTAGATACCAGAATCCATAGATCGGACATTCCTATTCGATTTACATTGTTTGTTTTGGTCCGAAAAAATTGAGTCTACCTCGTGTTTAGCTTATGGATGCCCATATGGACATTTTCTGAAGCTATTGTCCTATCTATGGATTCTATTATCTAAGTTGTAAAGTAGGGTTTGAAATAAGAAGTTGCAGTCCTTGAATGGACTTGGTGCAGTTCTGCACTGAGGTACAGAATTGATAGTATGGGCTCGTCGAACATTGTCACGCTTCTTTTTGAGTGTTGCGAAGATTAATGTACGTTGGTTTTCCTTCAAACTCGTCGTCTGGGTTCACCTCGGTGTTCACCAGCGCTCCTGGTGGAATAATTTTGCATTGGAAATCACAATTAGGCCCAATTCTTGAAAAAATGACTTCTGAGTCAGCTGCGTTAAGATTGACGGAATACAAAGTTCTATTCTAACTTTTGTATGTGCACAAAATATTCCGCATTGAAAATGGAAAAATGAAAATATATTATCCGGGAAATCTTCTTATGTTGAAGGTTTTCCAGCTAAAGAATCCTTATTTCTTTAAGTGTTCATCCGGTCAACCGCCTTTGCATACTTTTAAGTGGCTGGTTTTTCAACTCCATTTGAAAGCGTAAGCATGATCTGACCGCTGTTTGGTTTGCCTCTCTTTTTAGTTGTGGCCTTATCCTCCTTTCCTCAGAAAGTTAGGAAAACTTACTTTGCGATAACAATAAAGTGGAAAATTCAAACGGCTATCGATTATTAATTTTTTTTTTTTTTATTCCTGTCGAAACTTTTTCTTCCTGCATTTAATTACATTTCCATCTTTTTTCATGACAGGTCTTTTCCGATCGAACTTAAAAAAAAAAAGAAAAAAGTATCTGGGAAAGTCATTTAATTTTCCTCACTTGTCGCGGAAGAAATGAAATGCATCCGGGATAACGAACGAAAAATGGAGGATAAAACTCGATAATTCGATTTCTATTATGTTACGTGCACGTAAATATACTCATGCGACCTTTTTTTTTTTTTTTTTTGCTGTTGCCCTAGGGTTCAGCTTTTTTCCAGTGGAAATTCAAAAATTCGCTTATTCAAACAGAAACGTAACCGGTGCTAGTGCTGAGTACAAAAAAAAAAAAAAAAAAAAAATTCTCTCATTCAATTTTGTTTCAACAGAACTAATTACATTTGATGAAAGATATCTTTTTATTTTTTGTTGCATATTTGTTGAAGTTGGAAAGAAAAAAAAAAGTTGTTTAATCGGCGGTAACATGAGCTTGGATATTACGCAAATAAAGAAAATGGTACAAAAATAAAAAAAAAGGAAACCGCGGTCGTCTTTTTTTTTTTTTTTTTTTTTTTTTTTTTTTTTTTGAGATGGATGAAGTGTCGTCACGGGGCATTTAGTATGTTTATCTTAGCATAGCAATGAGGCGCTTTCGTTTGCTTGTCATTTTATGTGCGATTTGAATGAATAAAACTGCTCGTTTCAGTGCAAAACTGTATTTCGTTGCACTTGCGTTTTGTTTTATTTTCAGTAGAAATTCTGATGGGACGAAATTGGGCCGGTTTATTTTTTTGAATCCGATTCCTTATGCAGCAACGAGGATCGGATTGAGCAAAAAACCCGACCCGTTCGCTTTAATGCCCGAACTTTTGAGTCAATCGACAAGTCGATTGTGTTCGACAATTCAGACGTGTTTTTTTACCTTTTTTAACTTAAATGATTAATATGAAGCCTCTCTAGACCCCGGCGCCGGCGTTTTTTTAGGTAAAAATCACGCCGCCGCTGTAAAAATATTTTTTGTTTCGCCGCCGCCGCGCCGCCATGTACTGAATCATTAGAACCGCCGCCGCCGACGATTTAGTCGGTGAAAGAAAAATAATTATTAACCTTTCATTTGACGACCATAATGAAAAAAAAAAAAATTGAAATGCGTATTTCCGTTACGTCCACTGCACTCTTTCGGGGAAAAATGCAATTAGCAATGACTGCGCGAGTATTCCCTTCGATTGACACTGTTGGGTCACGTTATACTATCACAAGACCTAGTCATTATTTCCTATTTGTTTAATTTTATATAAATTCAAATTTTAGAAATTATTAAAAAAAATTTAAAAATAAATTAATTTTGAATGGAATATCAATTTAGCCGTTTACCATTCATTTTCACAATAAAGTTTTTTTCGCCGGATTAGCCACCGCCGCCGCCGAAACATAGGGCTACTTGCTTGCGCCGCCGCCGCCGCAAGCATGAGTTACACTGCTCGCCGCCGCTGGCAGGCACGTTTTCCAACACGCCGCCGCCGGCAAAAATTGCTCGGCGCAGGGGTCTAAGTCTCGCGAATTTCGGTTCCATGGTCTTCAATTAAGTCGGGTTAATCGTAAGAAAAAACCTGTTAGAAAACCCTCCGTCAATCTAGTGTTTTCTGCTGGATAATTTAAGCAATTAAAGTAATATTTGTCCTTTAAGCCAAAGTGTTGTAAAATTTTCAATTGCTTGAACAGTTCTTTTCGCAGATATTAATTTTTAATTTTTTTTTTTTTTTTTTAGCATATACACCCTTCTTTCACTATGTTCCCAGGCTTGGATGCAGGTGTCTTCTGGGCTTTCTGAGAATTTACAAGTTCGGGCAAGTTTGGAAGATAAAAATAAAAACAATATTAATTCAAAGGGGCCGATCTGACATTTCTCGGAAAAACAAATTCTAAGACTCATTTGCAAGGCAGGACGTGGGAACATAGTGGAAGAAGGCTATATATGTAAAAAAAAAAAAATGGGGAAATTTCGGGATTCCGGAAAAGAGATAGAAAAATCTTAGGGTAAAAATTTGAATCGTTACCAAAAATGTCTATAAAATTTTTAAACAGACACATTTTTTGAAAAAAAGTTCTAGCTCAATTTAATTTATCTTTCGAATTTTTCTCGGTTGAGGGCAACCGAGAGAGACCTCATATCGCGGCCTTTAATTTTTCACATTTCTATCCAAATATTTCATTTTTTGTATCCAAGAGATAGATTTTCTACAAAATAAAGAAAAAAAAAAGGTGAAATTATTGTAAGCCTTTTTTCACAAAAATATTTTTTTTTTTTGATAAAAGCTTACCAGTCAGTCTTTCGGGATCCTTACGGATTATCTCCATTAATTTATCTATATTAATATCCTGCTTCTTCCCTCCGTACTCAGCTGGCAAAACCTCGGGGTCTATAAATTTATGAAGAGATGGCCAATCCTCATGGTGGAAATGCATCTAAAAATATACGGGATATAATGGGCATTAGCCAACATCCTTTATTATCATTTATTCTCGAGATAATATATAACCCTCTCGCTTACGTTTTCTTTTGTTTTGGCACTTAAAAACGGTAGGATTAATTTAAGAGATGCTTGTAATAAAGAGGACGTGTTGACTACGTGGAATTGTATTTTCTTAATCGGCTGTAGCTAAAAAGAAAAAAAAAGATTAAAACAAAAGATTATTTAATGTTTTACCTACTTTTTGTAGGAGTATTCAATGTGTTCTCTACGGAATATGGCTGTTTCCGGGGATAGAGAGCAAAGTTTCTCTCCATTGAATCAGTCATTTGTCTTGCTATTTAAAAAAAATTCAACCCGTTTTTAGCAAAATAAGGATTACAACGCAACGCGATATTCATGAAGGGTTATTGTTTATTGTTTATTGCTAATTAAGTTTGAAGCTGACATTGTCAAGTTGCGACCCCGCAGCATTTTTTGTCAATTTTAAAACTCTGCAATGTTATGTTTGAACCTGTCATCGTCAGGTTCCAACTTGACAGTCGATACTATTAATGAACGGTGAATTTTAGGGCTTCCATTGGTATCAAAAGTTTAAATCGTCTACTAATTTTTGTTCTATATTTAAAATTGTAGACAGTGTATATTAAAAATACACAAATTTTTTTACTATGTGGCTTTTAACCAGTCAAATTTCAGAACAAGTTTCAACAAGTTCATACAGCTCCGCGTAGTGAGAATTCTTCTCATAGCATCAGGGGTCCGAAGCCGGTTTCCGGGGATAGAGTTTGGGAATTGGTTGGAGCCGACGCCGGCATTGGCGCCGAAATATCCAAAGTTCTGGAGCTGGCACCAGCGCCTACACCGGTACCGGAATAGCAAACTTTTTGCCGCTGGCGATTCCAACAACGATGACAGCACCACCATCAGTTTGGTCAATTTTTGCCAACCATTTTTCAATTTTTTAATATCAATTTTTCGCAACATTAGTGCGGAAATCAGAAACCGCTCCGAAATATTTACCTCTAATTTTTTAGCAGCCGTGCACAAATTCCCAGGCGTTAGCCACCTTAACAATAGCCACGAATAATTTTTCAAATCGATAATGACGGATATCCCGTTTAATTGAGTTTCTTCCTCGTCCAACATCGTTTCCATGAACAAATCATGCAGCTGAGATTCTTTCGGCATGGATGATTTCGATGGATCGATTCGCCCTGGAGCGAGAAAAAAAAAAAAAAAACAATAATAAAATAATAATAAAATTCCTAATCCGATTTTGTTGCTTTTTTTAATACCCGTTCGCAGCGCTTTTAATAACTTTTTAATATACCTAATCTGTTGACGTAAATTCGTTTCCCTGATTTATCTCTTTCTTGTAGTATAAAATTGGAATGTTTTGATAGTCCGGTTTCGTAAGGTTGGAAAGGGACATCTTTCGCAAACCAGTTAGGACTGCTCTTCTTCAGATCGTAGTATATTTTTATCTGTAAATAAAAAAAAACATTTTTTTTCCAGTGAAAATTAGGAAATAGTATATTGTTATACCAGTGCAGAAAAAGGATTTTTCCGAGACGAGATTTCGTTAAAAATTTCATTTTCATTAAAAAGCTGATTTCACTATATCTTTCATTTTCATTAAAAAGCGGGTTTCATTAAAAATTTCATTTTCATTAAAAAGCAAACTTCATCAAAATTTTCATTTTCATTAAAAAGCGGGTTTCATTGAAAATTTATTTTCATTAAAACGCCGACTTCATCAAAATTTAATTTTTTAAGGTCAATTCAATCAAACAATTTTTGTTGTTATTTTGTCTTTCTCTATTTCTTCAGGGGTCCGAAGCTTGGACATTTTAACCGATGCCGATGCTAGCATCGGCATCGAATTTTTTTCAAAGTCGAAATCGGCGTCGGCGTCGGCATCGGCATCGCGAAATTTGTTAGTGCCAGCCAGGGGTCCGAAGCCGATGCCGATGCCGATGCCGAAGCCGGCCGCGGCCAGCTAAAATTTCGGGTCGACGCCGATGCCGGCGCTGATGCCATTTTATCTGTTTTATTTCCGATGCCGATGCCGATTCCAGCATCGACCACCCGATGCTGATGCCGATGCCACCAAGCATCGATCTCATCCGATGCCGGCATCTGTTATACCCAATGTACCGATTTTTTAATCAGATAAAAATTTTAGAGCCATTTACCTTAAGAGCCATTTACCAGATAAAAATTTTAGAGCCATTTTTTACCTTAGAGCAGTTTTGTTTGTTCGTTTTTTTTTTTTTTTTCAAAATATAAATTAATTGTGAAATCACATATCTCGAATTTTTAATTCTGACGTCAGTGCTGGTACCGGCACCGATGCCGATGCCGATGCCGATGCCGCTAACGATGCCGGCACTAATAAATTTCGCGATGCCGATGCCGATGCTGGCACTAACAAATTTCGCGATGCCGATGCCGATGCCGACGCCGACGCCGATTTCGACTTTGAAAAAAATTCGATGCCGATGCTAGCATCGGCATCGGTTAAAATGTCCAAGCTTCGGACCCCTGGTGCCAGCATCGGCATCGGCATCGCGAAATTTATTAGTGCCGGCATCGTTAGCGGCATCGGCAGCGGCATCGGCATCGGTGCCGGTACCAGCACTGACGTCAGAATTAAAAATTCGAGATATGTGATTTCACAATTAATTTATATTTTGAAAAAAAAAAAAAAACGAACAAACAAAACTGCTCTAAGGTAAAAAATGGCTCTAAAATTTTTATCTGGTAAATGGCTCTTAAGGTAAATGGCTCTAAAATTTTTATCTGATTAAAAAATCGGTACATTGGGTATAACAGATGCCGGCATCGGATGAGATCGATGCTTGGTGGCATCGGCATCAGCATCGGGTGGTCGATGCTGGAATCGGCATCGGCATCGGAAATAAAACAGATAAAATGGCATCAGCGCCGGCATCGGCGTCGACCCGAAATTTTAGCTGGCCGCGGCCGGCTTCGGCATCGGCATCGGCATCGGCTTCGGACCCCTGTATTTCTTAAATCATTAAAAGTCGGATTTCATTAAAATTTCATTTTCATTAAAAAGCGGATTTCACTAGAATTTTCATTTTTATTAAAAAGCTGATTTCATTAGAAATTTTATTTTTATTAAAAAGCAAACTTTTTACGGTCCATTAAAAGGAGGTTTTCTTTGGGAAAAATTCCGTTCTGTAAAGCAAACTTCATCAAAATTTTCATTTTCATTAAAAAGCGGGTTTCATTGAAAATTTCATTTTCATTAAAACGCCGACTTCATCAAAATTTAATTTTTTAAGGTCAATTCAATCAAACAATTTTTGTTGTTATTTTGTCTTTCTTTATTTCTTAAATCATTAAAAGTCGGATTTCATTAAAATTTCATTTTCATTAAAAAGCGGATTTCACTAGAATTTTCATTTTTATTAAAAAGCTGATTTCATTAGAAATTTTATTTTTATTAAAAAGCAAACTTTTTACGGTCCATTAAAAGGAGGTTTTCTTTGGGAAAAATTCCGTTCTGTAAAGCAAACTTCATCAAAATTTTCATTTTCATTAAAAAGCGGGTTTCATTGAAAATTTCATTTTCATTAAAAAGCGGGTTTCATTAAAAATTTCGTTTTCATTAAATGGCGGATTCCATTTTAAATCTTAAGATTAAAGTCTTAAAAAATCTTAAAAGGGTTTTAATAAATGCGGTACTTGATGAAAAAATCAGATTATTAACCTTATTTTTACTATAAAAACAAAAAACAAAAGAAACGGATAACATTCGACGTAAATAACGGTCGCCATATTTGTTGTTTACTTTTTTTTTTGTAGCGTTTTGTACATGCATGGGAATTTGCCGCTTAACCGGAAATGAAAATCCGTGCGAAAAATTAAATTTTCTGCACTCAAGAAGAGGTAGAAAATGAGATTTTCTTTACGTGAGTTATGAAAAAAAAATTTAACGTTCGTTATTATTGCTTTACCTTTTTAAGGGCGGCTTCTGGATCATACTGTGAGCAACGCAGGTACCTCAGCATGAAATTATCGTCATTCCTTACGCGAAGAGACTCTTCTCTTTTTACAAGCTCCCTCAGGGATTCAATCCTTCTCCTTAACTCTCTTGTATTTTCCTCGATATTTCCCGTTGTTAAATTACCGTTTTCATTTGCGGTATCTTCCGGCATTTCGGAAAAATCTGAGAAGGAAAAGAAAAAAAAAAAAAAAAGGTTGAACTTTCCGAGTTTTTTTATTTTCCTGACATCTGCTTCAGGAATTCTGTTATCCGTCTTTGCGTCCCTAAATCGACATTGATAATCGCGTTTGGTTTATTCCTCACCATTCTCATAATTATTCATTGTTACCTAATTATTCTTAAGCGTGTTGATGTTTGTTGTTTTTTTTTAAGGTCAATTCAATCAAACAATTTTTGTTGTTATTTTGTCTTTCTCTATTTCTTAAATCGTCTTTTTTTATTATTTATTTAGAAGATCGGTTATCAACGTAATTCGCAATAAAAAATTCGTGATTTATACTTGAAAAACGAGTAAACTTGTCCTTTTTTTTTTTCAAACGTATATAGTGTTTAAATGGGCTTGATTGATATGTTGACATTAGGAACGCCAGACACGTGTTATGCAGTTAGGAAACCATGAATATTGATGGATAAATGCGCCACGGAAAAGCTTATGAACCGTGCCTACGCGGAAAGGGATTTCCTTGAAGCTTATTAAAATGCTGGGGAAATACATTCGTTAATGACGAAATATAAGAAAGAAAAAGTTTTCGTGGTTTCATGGGAAATTTTGAATTCTTCGGCATCGGAACGTATAGGCTAGGGTGGTTCTTATTTTGCAAAGTTTGGGTTTTCGCAGGTGCCACCCCCTAACTTTTTTTATTTGTGTGAAATAAGTTTCCCTGAATTTTTTTCAAATTTTTTACTCGACGTGGAAGCGTAGCTCATTGAACTTTTAGTTCGGAAAAATCCCATAAAAACCAAAGGTATGTCTCCATTAATGAATTAATTACATGATGTAATTAATTACAGGATGTAATTAAATGATTTTCGAAGGTCTTAAATCGTTGTTTTTGATCTTGCTGGTTAGATCTACATTATGAAAAAGGATATTGAGCACCAAAGATTTGAAAAAAAAATTAACACCTTTGTAAACCGTTTAATTGCATTCTGTAATTAATTACATCATGTAATTAATTCACTAATGGAGACATATCTTAAAAAATTGATAAGTAATTTTTTTTTTTTTTTTTTTTTTTTTTTTTTAATAAATAAATAAATAAATAAATAAATAAAAAAACAAAAAAAAAAAAAAAAATAAATAAAAAAAACTTGTTGTCTATCGGAAATTTTGCGTAGATTTCGAATCTGAAAACTTTTTTTTTTTTTTTTTTTTTTTTGTTTTATCTGGTTCGGTTTATGAGATAAATGCCAAAATGCAATAAAAACTGCGGACTTCGTGTGTTTTGTCACTTTTCTCGATTTTTTCGTCTTATTTTCGTCTTATTTTACGGACCAGATAAAAAAAAACTACTTTCAGATTCGAAATCTACGAAAAATTTCCGGTAAATTTCCGACAGAAAACAAGGTTTTTTTTTTTTTTTTTTGCAAAAACAAATTATCGTCCAAACTACTGACTAGTTGACACTGGAGTACTTGCTCCGCTGCAGGAAAGCCTGGCTGGTAATTTCAAAATATTTCAAATCGTTTAAAAATTGAATTCCGAGTCTCGCTGAAAATTTCTGATCTGTTTCAGAAATCGGTTGAACTGTTTCGAAATTTCGGTCGGAGAAAACCTAAAATGAGGTTCTTTACATACTTTTTTTTTGTTCAACAAGTAACACAATTCGCACTCGAAAGAAACCTCCTATGTTGAAATACAAGGAAATGATAAATGTTATCGAGCTCTGGTACAATTACACACTTTATAAACTACCTCGATAAAATATTCAGCGAAAAAGGTGACGTACTTTAAACGTCATGAAGACGTCAACCATATACGTACCGGAGACGTCATCGGACATGGTCACTTTCCGGGATTATTTTACGAGATTTTCGACGTCAAAACGACGTCATTAACTATGACAGATAACGTTGAATGATGTCAATATGACGTCTTATTGACGTAATGACGTTTGTATTTCGAAATTGAGTTGGCGTCAGTACGACGAAAGTTAGACGTCAAACAGTCGCAAATATTACTGGTCGTACTGTCTTGACGTCATTTTGACGTCGAAAATCTCGTAAAATCCTCCCGGAAAATGACCATACCTGATGACGAAAATCGGACGCGTCACCATGACGTCACCTTTTTCGCTGGTAAATGCGATAGCTCACTAGGGGCCCCGTTAAAAACGTAGAATTTTCCAAACCCCCAAATCGGGTTTCAGGTTTTATAAAATGCGAAATGGCGGGAAAACGACACCCCGAAATTAAAACTTGTCGAATTGGTTTTCGGGTTTGATTAATTTCGGAATTCGGACAGGGGTCCGGCGCCGGTCAAAATTGGTTGTATCTCTAAAATTTCCGTGAGATATGATAATTCCCTTTCCTCTTTCTTTATGCCTCATATTGTATGTTCTAATATACATATTGTTAATCTGAAGAAAAATGTTTTTTTTTAATTCTTAAAAAAAAATTGTTTCAAAACATAAGTAATGTTTCTTACCAAATTTGTTTTTTGCTTCTCCAAGAAACTATCGAAAGTTTTACTCATTTCTTCTAGAGGGTTCTACAAAAAAGAAAAAAATTTAGTTGACAAAATGCCGGCGCCGGCATCGACGCCGAAATATCCAAAGTGCTGGAACTGGCGCCACCGCCGGCACCGGAATAGCAAAATTTTTGCCGCTGGTGCAGGTGCCGATGCCGATCACCAGCATCGGCCCGAGCACCACCATCAAGTTTGTCAATTTTTCTTTTTTTCTTTTTCATCCTTTTTTTTTTTTTTTTTTTTTTTTTAATTTGAAATCTATGCAAAATTTTCAATTGGCACAAGGGTTTTTTTTATTAAAAAAAAATAAAATAAAATAAAATAAATCCATTTTTTGGTGTTTATGGATTTTTTCGAACTAAAAGCTCGATGAGCCGCGCTTTCCCGTCGAGTAAAAAGTTCGAAAAAATTCAGGGAGACTTATCTCATACAAATAAAAAAAGTTAGGAGGTGGCACCTCCAAAAATCCAAACTTCACAAAATCAGAACCTCCCTACGATCCACATACTATGTATGTCACTTTTTTTGTATTAATTTTGACATGTTATTTATGTTGACGTTAGACATTGCTGTGTCAGTCTATGATAACTTTACAAATAAAAATGTGTGGACCGTTTTTGACACAAAAAATGTGTCGAAATTTTTTGCTGTACACTTTTGCAATTTTTAATTTTTTCAAATCCATTGAATGGACTTTCTTGCAAATCCCTAAAATTCGTAATTTAATGCACAAGCTATCGATTTCATGAACTTTTCCTTTAAAGCAACTTATCCAAAAAAAAAAAAAAAAAAAAAACCCGCACAATAAAGAACTTTTTTTTCGCTTAGAAACTTTCTTATTTACAAAACTCTTGTATGGACTAACACAAACTTTTAAAAACTTAAAACATCCCTCCACAAACATTACCTAAACTGCGAGAAATGAAAAACCGGAACGCAACTTTTCAGACGTGTCAGGCACAGTATTGTAATTCCAACTCCTTAAAGAGTGTCAGTTAAATATCCCATATGTTTATCACTTAATAACTGATGCTATTGTCCGGCTTTTTTTTTTCTCTTGCTTTTTTTTTGCTTGCGGACTTTATACTCAATGTTGATGTATTCTAATTTCAACGAATCAAAAAAGTCACGGTCATGGTCATGGTATACTTAATACAACAGACATGGACGCTTGAGACTTTGTATGTTGCACCTTAAAGCTGTTAATTATCCGGGGCAAAGTTTCAGGTACGTCCTTTCCCAGGTTCAACGAAATATCGAGAAATTTTTGTTTTTTTAAATGTAATGAAAAATAATTGACTTACGTGATACGCCTTTGAAGACTTCTTGTCAGCGAATTTACTGATAAGGATGATTACAGTCTACCGAAATTGTTTTTTTATTTTACTTTTCCCCCCTTTAAGCACGTGATTTTCTTCCTATTCGCAGTTTTCGGTAAACATTATTGATTCGATTTTTTTTTTTTTTTATCGTAATTGTGTAATTTATAACTTTTTTTTTTTCACACTTAATTGAGTTTGAAGTGTTTTCGGATTTCCTAAGGGTATATTGAATTTTTTTTTCCTGGGAGGGGAGGGAGGAGGGAACATATACGTACGTAATCCACTGGATCGAAGATTTCCCTCGTTAAATACGATATTTTTGCCTGTCATTGGGTATTAGGCTAAAAGATAATATTTTGTGGTCTTGAAATTTATGTTCGACCTTCAGTGAACTTGAAAATAAACGACGGAAAAATAATAATGCATAATTTTGCAACAGTTTTTACTGTTAAGAAATATTGAAGAGTCCATAAATTTAAAATTTCGGGAGGGAAATAATTTAAAATATTGGGGTAAGCTAGGTTGGGGCAACGAAATATGAGACAGACTATTTTGTCAAATTAACAACTTACAGGCAAATAATAATAATTTTACACATCTATGGAACTCCTTCGGTTTACTCCAAAATTTTTAGTACAAGTTTTAACTTGTCCGAAATACTGTATATGTGAAGCCGAAAAATATTTTTATAAAAATTTATCTGAAATTCTTTGTATTGGAACAAGTTAAAACGTGTTTCTTCTATTTTTAACGCAAGTTGAAACGCGTTTTGCTATTTTTAATGCAAGATGAAACGTGTTCTTTTATTTTTAATGCAAATTGAAACGTGTTCTGCTATTTTAAATGCAAGTTGAAACGTGTTTCTTCCATTTTTAATACAAGTTAAAACGTGTTCTTCTATTTTAAATGCAAGATGAAACGTGTTCTTCTATTTTTAATGCAAGTTGAAACATGCATCCATAGATAACTAAAATTTTAATTTTTTGCCCGGAAATCAGACAGTAAAGTCACTCATTCCTGCACTCAGAAAACAGAAATGTTTTGAACAAGTTCTGTCTTGCAACAGAACCGGAATGTTTCGTAGCAAAACAAAAACATTTCGCGACAACGGACATGTTGCTTCTTGACAAGATATTTTTATGATTCCCTACCATTTTTCCTAATCCATTTTTCCTAATCAATTTTTCCTTTAAAAAAAGTTCCTAATCCATTTTTCCTAAAAAAAAGTAAAATCCTAATCCATTTTTCTAAATATTTTGGCTCCTAAAATTGTTTTCCTAACTATTTTTTTTTTTTTTTTTTTTTTTTTTTTTTTTTTCTTTCTATTTTTTAATTTTCTTAAAATTTTTTGATTTCTAAAATAAAATTTCTTAAAATCCCTAAAATAAAATTTCCTAAAATCCCTTTAGGGATTTTAAAAATTGGGAAAAATATTCATTTTAGGAAATTTTATTTTATGAACCAAAAAAATTGAAAAATTGAAAATTAGAAAAAAAAGGAGCCAAAATTTTTTGAAAAAAATCATTAGGAATTTATTGTTTTAGGAAAAATGGTCGGGAACGTATTTTTATTGTTTCCGCATAATTTTTAAGAGGAGGCTTCAGATATTTATTTAAATATACCAAAATAAATTTCCATGGCTTCTTCTTCTTCTTCTTCTTACGGTGCCATACCTGTGTCCAGGCGTAGGCGACCATCAATGAGACTTTTATATTCGTCTCTATCGGGGGCAATCCTGAAGAGCTCCTCGACACTTAAGCCGGTCCAAGCTCTTAAATTACGCAACCACGATAAGTTCTTCCGGCCTATTCTCCTTTTTCCTTCGATATGCCCCTGAATGATCGTCTTCAGAAGCTCATATTTAGGTCCTCTCAGAAAATGACCGAAGTATTCCAACTTCCGTCGTTTTACGATTTGCAAAACTTCTCTCTCCCTACGCAATCTTCGCAAAACCTCGTCGTTGGTTACCCGATCGACCCATGAAATTCCATGGCTTAGAACTTTTTTTTGGAGATACAAATTAGAAATCTGGCTTCGTAGCGAACTTCATAGTGATACTGGCATCTTTCCTTCAAAATTTCAGATTCTCAGGTTGTAAAGAAACTCCGGAAAACGCTTTGGAAAATATATTCCCGACATTTATTTTTGAAAACGTTTTCCGGAGTTTCTTTACAACCTGAGAATCTGAAATTTTGAAAGAAAGATGCCAGTATGAATATAAAGTTCGCTACGAAGCCAGATTTTTAATTTGTATCTCCAAAAAAAAGTTTTAGGCCAGGGAAATTTATTTTGGTATATTTAAATAAATATCTGAAGCCTCTTCTTACAGAAGCATTTTTGCTTTCGCATTTGCCATTTTTTTTCTGAGTGCGCATTTCCTGAAGCTTTCTCTTAAAAAAATTTGTCACATTTTTTTCCTTCGTTTCAGCTCCGAATCACCCAACCGGCTTAAATAAACATGTTGAAACTTGTTAAAATTTACGTATATTTACTTATATTCTTTACAATAAATCACACCATAAAAAAATATATTAAAGAGGCAATATTGATATATATTTTTTTATTATATGTTTTAACATCTATAGCTTTTTTGTTTACCCTTCTATTCATTTCCACGGGTGTTAATTTATTAATTATTTACTTATTTACTTATTTACATTTCTCTAAATAAATAAGGCAGTGAATCTATCACATTTTATATGTTCTCGACACTTTCTTTTCCCACTTAACAGAGGAACAAAAAAATTTCATCCCGGTTTTTTTCCCCCCCAGTTTTAATTATAAAATCCCTTTGTGACATTTTTATATAAAATGAACCGAAGAGGATGAAAAAAAAAAAAGATTGATAAGAAAACAATAGAACAATGTAGCCGCCCATACGAAGATAAAAAAGGTTTTACGCTGGAAATCTTGTTGTTGTTGAGGAGAAAAAAAAAAGAAAAGCCGTCGGCAAAAAGCTAAAGTAGATAAAAAAATTTTTTAACGTTATTAATTTAAGTAATAATGCTCTTAAAAATTTAATTTACTATCGATAAATAAATGATTTGCTTTTTTTACTTTTTTTTTGGAAAATCTACAAATGTACAAATTATGATTAATGCCTAGCAGCAGGTTTTTTGTTATTCGTTGTCTTCGTCGACGAACTCGTAGCCTAGCCCTTTTAATTCTGCAAAAAAAATTAAAAAAAAAATTAACGTTAATCTATTTATTTAATAAAAGAAAAAGATTTCGCTTTATTGTACCTTTTTTTACTAGGTCTCCCATTAGCACTTTGTACCATTCTTTGGGGTCAATTTCTCCGTATGACCCTCCCAATTCTGGGGGCAAAGAAGTCGGAGTCACGTGCTCGTGAAGGGAAGACATGTTGGAACCGTGGAAATAAAGCCTTTTCTTCATTCTTTCCGTCAGGAAAGCTTTATAAATGGAAAATATCATGGAGAAGATGGATGGTTCGTTTACGACGTGTAAAGCGTTGATTCTTACTGGGAGACAATTCTGAAAAGAAAAGGAAATGAATTAAGCCTTTTTTTTCTTTCTTGTGAGGTTTTCTTCGAGAATTCAAGCGATAAATTCATTCTCTTTTTTTTTTATTATTTAATCGTCGAAACTTTGATTTGCTCAGCTGTTTCCGTGAATCATAAGTTGAAAGAACTTGAAATTTCCCATTTTAGGATCATCGTCCTTAGTTTTGTTATTTTCAAAGATAAAAATTACTATTTTTAATTTGATGGATGAGAAATGAGCTTTATCCTTTTGGCTGTAGGAGGTTTTTTTTGTTCTAAAGGAAACGTAGCATTGCAATCGGCGCGATTAAAAGTATTTTTATTACGAAGAAACTTTTCCTTACCGCCAGAAAATGCACCATTTTTTTGGCAAAAGCAGGCGTCAGTCCTTTAAACTGCGACATGCCGACATCCTTGAGATCAAATATCATCACAATCCCGGCGACTTGCGTCATAGGTTCTACGATGGTAGCATCGCCGCATAATCCTCCTGCCTACAAACAAAAAGAATAAAACGATTGGTTTTCTCTCGTGTTCATCCGATTGCATAATTTTAAATTCGTGGGAGTGCGTACCTGAAGTAAATATTCCGGGGAGCAGTCGCTCGGTTTCCATAAACCGCCTCGAAGCCAAAATATCCTTCTTCCGTGTTGGTCACGTTGAGGGAGAACTTGAACCGCTCCCGCGCATGTCACTTGTTTTATGATTGGTACTTCTACTCGCGTCCAAAAATCTTGGTGCTTTGTTTTAAATTCTTCGTAGTTCTTTAACTGGAAAAAAAATAATAATGACATTATGAATTGTTGTTTGGGCAACTCAGCAACTCTCGCTCAATGATAGGCGGAAAAAATAATCTTTTTAAAATACAATAGATTTCATTTTTGTTTAAAATTCATAAGTCGCAATATTTGATGAAACATAAATAACTCTTTAGAGACATGTTTTCATCATCATGAAAACACGATGGGGGTGCAGAAAGTAACTACCGCAGCTAAAACCCTACACCCAATTTCCTTACGGTATAAGACTAGCTTTTTTTGTTCTTGAGATACAGGCCAAGTTTGCAATAAAAATGTCAAAACTCTAAAATTTGAATTTTTTTTACCACATTTTTTACAATAACTCAGAGACAGAAATAGCGAGACGCAAACCGACTTAATTTTCGAAATCTACGTTAAAAATCCGATAGGAAACGCTACTTTTTATTCACAAAAATCTAAAAGTCGAATTTTCATCCCTTATGAAGTTTTCCAAAACTTTGACCCTCTTGCGAACCCTCAAGACGCCGCTTGAAAAAAATTTCGAAAAGGAAAAACGTTTTGCAATAGATAAACGACAACGATTGCGCTATCAGGCATTTTGAAAATCCAAAATTTTTGATTTTTGACCCACCCTAATATTGAGTGGTAAACGGCAGTGAAAAAATCCGAGCCATATCCGAAGGCTTGAACCCAAGCCTTCGATCAGTTATCACCGTAAAATATCACTTATTCCTCCTGTTCCCTCTCATCGAATCTTATCTTTTTCACTCAGGGCAGGTATTTCCCTTGATAACTCCGTACGAAATTACAGCAGCTGCTGCACTACGTCAAGAGTCAAGAGAGGGCAAAGAAGATTCTCACTACGTAAATTTGAACGGTACGGTACCCATATTTTAGCAAAAACAATGTTGACGCCAAATGGTTTTTGATTTTGCTTTGAAAAATGATCATAAAAATCATATTTTGAACTTATATTTTTTCTAAAAAAATTTCTGTTTGTTTCCTACGTTTTACGAAACGCTCCCCCCCGTAAAATATTTTATTTTTCGTCAATATTATCGACAATTTTAATCGATATTTCTGATTTATGAGAGGCAGCGCCATCTGTACGGTAAAATCATGAACTATTTTTTTGATTAAAAGTGAAGGATTACAAGTTGAACTATACCCTGATAGTAATGACGGGTAATGAGGATTTTTACGGCAAAACTTTTCCGCCTTGGAGCGCTGTATGCAATTCGGCTGCTATCATGGTAAAATGGCGACGGGGACGGTTTTGTTCCTTCTCCCTGCTATGATGTAGCTCTCCGAATTTTTTTAGAATTGTGTTTACTTAATCAGTTACTCGTTTATAACTGAAACGATAACTCTTTTAAATAAAATGATATCCCGCTTTGGACTGATGCTATTTTTACGGAAAACATTTCTGCAATTCTGCAAAAAAATAAATATTACGGTAAACAAAGGAACAAACCCAAGAAAACGAAACCGCCATTTTAAAGAAAAACTTTTGTTTGGGTTATCTTAATTTTTTTTAAAATGGCGGTTCGTTTTCTTGGGTTTGTTCCTTTGTTTACCGTAATATTTATTTTTTTGCAGAATTACAGAAATGTTTTCCGTAAAAATAGCATCAGTCCAAAGCGGGGTATCATTTTATTTAAAAGCGTTATCGTTTTAGTTATAAACAAGTAACTGATTAAGTCAACATAATTCTAAAAAAATTCGGAGAGCTACATCATAGCAAGGAGAAGGAACAAAACCGTCCCCGTCGCCATTTCACCATGATAGCAGCCGAATTGCATACAGCGCTCCAAGGCTGAAAATTTACCGTAAAAATCCTCATTCGTCACTGGGCTACTGGCGCCCCTGTGTCATGTTGTACCCAGTCTTATTTATTTTCTTTGATGCTTTGTTAGTCCTATTTTAGTGTCGAATTTTGTTTTTAATTTATTTTCCGAAAAATTTTATCGGTCGGTTAAAAATTTTTGTTGTTAGTGATGCAGTGGTTATCCGATCAAGAAACATGGCAAGAAAACCCATTAAAAGTTGTTCCACCTAGTAGTTTCTTTACTATTTCTAAATCATTTTGAATAGGCCTTTAAAAAAAAAAAAAAAAAATTGAAATCTTTTTTGATTTGCTTGCCAGATTTCAAGTCCGAGATTGGGAATACCAGATTTTCCGGTTTATTTATTGTCATGATTCTTGAAGTAAAACAACTCTAAACATTGGAAATTTTACCGAGACTGGATTCCTGTTTAAATTTCCATTGGGGAATTCCTAATGAAAATCAATTCTGGTATGAACACTTATTTAGAGGGCCTATTTTGGTTCAGATAATACTCATCTGTCTTTTATTTTTCGGATTTTCTTCCCAATGAAAACATGCTAGAAAATTCAATAGTTGTTTTTTTTTATTTGCAATTAAATATTTTAGCTAAAAGTTCAGGAAAAACAGTTTTATATTTGAAAATCGTCCCGTAGCAGTAGACTTGACATCTTTTCTAGCTTAACAATCTAAAAATTCTTGAAACTCCCTTGAGATCTTGAAATAACCGAAAAAAACTTTATAATATTTTCTGATGTTTTTGAAGAGATGAGTGGATGAAGGAGGTCGTTCAGGTTCCAACGTGAAGCTTCAGTCAACAAATGAAAATTAAAAAGGGTTTCCGCTTTCATTTTTATTACTTTTTCCTTATTTAAAAATTTTTTTATTTAAATTCAATAATCAAAAGTATTGGTCTTCTTTTCTTCATTTTTCCGGTTTTAAAACTCTGATTTAATTTGGATAAATCCCTTAATGATTTATTTTTACGATTTGTTTTGTTTTCCTTTACTGTTGGAACCAAAATGGAGCCCGAAACATGTCTGAAATTTTTTCTTGAGACGTCCAACGACCTCCTTCATCCACTCACGTGTTTATTTTATTTCAAAATAATTGTTATTAGAAATTCATTATAATTCATTATTACAATTATTTTACAAATTGTTAAAATTTATTTTGTAAAATTTTTTCTCTTTTATTTTCAGGTAAGTTTATATCAACATGTCGTGGCCGGAAGAACAGTCTGCCTTCGTCTAAAAATCTCTATGAGTGAATTATGAGGAATTATCGATAAATTGAACCCAATAATTCAGAAAAGAAAAAAAAGGGGGGGGGGGTGGCTTAAAAAGACTTTGAAAAGATTGTTAATTCTACTTTTTTTTCCTACTTATTGTAAAAATTTAGTTTCCGAAATTCCGAATAAATAAGACTTTCGTTTCGAAATTCCAAACCGTTCCCGAGAAATCCGGAAAAAACAAAATCTGGTAAAACCCTAGCTTTAACTTACGGCCGAAGAAAAAAAAGAAGAAACTTAAGGGTTTTGTTCGCCAGTGAGGAACTTTTTTTTTTTTCAGTGACAACCTAGTTTTTTTTTTTTTTTTTTTTTTTTTTTTTTTTTTTTTTTTTTCTTTTTTTGGACTCATTTGACAGAGAAACCCTAAAGAAATTTTCGGTGTTTTCAAAATTAAAATCGGGCGGTAAAAAACAGAGTAATGGGAGTTCCGGGGAGTTCAAAGTTGGGTGCATCGTTCGGGCTCATATCGCGCGGCGTAGACTGATCTAGTTGTATATAAATACACGAAAAATTGGATATACATAAAAAATGCATAAGTTATGCATAAACTACTTAATTTGTTTTATTGGAAAATTTTATAATTATGAATATAATTATGCACAATTATGCATAAATAAGTATGCATAAAATGGTAAAAGAGTTGAATAATATTTGCAAATTTTCCTGCTCTATAATTTAAAAAAAATATATATGCATAAATTATGAAAAATTATGCATGTCCAGATTTTGATGCTTAAAAAAATTATGCATATAATTTTTGAAAGTTATAAATTTTGGTGCTTTAAAAAAAATATGCTTGTCCACACTGTAAAAAATTTTGTGTAATTTTAACACAATTTATAAGTCAAAAACGATCCACACATTTTTATTTGTCAATAATAACACAATAACAAATATTGCCTAGCAACATGTGTCAAAATAACAATAAGTGTTTGTCAAAATTAACATAAAAAGAATAACAAACAAAGTGTGTAGACCGAGTTTGTTAAAAATACACAAAATTTTTTACAGTGCACACTTTTTTATAAGTGATACAAAAATAATACATTTTTTATGTAAATTTTTTGCGTTTATTTTGCATAAATTTTATGCACTTTTTGCACCACTTTTTCGTACGGGAAGAAGGTGAAAAAAAGATCCAACTCTGAAAAGACTTTTTTTTTTGGCCCTGAAAAAGACCTAGCCCATTTATAATTGAGATTATCCATCATTATCATTGAGATTCGGACCATAGAAGCCATTGCTCTGAATATTTCATTATTTTCTGTATTCAAGTCATTTATCGTCAATAGTTATATCATCTATGATATCGTACTTATTTATATCATCTCAATTATGTCATTATATCATACATCAATATTATATATCTGATTTAATTGACTCATTAAAATTTTGAAGCGTCGATATTACCAAATATTTAACACTTTTTCTTTCATTTTCTAAACTGTGAGCTTGAAGACGTATTCACGTCAAAAAAATCTCCTTTACGAAACCAAATTACTTTAACTAGCTTTTCAATGGTTGAGTTTTATTTGTAAGCGACAATTTCGCATAATGGTTTTTTTTACTTAATCTTTTTTTTTTAATTTGTACCAGAAACGCATTGGACCTCAAATAATAATCTTTGATAATATTACACTATTAGATACACCGACAATTGTCAAGATGACAAAATTTGTGTGAAATAAGTTATCATTACAAAAGTGCCGTAAATAATTATTCATCCTGGTAATTACTCTTCTTTCATACGGATACCGCATTTTTTTTTTTTGCTTTGTTTTTATTTCTTATCACGGGATCAATTTACGTAATCGTGTTTTTTTTTTTTTTTTTTTTTTTTATTTCATGTGTGTAAATATCGTATATATGGATAATTTCATAATTTTTTTCTAATTATTAACTATTTTAAGCTGCAATTTTTTTTTTCGGCGTAATGATAATGAAACATCCGCGAGTGCATTCGAGACATAAATTAAGACGTTATGTATTAATGACAAGGGAAAAAAGTCGACATTATTCTATATCAAATCATATACAGTACTTTCACACGTCTTATAAATAAGATGATTTTATTTTATTTAATATTGCATTTTTTTTCTATTGCAGATTTTGCATTATGCAAGTTACATCATTTAAACGGACTTACTTTCACTTTGCGATACAGAATTGATTTTTTTTCTGCAATTTTTTTAAAATCGCGATACATCGTAAAAACGTATAATACGATTATCTTTTTTTAAAAAAAGGTATCGACAAGTGTGTTGTATTATTTAACGGCGACCTTGACATTGTTATTATGCAAGTAGGCTGCCATAACAAACATAATTGACTTTACTTATCAATTTAGAAAAAAAACGAGTATATTATCGATAATTTTTCAGCGCCCCGTTATTAGCAAATTAGCATTCAGATCAAAAGATGAATCACGTAAATAGAAAGAGACTAATTAATTATTTTTAAGGAAATAATTATGTTTTTTTTAAATTTAAAAATTGCATTTACTTACCAAATTAAAGGCATATTTGGAGTGAAAATATTTGGCTCGTAGGAATCTAAGGAGGTATGTGTCGTCTGTTCTTGTTGATAATTCTGGAAAATCTGAAAGCAGAAGACAAAAAATAATAAAATTCAGATTGATTTACAGGCGTTAGCATGTTTAGAAAATCGGACGACAGATAATGCAGCCCCGTAGCCAGACTGATAAACTCAAGGAGGCAAAGGGCTTTCGTAAACCGAAGGCAAATAAATTTTTTACGATTTTTTTTTCTAATTTGAAAAATACGATAAAAAAGTGATAACAAATACGAAAAAGTGATAAAAAAATTGTATAAAATTTTTACAAAATAAATGCAAAAAATTTATATACAAAATTTATTATTATTGCATCATTTATACAAAAATTTGGACATGCATAATGTTTTCAAAGTTAATGCATATTTTTTTAAGCACCTAAATCGAATATGCATAATTTTTCAAGCATGGAAATCTGGATATGCATAATTTTTGCATATAATTTATGCATAAATAATACCTTAGGCATATAAGTTATGCAAAAGGCAAGAAAATTGGCAAATATTATGCTCATTTCACTTTTTTTCCATTTTATACATACTTATTTATGCATAATTCATGCATAATTATATTGTAGGATGAAAAAGAGGTTGAAAGGTCTCCTCACCAATTTTTTTTACGTTTTTTCTGCATTTGATTGGCATTTTTCTGCATCTTATTTGCATTTTATTTGGACTTCATTTGCATTTTATTTGGACTTCATTTGCATTTTATTTTATTTGGACTTCATTTGCATCTTATTTGTATTTTGTTTCGACTTCATTTGCAATTTATTTGAACTATATTTGCATTTTCCTGCATTTGATTTGCATTTTTCTGCACTTTATTTGCATTTTATTTCGACTTTGTTCGCTTTTTATTTGGACTTTATTTGTATCTTACTTTAATTTTATTTGGACTTTATTTTTATTTTTTCTGCATTTCATTTGCATTTTTCTGCGTTTTAATGGAATTTTATTCGGACTTGATTTTCAATTTTCGGCATTTATTTGCATTTTATTTCATTTTTCTTCGTTTTAATGGAATTTCATTTGGACTTAATTTGCATTTTTCTGCATTTTATTACGACTTTATTTGCATTTTATTGGGCTTTATTTGCATTTTATTTGGGCTTTATTTGCATTTTATTTGGACTTTATTCTTATTTTATTTATTTGAACTTTATTTGCATTTTTCTGCATTTTATTCGCACTTTTCTGCGTTTTATTGGAATTTTATTTGTATTTTTCTGCATATTTCTTGTATTTTTACACCAGATATGAACTTGATTCTATAAAGTCACCCCATTTTGTAGACCGCGGCGCACCTTAATGCCATTAATTAATTCTATAATAAAGAAAATCTCGTACATTATTTCTATGGCAATGAAATGAAAACTGGATTGCATCTCCTTTCGAAGGCTTTCTCTTTATCTATAATCCCAGTGCACAAGAAAAAAAAAAAAAATAATAATAATAATAATAATCTTAAAAAATTCAATATATGTCAAAAAACGCGTTTTACCGGAATTTTTAACAATATTCAAGTTAAACGAGATGTATGATGCTTATGGATGCATAACGCCTATATGTTAAGCATATTAAAATATAAAGTTGCAACTGGTCGGCGCGTCAAAATGTCCGCGTGCTTATGTAGCTTTAAAAAAAAATGTTCGAAGGCTGACCTCCAGATGTATGAATTCTTTTGTTGCTATAATTATGAAGATCAGGGAATTTTTATGATAATATCAAATTCATCAGGCTGTGTCAAATCTAAATTTTTCTACTTTATAAAGTGTAATTAAATATATTGCACGACTTTTCAGGGTTTTCCGAAATAAGATCCAAACTAGGGGTGAGGTTGGACTAGTGACCAAAAGCCATGTTGACTGGGATGAGTTGGGTGATTGAGAACTAAAATTCTTGGGTTTACTTTTTTTTTTGGTTCTAATTTTCAGTTTAAGCCGTAAGCTTTAAGAGCCTAAAATTATCCATAAAACCTGCGGGGAAAACTTGGCTCTAACTGGAATTTTCCACTAGAGTTGTACGAAAAAGAAATACATAAATGATACCAAAATCATGTATAAATTATTTCAAGTACGCAAAAAAAATGGCCTAAAAACATATTTTTCCGTTGGAGAAAAAAAGTTAGAAATTGGCCCAAACTATTGGCCTAAAGTAACCAAAATTGTTAAATTTAGGCCAATTTCTACCTTTTTTTCCCCAACGGAAAAATATGATACTAGGCAATTTTTTTGCTTACTTTTACGTGGCGATAGCAAAATTTTGGTCCAATTAAGTCTTATCAGTGAAAAAAATTTTTTGTGATTTTCATGATTTTGGCCATTTTTGGCCACTTTTGCCCTTAAAGTTCCAAGGCCAAATTCATGATTTTCGGCCAATTTTTTTTTGCATACTTTTACATGGTTAGGAAAAATTTGGGTCCAGCGTGATCTTCGCGGCAAAGCATTTTTTTAGAGTTTGGCCATTTTAGCCAAACAAAACAAAATTTAGCATTTTTTTAGAGTTTGGCCAAAGTGTGGCCAAAGTGGCCACACTTTGGCCTTTTGGGGGAAAAAACCAAAAAAATACGTATCTAGACCAGTTTTTTGCTTACTCTCACGTGGTTATGGCGAAATTTGTGTGCAGGGACATCTTTGCAGCGAAAAATATTTTTTTAACTTTCGGCCATTTTTGGGGCCACTTTCTTGTTGAAAGAAAAATTTTAAAGCACATGTACTTAGGCCAGTTTTTGACGTACTTTTTGGCTGTCATCGAGAAATTTTGGTTCGGCGACACTAACATGAAGAAAATAAAATTTTTTTCTTTAAATGGCCATTTTGTCCACTAGATAATTTTTTAAAAAAATAACAATTACGCCTTTAGATAGCCCTTTAAAGAGCTTTTTTTTCGTTTTTTGGATTCTTCAATCGGACAGCCCATTCTCGGCCAAAAAAATAAAAACTAAATTAGCACTCCCATCAAAAACGCCTCAAAAACGGCTTTTATTTCGACCCTAATGTTTGGCCTAATTTACTCCCTCACTAGATCCTATCGATGGGAAAATTAATTTAATTTTGAAAAAAAAAATTTAATTTTGGGGCACAAACCTTTTGGTAATTCGGTGGCAGCCTTTCACAATCAAATTCTAACTTTTTTTTTTTTTTACATTAAAAACATTGCAAACAGCAAAAAAAGTGTTTTGTAGAAAAAAAAAATTATATTTTAGGTTTTTTCAAAGAAAGAAAGAGTTTGGGATTTTAGAGCGTTTAAGAGTATATCTGGTCAGCCTGTATAAGACAAAGCAGCCATTCCTTTCGGTATTCACTAAATCTTCCTCTTGTCTTTCTTACACTTTCGCTGCAGCAATTTGAATAATCGGCCTTAATTACATTGTTAACATTAAAAGCGTTAACTTTTTATTTTTTTTAATAAACTGGTAAAAACCGGTAGTCTGATACCACAATTACGATAAATAGCTGTTACACATTCCTTAATTTATGAATGCGACCCATAGAGATATGTCGCCTTAAGGCAGATGCCTATACCGCCTACTGGTGAAATGCAGCATTCAAAATATTTTCTGTCTTCAATGAATATTTTAAGCATAAGAAGTCGGACTTCGGAAATCGTATGAACATAAAAACAATTTTTTTTAACAGGTTCAGACAAGCCTATCAAAAACTGTTTTAAATGGTAGAAGTCCATCAAACCGCCCATTTTTAAAATATTATATTTTTTAAACTATTTTTCCTCAATTCTAAAATAATCATAAAAAAAAAAAAGTAATAATAATTTTTAGTTTGGAAATGCGCCTTACATTCACATCTTACAACATTATTTATGTTTTATTATTACGTAAAAAATACTACCGCGATATTAGATTTTTGTTCAATATTCCCTAATGATGATAATTAATTCGAATGTTGGTAAATACTCTTTAAACCGCCAGACTGACAACCGAATTAAATTGAAAATCTAGATTGAGGTTTATTTCAAGAAACTCTTTAAACCGATGTCAAGATAATAGCAGAGGCTTGTTTCAATCCCTTCGAATGTCTCTTTCTCCTCTTTATATTTTTTCTTCTTCTTTTTTCTTGGCCCTTTCTTTAATTTAAGACAAGCCCATTTGTGTCCTTTTTCTTTCGTTTCCTCTTTTTTTTTCTTGGAAATAAATAAATTTCTTGAATTAGAAAATAACTTGAAAGGATCTTTTTTTTTTTTTTTTTTTTTTGTACAGTTGACGCAAGCGTTTAGGTCCATTAAATAACCATCTAGCAGGGGATCGTCGTTTATATTAATTAATTAGTAAATGAAAACTGGAAGGTATGTTGTTTGAAAGGATTTTAATGGAAGGTCGTATATATGGGAAAAGAGCAGATTGCGAGAAGTCATTAGAGACATTATTTCATTAATGAAGTTACAATAAAATTTAAAAAAAAAAAAAGAATGGTATCGTTGCTTACATCAACATTGCATCTCCAGCCATAAACAATAAAATTATACCGTCTGTTAATAGGTTGAAGTACATGCTTTTTAATAGTTCGGTTTTTGTAATTGATTTTAAGATTTTCCATGCATAAGCAGTGGCGTAACCAGCTCCATTTTTTTTAAAACCACGTTTACAAAATCCAAAAAAAAAAAATTAAATTGAAAGAGACATTACATAATTACAGTGGTAAAACATTAACTTTTTACACCAAAAAACCTGAAGCAGCCTTGGGCCTGAAATTCGTTTAATGATATAAAATAACTATTTAATTGCAGATTTTTATCTGGATTTTTTTTTGTTTGACTTTGCAAGTTTCCTTAAGCAAATAGGATAGTTTGCCGGTGGATTTTAATTCGCTTCTCGCAGGATGCACGCTATGCGTTTTTCCTTGAAAAAAAAATGTGCTCACTGATCAGCCCAAAGGAAAAAGATCCATAAATTATGACGAGGAATTAATTTTTTTCCCCTGTCCTTTGAGGCCTAGAGGAAGGTAAGGGGGCAGACGATATTACGCAATTTTTATAAACAACCCCAGAAGTTTTTATGAATGAGCATTATGGTGGTAATTAAAATTATTCTAAATTATTGATTATTTTCGAGTGTTATGTTAAAATCATGGATCTGTATCTCTGAACATGTAATAAAACGCTTTGGCGCGGTTTCGGTGCGGTTAAACCCCGTTTTCATGTACAAAATACCGGATTAAAAAAAAATTTTTCATTCCTTGGACTGAAAAGTAGACCATAAAATGTGTTTTCCTCGGAATAAAAAATATTTTTCTTTGCAGGTATCGAAGGTAAATTTCAAGACTCGACCAATTACGGCCCTCGGCTTCGCCTCGAGCCGTAAACTTGGTCTCGTACTTGAAATATTTACCTTCGACACCTGTAAAGAAAAATACTATTTTTTTTACACGTATTTTTTATCGTTAAATGTCTTCACCGCCCGGCTAACCGGTAGATGATATAAACGAACTAATACCTTATTTCAAGACGTTACAATTTTTTTGGGACTTTTATATTTATACCGTAACAGGGGGTTACTTTTAACTCCAGGAGGTTACTTCTGACACTTTATTATTTAAAAATACTTGGAAACGGCTAAGAATTTTTTCAAAAATTAAACTTATTCTAAATGATTGATTATTTTCGATAGGGGGTTACTTTTAACTCCAGGGGGTTACTTCTGACACTTTATTATTTAAAAATACTTGGAAACAAACGGCTAAGAATTTTTTCAAAAATTAAACTTATTCTAAATTATTGATGATTTTCGATAGGGGGTTACTTTTGACACTTATTTTTTAAAAATACGCGAAAACGGCTAAGAATCTTTTCGAAAATTAAATTATTGTTTATTTTCGAGTGTTGTGTTCAAGCCTAGTTGCCTAAACTTGTTTTGCAATGAAAATATTAAGTTTTTAATACGAAAAAAAATATGAAGAAATAACGCAGCCTAAAATACTAAGATGCATTCTGCTGCATCCACCGGTCGAATTGAAATTAAATTGCTTTTCGCACTTGCCTTATATAGTCCCTTAAACAATCATCCTAATTTCACTCAAAATTAAACTATTGGAAGCCGAAAAAACATTGAAGAAAAGAAAAAAAAATTACGATCAATGGGGTTACTTTTACAGATATTTCAATTTCGATGTGTGCTAAATCCACGATGAAATTCGTCGTCGACGAATCGACAACGTTTCCAAGGTTTTGATTACGTTTTGACTACTTTACTCCAGGGGGTTATTTTTGACACTTTCATTTTTTAAAAATACTTGAAAACGGCTATGAATTTTTTCAAAAAGTAAACTTATTCTAAATTATTGATTATTTTCGAGTGTTGTGTTCAAGCCTAGTTGCCTAAACGTTCACTAATTTTTTAAATTACATAGCGATAGTCATTACTAGAACATCTGAAAAGGCACAAATCGTTTTATTAAGTCATTTTCCATTTACAGAAGCCGATAATTTGTCACATCTTCTTCAATTATTAAAGATATTCAGGTAGAAACATGATCGTAAAAAGTAACCCCGTTTTTGTTAGAACGACACCTTTTGTAAAATCTAGTTTTCATTCGTGTTAGAAGAAGTATAGATATTATAAGGGGGTAGAGAATACGTAAAGATTAAAGTGGAAGGAAAAGAAAAACTTTATGAAGAACTGATGGCCAGAGCGACAAAAATTAGAACCAAATCAAAACTCCATGTTACGGTACTGATATGAATATTGTTCTACATTTTACATCTTTTTTCGGAAAAAACGTGAAAAATTGTAAAAAGTAACCCCTTGTTACAGTACTGATATGAGTTTTATTCTACGTTTTACATCTGTTTTTGGACAAAACGTGAAAAATTGTAAAAAGTAACCCCTTGTTACAGTACTGATATGAGTTTTATTCTACGTTTTACATCTGTTTTCGAAAAAAACATGAAAAATTGTAAAAAGTAACCCCTTGTTACAGTACTGATATGAGTTTTATTCTACGTTTTACATCTGTTTTTGGACAAAACGTGAAAAAGGGTCAAAAGTAACCCCCTGTTACGGTATTGATATGAATTTTGCTCTACATTTTACATCTGTTTTTGGAAAAAACATGAAAAAGGGTAAAAATTAACCCTCTGTTACGGTACTGATATGAATGTTGTTCTACATTTTACATCGGTTTTTGGACAAAACGTGAAAAAGGGTCAAAAGTAACCCCTTGTTACGGTACTGATATGAATGTTATTCTACATTTTACATCTGTTTTTGAAAAAAAAGTGAAAAAAGTAACCCTCTGTTACGGTACTGATATGAATGTTATTCTACATTTTACATCTGTTTTTGAAAAAAAAAGTGAAAAAAGTCACCCTCTGTTACGGTACTGATATGAATTTTGTTCTACATTTTACATCTGTTTTTGGAAAAAACGTGAAAACCTGTAAAAAGTACCCTCTGTTACGGTACTCTCCTCTATGCGTTGTTTTAAAAGTTCCTTTTAGCGGAAGTCAACGGACGTGTCTCCATAATATGATTGGAGATAGTCTGTTTTGATCGTTTCTAAATATCACGTGACCACACGTTTACCCGCTCATGTTGAAGCGGGTAAATCTTTTCTCACGTGATTTTGAAAAAGATTTAAAAGTGACTTATCTCCAATCGTATTCACGATTGAGATACGTCAGTTGTCCACTGCGCACGGATTTACCGAATTATATGTCACTGGAAAAAAAAAAAAAAAAAAAAAAGAAAAAAAAAGAACCATCGCCTGTAGTTGTACGAAGGAGATATCACAGTCTTCTTCGGAGGTGATAATATCCCTAGTATATTTATAATTTCACTTATATTAACAGTACGATCAGTGTTCCGAATGAAATTTATACGAAGAGGAAATCAAAACTTTATTTTTCAACGCCTAGTGATCTCTTTTTATTAAAAAAAAAAAAAAAATTTAATTGTTATCTATATATATATAAAATTGAAAACGTCGCGTGTCTGTTTGTAACCCGAAAACCTCCCGGCCATTTCCGGTCACTCCAGAAGGCTGTTTTTTCGGATAAAGTTGCTCCACTTCATCCTTAGCCAGGGAAAAATCGAAAAATCGGGAAATTTCACCGCGTTTTCCGGGAAATCGCCTTCGAATAAAATCATGACCTGTCTTTTTAAAATTCACCCAACTCATTAATTTAACCCGTAAACAGAGAAGAATTCGGAACATAAAAAGAATTGATTTTTTCTTAGAAGACTGATCCTAGGGCGAACCGGAACAATGAACCTTTTTTTTTTTCTTTTTATTACATCCAAGGTTCCGTCAGTCTTTGTTCGTTGCGTCGCCAATTTTATGCATGTGTACCTTTTTTTCTAACCTAGCCTTCTCTTACATTTCCCTTTTTTTTTTTTTTACATAATGATGATAACTCTTTTAGTTTAAGTATAGGGATAAGGATAAGGATAAGGGTATAAGAACTTTACAGGGTAAAAGCTTTTGAAAATTATGCAGATGCTATTTTTTAAATTAAAAACTTGGCTTTCTTTTTTTGATTTCATATCTTAAAAATTAACACATGCTTTAATCATTTTTAAAAGACAATTATTTATAAAAAAAAATTTTAGCCGAAATTATGTAAGTACCATTTAGTCAACTACTGGGTGTCCGAGAAGTTGGCACAACCATATCGGAGTGCCAGGGCGGCACTATGCGCAATCGATAGCGCTACGTTAGTGCTACAATATACTGTTAGTGCTCCGTTAGTGCTGCGATAGGAAAAAAGTTATTAGATAGTCATTCTGTGGGCTAACTTCGATCTATCCCCCCACCTACGTTTAGTGCTACGTTAGTGCTATAAGAAAATGTTGATATTTTTATTAGTGCTGGGGTCTGTCGTTAGTACTGTGTTGGAGCTATGAGAAAATGTCTAGCAAGTTTATGGGTAAAGAATCAAACCAAAATTAAACTCTTTAAAAAGGGGCCATTCAAATATTACGTCATTATTTTAGGGGGGTGGAAGAGGGTCGTTTGGCTGAGGACGAAGGAAAGGGGGAGTATTGGTGATATGATGCTGACGTCATCATTTACACTAGATATAGTTATAATTAGTTACACTTAGATATAATTCCATTCAAAACTTTAAAAGTATGATTTTTTTAAATAATTTTGTAACAAATAAATAAGTAATTTGTTATAAGTTTTCATTTGTAGCTTAACCACTTTTAAATTTCAGGCCTATTTTATGTTAATATTTCGTATTAATAATAAATGTATTTTGCCATTTTATTGAAAAAGAAAAATATTCCTTGATAAGAGGGGGGGGGGGCAGCGAATAATGAAAATTTCCAGGGGGGGTTCTACTAACGATGACAAATGATGATCACGGGGAGGGAGAAGGTCTAAAATGTCGAAAAAAATTATAACGTAATATTTCAATGGCCCCAAAGACAAAATTAAAGCGAAATGGACCCGAAACCGCATTTTGAAGGAAACCGCACCGGAACCGGTTGACAGCGTAATGTCATATCCATCGGAGACAGTAGGACGTTATGACTCTTCTTTCAGGTTCAGTGCTTAGAGTATTATAACCTCACCGTCTCTTTCCGCTAAAGAAAATTAGGGATCTTCCATACGATTCCGTAATTAGCTGTAGAGCCTCCCCAGTATAGGGTATAAATGAATTATGCTGAACAAGTCGCGGAGGCCCGCGAAGCGGGCCGGAGCGGCTTGTCATTAATAAAAAAAAAAAAGAGACAATGACAATGACATTCAGGTTTCTCAGCATCCAATGCCAAGTGCATTCTTACGTATAAAAATTCATCAAGATGGTTATAGAAATCTCGGAAACGATTTCACCACCGCCTAGCTAGGCGTCCTTATGGAAATGAAAAAAATTCTATTATTTAACCTTCTTTCCAATTAGTTGACCTCTCTTAACAGCAAAACGTGTCGCCCAACGCTTTAAACCATTTCTTTTTGATAGACACAAAGAAAATATACGAAAGATTTTTATTAGGGATTTTTCATATCACGAGAAAAAAAAAAATTACGCAAGGTCGGGGAAAGATGAGAAATTAAATTCTTTTCTAAAATAGAATAAAGTACCGAGGTGTTGCCGTTTAACTTAAAAAAATAATAATTTTGCTAGCTGAAGCAAAAAAAAAAAAAAAAAAAAAAAAAAAAAAAAAAGGCGAAAAAAATTACTTTCAAGGAAGCAGAGAATCGCGTAATTACATATACAAGTCACGGAAGCACGATCTCTTTTTATTCTCTTTTTTTTTCGTCTAAAGTGGTCGTTTTTGCTTCAATCAAAAAACTTCGATTAGGATTAAGCGAGAATTTCATTAACGCCAACAGATACTTTCGCTTTTGGCGTATCTAAGTCTGGAGTATTATTCAAGAGGTCAACGCTCCAAATATCAATATAATACGATTAATTGTATTACAAAACGATAATAATAACAAAAAAAAAAATTTCATTGTTTTTAATTTTGAAAGTAAATTGAGTCTTTTTTTTTTTTTTTTTTTTTTTTTTTAATTTCCGCAAAGATTCTCGATTTGTTTAAATGTTTTATTTTAAAAACATAGAACGTCAACCTTGTAGAATCGGCTATTGTTTACTCGTGTTTTTTTTTTCATTAACCTATCCGTATATGTCCATTTACGATTTGCTACACTTTTTTTTTTCTATTCCTGATTTTCTTAAAGCGATGACGAGGCTGAAACGAAATAAGGCAAGGTTCTCCGTAAGAAATTATTTTTCAACTTTTTACTGCTTAATTAAAGAAAATATTTTTTTTTTTTTTTTTTTTTTTTAACAAAGTAATAAAATGACTTTAAAAGGAAGGGTGTAAAAAAAGTGAACGTTAATTAAGAGTTAATATGAATCTGGATGTAATAAAAATTTAACTGTGACAAAGTTGTTGCGGAATCGCGAAGAAATATGGGGCTGTTGATTTGGTGTCGAGGGCAATAATTTTCCATTTTCGGGGATTTCCGATACTAAATTATCTGGAGAAACTAGGGCTGCAATTCCGATTCCCATTCAGTCATTTTTTTAAAAGCATAAAAAAAGCAAATTACAAAAAAAAAGTAAAATAAAATAAAAATAAAAAATAAATAAATACAGGTTTTACCGGCGCCACGGAAAAATTCCGATAATTTTGCAATCTCTACTATAAACCAACGATTGATTGAAGGCAGTGAAATTAATGCGTCTAAATTCCGATTATCTTGGATTTACCACGTCTTATATGTGTCGATTTTTTAAGCGACAAGCATAATTACAGGATAGCAAGTTTCATGTACAGCATAAAAATCCATTTTTGATAGATAAAAGCGCAACAATTGCCTACGCTGCTCTAGTCTTGAATATTTGGGATATGTCTGTTCCGTTAAATTGTTTATATTGGGCTCACTTTTATATATAAATTATATAAAAAATATATATATAAAATAGATAGAATATATATTAATATTTTATATTTTTTTTATATGATTTATGTACACGGTAAAAAATTTTATGTTAAAAGTAACATAATTTGCCTGTAGCCTCGAACGAAACACTAAAAACAAAAAAATATCTTATGGACAATAACATTCTATTTTTTTTAACATAAAAAATGTGTAGCGCTTTTTTAGCAAGTTAACATAAAATTTTTTACCGTGTATAAAACTTCGTTTTCATTATTTTTAGTGTTCGAAAAAATAATCAAAACAATAAAAAAAGTGGCAGCAGAAGAAAAAGTCCAAAAACATACAGTATTTCCGGTGGTACTAATTGGCCAATCGAGACAGGACATAATTTTTTTTAAACTGTTTTATTTTTTCACTGCCCGGCTAACACCGGCCGGTTGTGAATAAAAACTAACACCTTCAATTGTTTCAACAAAAGAGAAAAACAAATAGCAAAGAAAAATTTCAGCAGGCAAGGCAAAATTTTCAGGCAACAAAAAACAGAATATTGCCCCCTCCCTAAAAAAAAAAAAAAAGAAAAAGGTTTTTGAGAAAAAAAAACTGAATAAGTCGTTGCGCTTTCGTCTATTTCTTGGAGGTCTAGGCTCCAGTCTTATTTTTTCGGGACACCCTATACTTCGAAAATCGTCCATATCTACTTTTGAAGCAAAAAATCAAAATTCTATTTACGAAGCTCTTTTCTACTAGCAAGTAAACACCTGCGGAGAATGCTTTAGATGTCTACATCGATTACTTTTTCTGAATAATTGGGTCTACAATAATTTTCCGAAATTTCGGGGAACTCATCGTAGTTCCAATTTTTGAGAAAAAGCAGCTGAAGCACAAATCTGAAATTTTCGGTGACGATACATCCTGGATTATACAAGGACACTTCTTAAGTAGAATTCTGATGTTTTTCTCCTGAAAAAACTTATAAAAAACGATTTTCAAAGTACAAGTTGTTAAAAAAAAGGATGGAGCCTATCCTTAAAACTTTAGCCTAGCCCCTGCCTTAAAGCATCGTAAATGCTTTTCGTTAAAATAACTCAACCTATGCTCGATCTCGGTTTAATTGTGATTAATCAAATTACACTACCGGAAGTTGGTCCTTTTTTTTTTTTTTTTTTTACGTTTATGTTTACTATTTCATCGTGGCATCACATTTATTAAAGACTCATATACGTAGATGCCCAAATATGGAGACTTATTATGATTAATCACAGAACCTGACATATGAGCACTGAACAAGCCATTGAAAAAAAAAAAAAAAAAATCTTGCGTGATTTCGAATTTTTGTTTACTTGGATTATTATTGTAAAACGAAACAGAAAATTAATCTAACAAAATTTTTCTACCCCCCTTTTCCAAAAAACTACCCTAGGGGAGATAAGGCGAAAGCTTGAAACATGCCGAAAATTTGGGCCGTAAGCATCAGTTATTGAAAAAAAAATTGTATTCTACTGAATGTAAATTTTTTTTCAATTTGGGGGGCTGTCAAGTACGGAAAAGACTTACAAATAATATGCAAAAGTTTTACAAAATAAATGCAAAAAATTTATATAAAAATTGCAATTGCTCTTTTATAATTTATACTTAGACTTTGACGCTCATAATTTTTCCAGCATTCATGATTACCGTAAACCGGGGCGAGATTGACCGGCGGGGTGAGATTGACCGGAAATCCCAAATTAGCTTTTTGCTTTTCTGAGCCATTTTCTGAGGCAATTTTAGCATTTTGAGGATCGTCATTATAATCTTAAGGGTTGAAACTAAAATTACCATGCGAAATAATTTTGACTTCGCCATTCCAAAAGGGCCGACATTCGGTTTGATTTTCAGTGCAAATAAGTACTACTATAATAAGTTTTAAAACTTGTAAATAAAGCCCTTCTCGATTTAATGGTAACGGCTTACCTGGAAATTCCGTTTAAAAATATGTTTCAAATCCAAATTCTATTTTCGGAATTTCATTTTTTTTTATTTTAGTGTGAACAATACAGGCCTATTTAAAAAACCAGCCTTTTTGTCTCAGGTACGGGGTGAAATTGACCACCTTGCACTAGTTCTAAATCCGTTTTTAATGAATGAGTATGACTTCATTCAATGTTATTTTAACCGTTTTTAGCGAACCTGGGTGTAAGTAAGGCGCGTTTCTGATTTTTTTGCTGCTTCTTCACTATGTCTCAAAATTAATTTTCTAAAATTAATTTTCAAAATTTCCGGAAGTACTCTGCTTTAATTATTCAAACATGGATTACTAATAAAAAAACACGCAATGTAGTAAAACTAGCCGACTTCATTTTTAAAGCTTGGTTCAGAAATCCATAACTGAAGCACAGTACTTCCGGAAATTTTGAAAATTAATTTTAGAAAATTATAATTTTGAGCCATAATGGAGAAGCGGCACAAAAATCATTTGAATTTAAATGATGAACATTTCTCTTTTTTTTTTTTTAATTAATTTATTTTTTTAAATTTTTTATTTTATTTTATTTATTTTTTATTTTTTAAAAAAAGTTGCCGGAAGGGAAAAATTTTATTTTAAGAAATTGTTACTTCATAGAAGATTTTTATTACTTTTTTTGTGTTCATATTTTCAAAAAGTTACCAAAAAGTGATCTGAAAAAGGATTTTATATTTTTTGTTTTTATCAGTCAATCAGTCAATCAGTTGAAGGGCTGTTACTAATTTTGAAACTTTTTTGGTGTAAAAATAAAAGTTTCCTACCATTTGTTTTGCTGTGTAAGTAAGCGCCTTTATTATTATTACACTTGTGAACTATGGCATTTCGCACTAGGGTATATTTGACAATTTTTTCCCCCCATTAAAAATAAAAAATCAATGTCGGTTTTTCACTGTTTCAACCCTGTAATAGTTGCTCAATATGTAGGTAGGATTTTTTTACCGTCATCAAGAGAAGCATTTCAGAGAAATCGAAGCAAAATATTATTTGTTAAAAAAAACAGTGTTTTTTTTTTCCTAAGTGTAAGATTTAACTTTGGCTTATTACGACAAGCTGAAATGAAATTTCGTAATGATTTTTTTTGGTTGCTTAAGAAGTATGCCTATCTGACTGCAGATTAAAAAAAAAAAAAAAAGTTGCAAAATGTTGACCAGAACAAAAGCTACGACGAAAAGAAAAATGAAAACCGGCCCAAATGTTCACAAGTGTAAGTGTGGACAAGCCCATATAAAGTGTTTTATAAATATCTATTCAATTTTTGAAACAAGATTTTCCATTTTTCAATAAAAATCCATATAATGACCAGAAGCTGTTTTTAGTTTTTTTTGAGCTTTAAATGCTGGTCAAAAAAATTAAGCTCACTAGTGCTAAGAGTGCTAGTGGACCCCCACAATATGGCGTAAAATTAATTCGTAATTGTTTAGTCAGAAAAGCTACAGCGTCAGTCAAAGTCAAAAACCGGTCAGTCTCGCCCCGGAATACGGTAACTCAGAAACAGAAATAGCTAGACGCAAACCGACTTAATTTTCGAAATCTACGTTAAAAACCCGATAGGAAACGGTACCTTTTTCACAAAGATCTAAAAGTCCAATTTTCATCCCTTATGAAGTTTTCAAAAGCTTTGACCCTCTTGCGCACCCTCAAGACGCCGCTTAAAAAAATTTCGGAGAGGAAAATCGTTTTGCAATAGAAAACTGCAGCGATTGCGCCACCAGACATTTTAAAAATCCAAAATTTTTTATTTTCGACCCACCCTAATGGCAGTTGCAAGGCAACCTAAAAGAATATTTTATTTAACAAGGGATTTGGCATACCTGTTATCATAAATTTACCGTAGATCGGGGTGAAGTTGAACGGAAATTAAAAAAAAAAAAAAAAAAAAAAAATCTAGGTTTATTTTAGGCACTAGAAATAAATTTTTTTACTTAAGTTTCCTAAAAACAATATTCACTAGATGAAATAAAAAAATTTATTTTAGTTGCCTAAAATAAACGTATAGAACTTATAGAATTTTTTTGGTTAAATTTTTACATCTTGTGGTATTTTTTATATATAATTAATATTATATATATTAATAATTATATTTTTATATTAATTATATATAATTTGATATATAATTTATATATAAAAAATACCACAAGATGTAAAGTTTAACCATTTTTTTTGGATTTCCTTTCAACTTCACCCCAATCTATGGTACAAGCAAAATTTATGATTAAATTGCAGTTTGATCGTAATTTTTTTTTTCTCAGATTTGAGCCGAAAGCACTGATGTAACGAAATCCTATAGTAAGAAAAAAAAACGAGTTTTATTTTTTAGCAATTTCCAAAACTCAGTCAAAACTTGATTTTGATATCGATCATCAATAAATATTATGCCATTTGCCAACGTTTCACCTACAAATTAATTTTAGTGGTCCGATTTTTCATTTTCCTCGTGTCTAAACTTTTCGGATTGTGATTGACCGATTGCCTCATTGATGGATTGATTAGATGTTTATTTATTTGCTTAATTAATTCATTAGTAGTGATTTATTATCTTTTTTTTTTTAAATGAAGGCTTAGCGAAGTCAATATTTAAGTTATAGTTAGAGGTTAGAAATGTCCGGGTCAAACGGGTAAGATGGGGGGCGGTTCGATCCTCCACGGCTACTAGTTGTTAATTTTTTTTTCCGAAAATTCGTTTGATCTTCCTTTGGATTTTCTCTTCAGTTTCCACCAAATGCATTTTTTTTTGAAAATTAAGCTGGGCTGCAGTTTTGATTCATTTTTATTCGGAATCGGAATCAGTGCTTTTTTTGAAGAAATCGGAATCGATCGCATCGGCATCGGCACTCGAAAAAATATTTTCGATGCCGTGGGTTGTTCAAAATATTTGTTAGTTGGAATCGGAATGGGAATCTAAAGTTTTTTTCCACTTTTCGGAATCGGAATCGGAATGTTACTCATAAATAGTCAAGATTCATCGGAATCGGAATCGGAATTGCAGTCCTGAAACTAAGCTACACCCGGGGTGTTAAAACTTTTTTTCATATTAAAAGTTGGCGATTAGCATCATCCCCTAATATTTACCTTGCTAATTATTAAATCATTAGGACAAAAATTATGTCATTTAAATATTAATCATCTGATTCTTTTGCCTCGTGTCATATTTAACAGAAAATATATAAAGACGTTCTGTCTTTTTTTTTCTGTCTGCTGAACTTATATCATCGTTCGTAATTCTATATCCACAAAAGAATTAAAAAAAATGTGTTGATATACTGGTTTTGATATCGCGAGTCCGTCCATATGATCTTGACCATGTTCCAAGTCTCTGTTTACGCATTAGGAATATTTCCATGTTTATAAATATACAAATGGACGAGTACGTTTTTTTTTTTTTTTTTTTTTTCTTTGAGCAAGGCTTACCGTTCAGCAGTCTCAGCATTTCTTGGAGTTTTTCCGCTCGATTTTCCGGCGTTTCCTTTGATCCATTATCACTTTTCTTTAAGAATTCTTCACTTAAATCCCGATCGACAGGAAACATAACCAAAGGTCTGACGCTGTCAACGGCCGTTGCCATATTAATTGGAGATTAATAAACCGTTCACTGAACTGATAACGAAAACTTCGAAGAAGAAAAAAAAAAAAAAAGTCAGCAATAAAAATTGAACTTAAGTTTTTTTTTTTTTTTTCGATCGTATTTATCGGAAGTCTCGAAGAAGTAATTTTACGGAGTCACTTTCTGTGTTGCTGGTAAGAGAGCACTAAAAGAACTGGCCAGACCTGTGATTGTCGATCCGCCTTTAGGTTTCGTTACGATTTCGTTTTGGATTTATGTTTAACTTACGACGTTTAATTCATTTGGATTTTGAAGGAAGAAACGGTATCGCGGATCGCGATAGTTGAGTCATCCATTATTACGTATGATACTTGTTTATATCAAATCAAAATTCATTTCCAAAACCGTCAGCTTGGGAATTTCTCAAATTGAGCCGAGTTTTTTTTAAAACTGCTTTCGGAGGGAAATCCAAAGGCATGAAAAGCTAACCGGCTTTTTATTTTTATTTTGTTGGAAGATTTTATGGATTTTTTTTTTTTTTTTCGTAAATTTAAGTGGGAATGAATGTTGTGTGATTTGCACCTAAAGGTTAGAATTTTTCGGATTTTAAGTCTTTAAAAATCTAGGAATTTCGATAAAACCCTTCAGTCGGGAAAAAACCGGAAGGAAATTGTTCGAGTTTCGAGAATGCTTGGGAATCCCGAGAATCGTCGAGAAAATCCCGGAAAAATGACAAAAAACTTTTTTAGAGGAAGAATTTTTGGGAATAGAGATTGCTCCCGAGAATTTCCGTCCCGGGACGAGAATCAATTTTTTCCGGAAACAATTTCCCGGGAACATTTTTTTTAAATGGTCGGGAATCCCGCTTCTCGGGAATGGAATTTTTTTATCTTCGAGAATTCCCTATTCCCGAGATGGACAAGTTTTTTTCCGGGAACGGGAATAATATGAATTTGATCAACTTTTTGACCATAAAATTTTCAATATTGTAGGAAAAAAATTATGAATCAAAAATGAAAATCAAAAATGTTTTTTCCTTGTCTGTCCCGGCTTTCCCGGTATTCCCGGGAATCCACGTATCAATTCTTGACTCCTGAGAAATGAAAAAGCTAATCAGAACGAGAATTCCCGTCCCGGGACTCCCGGGATGAGAATCAATTTTTTCCCGAAAAGGTTTCCCGGGAACATTTTTTTTAAATGGTCGGGAATCCCGCTTCTCGGGAATGGAATTTTTTTATCTTCGAGAATTTCCTACTCCCGAGATCGACAAATTTTTTCCCGGGAACGGGAATAATATAAATTTGATCAATTTTTTGACCATTTATCACATAAAATTTTCAATATTTCAGGAAAAAGTTATGAAAATGAAAAATGATTTTTCCTCGTCTGTCCCGGCTTTCCCGGTATTCCCGGGAATCCACGTATCAATTCTTGACTCCTGAGAAATGAAAAAGCTAATGAAAACGAGAATTCCCGTTCCCAGGATTAATTTTCTTTTTTTCAAAAACGGGAATCCCCGATTCCCGGGAGTGGGAATATGTTGGGAATTTGAAATCTCTATTTGGGAAATAAAGCTAGAGTCCTGAGAAATTTCTATGCTAGAATTCTCGAGACCAGAGGTCCGAAGCCGAATGCCGATACCGGTGCTGGTGCCGGTGCCAGCCGCGGTCGGCTGGAGTGGTCGGTATGCCGAAACTTGTGCCAATGCTACATAATTTATTTTAAACTTGGTGCCAGTGCCGGTGCTGTAACAATTTTTTTTCAAGTAGAAAAAGAAAATTTACAAAATTGATGGTGGTGCAGGCACCGGTGCTGGATTCGGCTCCGGCACGAGCGGCAAAAATTTTGCTATTCCGGTACCAGCGGTGGCGCCAACTCCAGCACTTTTGATATTTCGGCGCCAATGCCAGCGCCTGCTCCAACGAATTTTGACCGGCTTCGGATCCCTGTTAAAAGCATGTCCGAGGTCTACTCTAAACTCTTGTGTTTTTCCATTCCCTAACCCATTTAACCATTTAACCATTCCAAAATCCTGTATAAAATTTTTAAAAAAATCTTTCAAAGCTAAAATACGCTTAGATTTACAGTTTTAAAATTCTTAATGTACTATTTGAAAAGTACTATTAGAAAGTTTGCATTGCACCTGCTTTTGCATTCCCCCCCTCCCCTCCAAAACCTACGATATTTTCCGAAAAACTGAGCAAAATGAATCAATTTTTTTTCGACTGAGAAAGTCTTGGTGAGCTCTAATTTTACTATCACGATATATGCACGATAAATTGATATTCATCTTTGCTTTTTTTCCTTCCAGGTTACATTACGACGTCGTTTTCTGCGGAAAATAAAGAAAAAGTAGCCGTCAGAATTATTCCTATGGTTAACGATCAAAGTTGAACTTTTTGTTTTAGGAGGAAGGAGATGGCAAAAGGTAGGGCTCTATATCAAATATTTACTATTTTTTTTTTTTTTTTTTTTGGCAATGCTTTGTTGTTGCCGCTTCGGTCTTTCATCTTACACGACCATAGGTGGCTATGCAAAACCACTCCTCCTTGCTCCTGCACATCAAATTGACAACCCAACTTTGAACTTTTTATTTATTTTTTTTTTTTTTAACCGAGGTGGAAAAATTATTCATGGACACACAATTATAAAAAAAAATAAAACTCGGCTTAACTTAACTTTTTTGTACTAAGGTGGAAAAATCCTGCATTAGCCGAACACCCAATTTCGGAGTCTGCTCTCCTTAAGTACGTATCAGACTCCTATTTATTGCTGATTTGTTCCCGGAACAGTTTACGTCAGGTACAGTTATTCTTTACAGTTAACTTCACCTGACTAACTTTGGGGCTGTTTAATCATTACGTAAAACGAATTTTCAAACCTTCGGACCCCTTTCCCTTAACTGTCTCGGATGCCATGTGAGAAAACATTTTCTTAAAAATTATGCGAAAACAAAAAGAAAAAAATATTGTTGTCAAAAAACAACATGTCCGTTGTCGCGAAGAATTTTCGCGCTGCTACGAAATATTCCGGTTTTGTTGCAAGACAGAACTTGTCCAAAACATTTCCGTTTTTTGAGTTCAAAAAAGAGTGACTGTTTTGTCCAATTTCCGGACATAAAAATCAAAATTTTAGATATCTATGGATGCATGTTTCAAATAGAAGAACACGTTTCAACTTGCATTAAAAACAGCAGAAAGCGTTTGAACTTGCATTAAATTTTCAAAATCAAAACAAAAAAATATCTTGTCAAGAAACAACCTGTCCGTTTTATGAAGCGTTTTTATTTTGCTATGAAACATCCCGGTTTTTTTGCAAGTTAAAACATGTTCAGAACATTTATTTTTTTGAGAGTACTAAAATTTCTCCGTAAAACCAACTTTTGAAATTCCGTTCTTTGCTGACTACTGTTTCACGATCCATTTTCAATCTCCCGCCTGGCATCTGCGCCGGCACCGGCATCGGCATCGGCTTCGGCTTCGGCTTCGGACCCCTGATCCTCGTTTTTAAAATAAAAAATAGGCCGACTAAAAAATGATAATTTTTTTTCCGAAGGCAATTAAAAAAAAGAATTAAAAAGCGAAGTGAGAACTTTAAATGTGAAATCGGTCATTGTGGAAATCGGCGTGAGAAGTTCAGATGCAAAATATACGTTTGCAAAACATAATTGTTTTCCTCGAATATGAACGCAAGATTCACCGAATCAGAAAATAAAAAAAAATAAAAAATTATACCGGATGAGAATTGAAAGGGACCATTCCAAACGGAACATTGGTTGCTTTGCAATTTCGAAATTGTGTGGAAATATTAAAAAACCTGCGATTAATGTCAAAATCGTCGCGAAAAAGAAACCGAAAATGAAATTGCAAGACCAAATCAGGGATGACAAGCCGTTCAAAAAATCAAAACGGTTCGGTTCGGTTTTTTTTAAGTTGAAAAGTTGAATTCGGTTAGGTTTCGGTTAAAATGTTGTCCACTAGGAAGGGTTCGGTTCGGTTTGGATACCAATTCAAAGTTTTCGGTTCGGTTCGGTTCGATTTTGAAATTAATTGGGTTCGGGTTCGGGTTCGGTTTTGGTTTCGGTTTCAGCTCGGTTCGGGTTCCGCGATTCCGCGATTTCGCTATCGGAATCGATCGGTCCAAAAAGGAAATCGAATCGGAATCGGAACACTGAGTTTTTTTTCAAGCAGTCGAAATCGGAATCAGAATCGTAATCGGTACCATTGAAATATTTTTTAATTGGAATCAGAATCGGAAACTTACATTTTTGTTCTCAAGTCGGAATCGGAATCCAGGAATGGTATTCCGCATTGTTTTTAATCAGAATTGGAATCAGATTCGATCGATGAAAACTAATCGGAATTGGCATCGGAATCGCGAAAATGTTTCCTGTAGTTTAGAATCAAAATTGGAATCGGAATCGAGTTTGAAAAATCATCGAGCATCACTGGAATTGGAATCAGAATCGGAATCGGCATCGGAATAAGATTCGAATGATTAAGGAATTTATCGGAATCGCGAAAATTTTTTCCGGTACCGTATTCCGGGGCGAGATTGACCAGTTTTTGACTTTGACTGACGCTGTAGCTTTTCTGACTAAACGCTTACGAATAAATTTTACGCCATATTGTGGGGGTCCACTAGCACTGTTAGCACTAGTGAGCTTAATTTTTTTGACCAGCATTTAAAGCTCAAAAAAAATTAAAAACAGCTTCTGGTCAATCTCACCCCGGTACGGGGTGAGATTGACCGGTTGGTTTTTATATGGATTTTTATTGAAAAATGGAAAATCTTGTTTCAAAAATTGAATAGATATTTATAAAACACTTTATATTATATGGGCTTGTCCCCGCTTACACTTGTGAACATTTGGGCCGGTTTTTATTTTTCTTTTCGTCATAGCTTTGGTTCTGGTCAACATTTTGCAACTTTTTTTTTTTTTAATCTGCAGTCAGATAGGCATACTTCTTAAGCAACCAAAGAAAATCAGTACGAAATTTTATTTCAGCTTCTCGTAATAAGCCAAATTAAATCTTATACTTAATTAAATCTTATACTTAGGAAAAAAAAAAACTGTTTTTTTTTAACCGACATCGATTTTTTATTTTTAATGGGGGGAAAAATTGTCAAACATACCCTAGTGCGAAATGCCATAGTTCACAAGTGTAATAATAATAAAGGCGCTTCCATACACAGCAAAACAAATGGTAGGAAACTTTTATTTTTACACCAAAAAAATTTCAAAATTAGTAGCAGCCCTTCAACTGATTGACTGATTGACTGATTGACTTCAACTGATAAAAACAAAAAATATAAAATTCTTTTCCAGATCACTTTTTGGCAACTTTTTGAAAATATGAACACAAAACAAAAGTTGCCTTTCCGGCAACTTTTTTTAAAAAATAAAAAATAAATAAAATAAAATAAAAAATAAAATAAAATAATTAATTTTAAAAAAAGTTCATTATTTAAATTCAAATTATTTTTGTGCAGCTTTTCCATTATGGCTCAAAATTAATTTTCTAAAATTAATTTTCAAAATTTCCAGAAGTACTGTGCTTCAGTTATGGATTTCTGAACCAAGCTTTAAAAATGAAGTCGGCTAGTTTTACTACATTGCCTTTTTTTTATTAGTAATCCATGTTTTAATAATTAAAGCAGAGTACTTCCGGAAATTTTGAAAATTAATTTTAGAAAATTAATTTTGAGACATAATGAAGAAGCAGCAAAAAAATCAGAAACGCGCTTTACTTACACCCAGGTTCGCTAAAAACTGTTAAAATAACACTGAATGAAGTCATACTCATTCATTAAAAACGGATTTAGAACTAGTGCAAGGTGGTCAATCTCACCCCGTATCTGAGACAAAAAGGCTGGTTTTTTAAATAGGCCTGTATTGTTCACACTAAAATAAAAAAAAATGAAATTCCGAAAATAGAATTTGGATTTGAAACATATTTTTAAACGGAATTTCCAGGTAAGCCGTTACCATTAAATCCAGAAGGGCTTTATTTACATGAAAGTTTTAGAACTTATTATAGTAGTACTTTTTTGCACTAAAAATCAAACCGAATGTCGGCCCTTTTGTAATGGCGAAGTCAAAATTATTTCGCATGGTCATCTTAGTTTCAACCCCTAAGATTATAATGACGATCCTCAAAATGCTAAAATTGCCTCAGAAAATGGCTCAGAAAAGCAAAAAGCTAATTTGGGATTTCCGGTCAATCTCACCCCGCCGGTCAATCTCGCCCCGGTTTACGGTAGTTTAGAATCGGAATCAGAATTGGAATCAGGATTGGAATCAGAATCGATCGATGGAAACCAATCGGAATCGGTATCGGAATAAGATTCGAGTGATGAAGAAACTTATCGGAATCGCGAAAAACTTTTCCCGTAGTTTAGAATCGGAATTGGAATCGGAATCGCGTTTGAAAAATCATCGAGCATCAAAATCAGGAATCGGAATCACTGGAATCAAAATCAGAATCGGAATCACAATCAGAATCGGAATCGGGATCAGCATCGGAATCAGAATCAGAATCGGAATCAGAATTGGAATCGGAATCGGAATCAGTCCTGATTCCATCTGACCCTTCAATTCTGAAATATTTCATAAATTTTTCAGTCTTTTTCCCAAGTAACATTGGTTGGTTGAATAACCATCCCAGCAACGTTTTTCCCCGACGTCAAAAAACGGTCGGCGTTAACGGATATTTTTACGTTGAAATGTCCGGGCTAAATAACGGTCCTGGCAACGGTTGAAAAAACGTTTATTCAACTACGCCCTTGACTATAAACCAACTATGAAAAGAAAAGAAAAAAAAAAAGAATGCATTTTGATATGACTATTATAGCACCAACATGAAGAGTATTGTATCTTTTTCTCTAAATAAGTATTATCATAACGCGAACTTATCTCTAAGTATTACGGAACACTACATTTTACTCGTCTATTATAAATTTGGAACTTCTATATATAGTGCAAAAGAGCAAAGCAAACTGTACGCCAAATACCTAATTTTTTGTCTTAAAAATCAGATTTCAGGTATTTTTGTGTACTATTAGTATTTTTTCATTTTTATAGACCTGTTAAAGGTCCTCAAGTTGAGATTTTGCGATTTTATATCTTGACTTTTCCAAAATCCGGGAAAACTTTTCCCATAAGCTAAACATTAAAATATACATAACGAAATTAGACGTTATTTAAACCGACTGCCCGGGTATTGGTTAGTAGTTAACGTTGTCTTGTAGTATTATTCAACCTAGTTGAAAAAACGTTCGTTTAATCGAAGGTTGATTTTTGGGCTCTGACGTTGTTCGTCGCAATTCAACGTTGCTGGGATGGTTATTCAACCAACCAATGTTACTTGGGATAACCTTTATGTAAAGGGGGCTTACCCGCCCGTGCCCCCAGGCTTTTCGGCTAGGTCCGCACAGGTTCATTAGCTACCTAAAATTTGGATTTTCTTTTCCGGTAAATCGAATAAGATAAAGCGGTATTCGCTGAAGCTGCTTCTATGCTTCTTAAGTGGAAAAACGATCTCGTTCCTAGCTACTGGAAACAGGAAATTAAAAGAAAAAAAAAGCAAGTAATGAAAGCAAATTTATGTAGGCTAACCTTGAAACCGTAGCACCCTATTAGGCACAAAATCAAATAAAATGAGCTAGTTAACATGGACATGGATTAACAATGTTAACGTCTACTCTAATCATTGTAAATCAGTAGTCTTTATAACAAACAATAAAAACCGTTAATGATTAATTAAAATAATTACATAACCGGCAACTTTGTGTGCACTTTGATTTTTTTTTTTTTTTACTTTTTATCAAAAGGTTCAAGAACTTTTTTTTTTTTTTTATCATAGGGGTAACCGGGTCGTCCGGCCATTTTTTTTTTTTTTTTTTAACAAGGGAAAGGTGATATGTTATAATTTCTTATGATAAATCTACTCAGCTTGTCGTGCATGAAATATGACCGCAAACCGACGCAAACCGCGTTCAAGCGAAAATTTTATTGAAGTGTTTTCATCATAGAGAGGTGAAAAAAAAAAAATTAGGAGGAAAAATTAAATTGCAAAGGGATTTCGTAACCGGTTATTGCCTGAAAATTTGCGTAATTTTTTTTTTTTTTCTGTATTTTTAATAGGAGCTATGCACATACTAAACGATATGTGGAATGGGTACTATATTTAGCTGGAAGATAAAATTAAAATTTATACAGAACGTTTAAGATGAAATAATTCAAGATTAATCACCGACACGTAAGAACGATATTAATATTTGACAACTTAGTCGCAAAAAAAACAAGGACGGACTCCTTTTTTTTTAATACCCCGATTTTTTATGACTAAAAATATCGCTACTTTCTTTTTTTTTTTTTTTTTTTTAACGATCGATTTAAATCGTTTAGGAAAAATTTTCGAATTAAACGCAATCGAAAGTATTTTTGGCTGAGAATTTTTTTAAAAATATTTTTGGGTAATCCACGAAACCTGGGTAAATCCCGATTATTTTGAAGGAAAATGGTATCGCTTTCCGCGACATGACTCAATCTTGTTATATTTAAATTTTATGCGTAGATTATTTTCCTATTTGTCATAAAAATCACGTTTTTAAAAATACAAAAATATAAAACAAGTGGATGATTGTTATCCGCGCAGAAATTCCTCTTTTTCGTAATTTTTGTCGATATAACAAAAATATATATGCGGAAAAACTATATTTTTATCTGAGTCATCCGAAAAGGAAAATCCTAAAAAAAAAAAATCATTTCGGGTTTGTGATTTCATTTTTATGAGGTATTTGATAGAGATCCTCGGTAGTACGACTCAAGCCAGAGAAAACAAGGCAAACTTTCTAAGAATTATTGTCATGATGTCACAGTTAAAATAACGAAGTGTCATTTCCTAACTTCGTGCCATTGCTTTAATTTATAAACGAGAAATAACAGTTCGGATTCGAATTTTACACGAAATATTTTTTTTTTTTTTTTGCAGGAAACATACCTCGGATATTTACCTGACCATCGAGTTAATAATTATTTTCATTATTTTCTGGAGAGATAATTACATTCATGGCCTGGAAGCGATCGTTAATTTCCTGCGCGGACTACCAAGGCTAGCTTAGTATTTTTGCGGGGGGGTTTTGGGTTTCATTGATGAATGTTAAGAGGAATATTCCCGTACTTTTAAAAAATTTATTTGAAAATTTTTGTAGGCGGAAAAACCTTTCTTCAAAAAATCATACTGGGATATGAGGGCATATACTTACGTAGGACTACGTCTTTGGGGTACTGTCCTAATATTGCTAAATTTAAACATAAACAGTGAAACGGTTTAAGGCATTTTTTTTTTGCTCGGTTTTTGTCAAAAAATTCGAATATTTTGATAAAAATATAGATTTTTTTCCTGGCACTTAAAAAACTTAAACATTTTTTATAAAAAAAGGTCAAAATTTAAATTAGAGTTTCATTAGTTATTTTCAGTTCATTTTAAGTTTCATAAAAGTTCATTTAAAGTTTCATTTTAAGTTCATTAGTCAAAATTTTAATTAAAGTTTTCAAAGTTAAAATTTTAGTATTGAAACATTGTTTTAGCTCATATTCTTGGCTAAAGGAAAATGGACAAAGTTAAAAAATGTAGTGAACATTTTATTTAAAACTAGCCGCTGCGGTCCACTTTAAAAAAAACGATAAATTTTATTTTTCTGAAAAACAAATTATTTGATTGTACTAACCCAATTTTTTTTTCTTTAAGTTTTATTTACAAAATTTATCTAAATTCTTCATTTATCTTCTATTCATTCATTTTTCTATTCATTCATTAATTCATCCTTTCATTCTTCTATTCATTCATCCGTTCATTTATTCTTCTATTCATTCATTCATTCATTAATTCATTCATTCATTCATTAATTCATTCTTCTATTCATTCATTTATTCTTATATTCATTCATTCATTCATTCATTCATTCATTAATCTATTCATTCATCAGTTCTTCTATTCGTTTATTCATTCATTCTTCTATTTGTTCATCCATTCTTGTATTCTTCTATTCATTCATTAATTTATTATTCTATTCATTCATCCATTCTTCTGTTCGTTCATTAATTCTTCATTCTTCTATTCATTCATTAATTCTTCATTCTTCTATTCATTCGGCCATTCATTTATTCTTCTATTCATTCGGCCATTCATTTATTCTTCTATTCATTCATCCATTCATTCTTTTATTCATCTATTCATTGCGTACAAACAAATGAACAGATTTGTCCATTGTTTTGTTGTTTAATTTTCGGTTTTGTTTAATGGCAGACGGTTTTTAGAGTCAAGATTGGAATCGGAAGTCAAATTATGAAGTAGTTGCCTTGCTTTTGTTCATGTAGTCTAATTTTAATATTTAAAAAAAAAGATTTTTAAAAAATTTTCTAAAAAAAGTTAAATAAAATTTTAAGAAATTTTTAAGTCCTTGCTTTCGTTCATGTCGTCTGATTTAAAATAAAATTTTAACTTTAAACTTGTAAATTTTAACTTTAAATTTCTTGTAAATTTTACTTTAAAAAAACAGCAAAAATTTAAAAAAAAATTAAATAAAATTTACAAAATTTTTTTTTAATCCTTGCTTTTGTTCATGTAATGTTCTGATTTTACTGTTAAAAAATTAGTCAAAAGTTAAAAAAAATAGTCAAAATATTATTTAAAATTTTCAAAGTTAAAATTTTAGTATTAAAATAGTTAAATATTAATTTTTGGTGCGAACAAACCGACAACCGGACACACACACCCACACCCACAGACAGACAGATTTCCCCAGGACCGAGCCCTAAGACGTAGTCCTACACCTAAAAAAAATTTAGCCCAAAAAATGGCCTTGTAGATCCTCATCCCTTTAATAATGAAAATTTGAATTTCAATCTGAATCTCTTTATTTATTTCATTACCGTAAACTGGGGTGCGATTGACCGAACGGGGCGAGATTGACTGGCTTGTAAAGGTCACACACAAATTAACCGCAGTTAATTTACGTTGTCGCTTAATGAGTTTGCTAGAAGGTAAAAGTACCGTTTTTAGGCCGGTCAATCTCACCCCGGTTTACGGTAAATATTTTGACTGATCCTGAAAAATAATCCTCTAAGGATAGCTGTTTATCTTATTTTTAAATTCACATCTTATTTAAATTTTTACGATGCTATGGGTACATATAACCGTAAGACTTAAACTTGCATTGCTACATTGAATCATTTTTTTAAAAAATTCAGAACTCCCCTTTCTTTTTCTGTCAAAAAGGAAAAAAAAAAAAAAATCCAGGGCAAATAATTAAATAATCGATATCGCCCGGTTATAACTTGTTTTACGAAATTATTCCATTTGCCCCTAGTAATGATTGTAGGTACCTCATTAAAACATTGTAATTTGGTGCATTGACTGTATCTAGCCTTACATCATATAATTTAATACACTGCATAATATATTTATTATCTAAAAATAGTGTGCATGTGTCTTAACTCCTTTTTTTTTCTAAATTAGCGATATGCTTGTCTTAATTATAAAACTATCGATAAAAATGATACGGTCAGTCGGCTACATTGAAAAATAAAAGGTGGCAATAACAATTCATTGATAAGATCATAATGATTTCAATCGCAAATAATTATATTGATAATTAAGAAAAAAAAAAATAGGCGAGTTACAGAGATAGCCGTATATGCAATTCGGTTTGAATTGGGCGCGAAAATGTTGGCAGCTCGCAAAGCGGCAAGCTCTGGAATCCAACATGGCGTTCCGTTTGTTTACAAACACCGAAATGAAAGTGAATGTTTTTTTAAGCCGTTGCTTTTAACCTTTTTCGATAATTAAATAATGGGTCATTTATGTACTTACGGGAAAGATATGTCGAGATTTTTAGCCGGTATAGAAAAAAAAAGATGCAAATTGTAGAAAATTCTGTAGGTAATTTTTTTTTTTCGACTTTTTGTTTTTTTATTTTCGGGATTATTTTTCTATCATTTACTTTTTTCTTCTCGATTTTGTTTATTTTTGTTAAAGAAATCCTTAGCGAATTTTTATTCGGTATTTTAAAATATGACTGATTTTTTTTTTTTTTTTTTTGTTCCAGTTGAGGTTAAGAACTCATAGTACAACATCGTCGCTTGCATATCTTTTTCTGGATGTTGGTTATGACAGGAGTGAAAAATAAATAAATAATTGGAGGAGATATTTTTTTGAGGTTTGATTTTTATTTTTTTAAATTATTTAGCTGAACTTAATGAGAATGAAAATTCTTAAGGAAGTTTAAGACTGAGATTTTTGACGGCACTCATGATCAATACAGCAACCGCCATTTTTTGAAAAAAAATATTTTTTAAATAAATTGAGAGACAAAAAAAATGTCTCGTTATTCTTTTTAATTTTTTTTTTTTTTTTTGTCTCACACGGGCCCGTAACCAAGGAGGGACCAGGGGAGCGTTGCCCCCCCTGGGCTGACTCTGTGCCCCCCCTGGAGTAAATTGGCTAAACATGACTGGTATAGGGAATGAAGTCCTATTGCCCCCTTAACAAGCCCAATTGCCCCCCTGGCTCTTTGTTCTGGCTACAAGCCCGTCTCACATGTAGGGGTTGAATGCTGAAAACGTCCTTAAAACGTTTCTAAGGAATCACTAAAGGTCAACGCATTTTGAAATACAAATACAACATTTAGTAACAAAAATGCTATTTTTAATGCAAGTTGAAACGTGTTCTTTTATTTTTAATGCAAGTTGAAACGTGTTCTTCTATTTTTAATGCAAGTTGAAACCCGTTCTTCTCTTTTTAATGCAAGTTGAAACGCGTTCTTCTATTTTTAATGCAAGTTGAAACGTGTTCTTCTATTTTTAATGCAAGTTGAAACCCGTTCTTCTCTTTTTAATGCAAGTTGAAACCCGTTCTTCTATTTTTCATGCAAGTTGAAACATGCATCCATAGATATTTAAAATTCGGATTTTTTTCCCGTTATTTCTTTTCTTCTACTTTGGTTAACGTTTTACAGTTTTCGATGTTTCTAAATTGCTCTTGACTCCTGCGGATTTTCCCTTCAATTTTTTTTAGCCGACAAAAAATGCCTCTTCACTAGCTGCCTATGGGTTACTATAAAAAATAATCAATGAATCCTACTTTGGTTAGGCTCTCTGCCATTCAATATCACATAAACCGATTCAACCCATATAAGAAAAAAAAAAGCCTCTTACTCAGTCCTCCTTCACAAAAAAAAAAAATCTAGTTTTTTATTTTATAAAAGTAATTCATTGTCATGTGCATAAGTTTACATAACTTTCTGTTATACCCTCTAATTTACAAGGTCAAGCATCAATAGTTTAACTTTTTTTTAGAGTTTCATAGAATTGTGTTCAATTTTTTTTATTGTGAGAAAAAAAAGATAATTTTAAAAATATTATCTAATTCAATATTTTCTTCTTGTTGGTGAGTGTAAATATGTAATCATTAACAATCATCACCAACTACGCTGCATTTTTTTTTTTTTTTTTTTTTTTTTTTTAGTTTTTAATTTTATTACACTGAACGACTGAAATGCGAATTATTTGATTTACCTAAAAAAATTACATAAATCAGAGAAAAATAAAATCGGCGGTATTCAAATAATTAATTAATTAACGAAGTTAAAAAAAATTCTCCAATAAATTAAAATGCAATCTCGATGTTGCTAATGCACCGACATTAATTTCAATGTTTTAAAAAGTAACTTCTCCGAGAGCAATAATAATTATTTGCAAAATTAATAAAAGAGAACTTAAAAAAAATTTTATCGCCAAATAAATTAAAAGTAGCAATTAAACTGATTCTGAAGGTTCTAAAAACAAAAGAAAGGCAATCCGTTAAACCGATTGCATGTTCTCTTGATTATCGGACGCCTTCATTTTAACTGCTTCGGCAACTGGAATAGCATTGATGTGTTCGTGAAGGCTAAATCTTGATTTTTCGAGCGTTCATAATGTTCTGGGTGTGCAATGATTCGCTTGTAAAAAGAAGAAGAATTTTACATTTAAAAAAATTGTTGTATATTAATTGGATATTTTTTACAGCAGTACAGCAAGACTTAAAACGTCTTTTTTGAAAATTTACAATTTGATACGTTGGAGCTCAGAGATCGCGAATGACCGTCAACAGAATGAAAATAATGTTTTTAAAAAACCCGTATAACCAAAGGAAAACATTTTGTAAAATACAGGAAAATATCTCAATTTTGCTGACGGTGGTGTTAGCGATCTCTGAGGCACCCATTTACTAATCTACAATGTTACAAGTAGTGTTTTTTTTTTTTAAAGTAAAGCGAGAAAGTATAATGGGGTGCGTATGCACCCCCATTATCGTTCTCCATGTTTTTTTTTTTTTTTGTATACAAAATTTGGATGAAAATTTACAAAATTTAAATTCTTACTAAGTACCTTGATACTAATTAAACTAAAATTTTATCAATTTTTTTTTTTTTGGTCTTATTCATTGTCGGGTTCGGTGTCAGACTCTTCTGTTTGCTCGTCGTCTGACTTCGTAAATTTGTTGTCTAAATCCTCTTGCTCAATTACGTAGTTCAAACTTAGGATTTCTAAAAAAAAGAAAGAAAAAAAAAAGATTTTAGAAAAGGTATATAAGTAAAATAAAATTGTTTAAGTATTGCAGAGGTATTCTGCACCTAACACCGCACCGCCATGCGCCATACTACTAAACTTTTTATAAAAAAATTATTATAATCGATAACGAGCCGTTAAGAGCAGTAACTTCATGGGAACGTTCAAGTATTAAGTAAGACTTTTTTTCGGGTTTTGGACCCCCTCTCCCCCTTCGTAAGAATTAGTAAGATTTCTTTGACCCCCTCCCCCTTTTTTTAAAACGCCAATTTTAAATTGGAGTAATATTTTTCTTAAATCTAGGTTTATAGTTCATACTCATATCCTGAAGATGGCAACAATTGGCACAAAATCTCATCAAAAACTAAATTAAATTTTTATTTCTTAAAATTTTAATTTTTCTGTTTTGGACATTAAAAAAAATTTAAAATCTTAATTTTTTGAAATGAGAGAAAAAAAAAATTATGAACAATAATGCTGCTTCTGCTTCTCCATTATGGCTCAAAATTAATTTTACAAAATTAATTTTATAAAATTATTGGGAATAATGCTTTTATTTTACTAATCGAACATGAGGATAACTTAAAAAAGAATAAGAAATCTGTAAAAATAAATATGTTATGAAAAAAGAAAGAAAAAGCGCATAATTTCCTGTAATTTTATAAAATTAATTTTGTAAAATTAATTTAGGACCATAATGGAGAAGCAGCGTAAGTTATAATGGAAGTTCTTACGGAAGATTTGCCAAACTCCCCCCCCCCCCTCCACCAAGTAAGAAATCGTAAGAATTTCGTGTACCCCCCCCCCTTTTGGTCTTACGTAATAATTGAACGCTCCCCATCAGGAATTTTCCGGAATTTCCGGAAAACGAAATGAAAGTTTTGCGGCTTTGAAATTATTTTCCTAGCCGTTCATACATTTCAGACAAGTTGAAACTTGCACTACAAATTCCAGGAATAGATAGATTTCTTTTTGAATAGAATTTGAATCTTTCTTTGATCATTTACCGAAAATCCTCCAACTGAGAGAATTGCACCCCCCCCCCCTCCCCCACCTTTAAAGTAGTTAATTAGATTTGTTCGAAAATGACTAAGAATTTAAATATTTAACCTTTCCAGTTTTCCTAAAAACTTAATTGCAAATAAAACCGAAAAATGTATTTACCGGGAAAATCCTCGTGCCAAACAAAAAATATTTTCCAAAAAAAAAAAAAAAATAATGTATATATATTTTGAGGTTTGGCTTCGTCTGATGAGATCATCTTATTTTTAAAAAAGGGCCCTTGCCATTGGATTTTTAATTGAAAAAGGCACTTAAAACTTTCTAGCACAAGCACGTTTTTACCGAAAATTGTTATCTGGAATTCGTTTCTTTGTTTTATCATTTAGAATTTTTTTTTCTTAACATTTTTTTTTTTCAAGAATTCTTCCTCAGAATTTCTTGATCTGAATTTTTCAAATGTTACAGGCCAATTCCTCCCCCCCCCCCCCCTAAAAAATTTGTGTTCCGCGAATTCAGCTTTATTATGTGCCGAATTTTATGTCTAAGCTTTTCCTTCTTAAAAACCTTTAAAAAAAAAAGAAAAGGGGGTTTGATTTAATTATAGTAAGTTCCCAATGTCCTATTTTTCGGTTTTATAACAATTTTTTTTACAAATCGGAAAAACCTTAAATTACTGGATGAGTATTTACTTCCCGTGTAATTATTCCGCCCTGTCCTTATCAGGTTTTTAAATTAATCTCGTGATTAAGCTTCTTCTATTTTTATTGCCTAATCAAAAACCGCTAAGATCAAATGTATGTAGTGCCCCCGGTGGTTAAAATTTATTTCGGAAGTCCTATTTCCGCACTTCCGGAGGATACTGCTCTATCCCAATGTAAACAGTCTAATTATTTCGTTTAGACCAAGATTTTTTTTTTTTTTAAATATCAGACTAATGTCAGAAACACTGAGAAGTTTTCTTACATCAGGATAAGACATTTAGCCTCAAATTTTTTTTTAAAGATCTTGGCGGTAAATAGGCGCAGATCCTTCCTTAAATCGTGCGCCGGTAGACAAGCGACGTATCTCCATCATAAATATGACCGGAGATAGTTTGATTTGACTGTATTTCTTAAAAATCATCCGATCACAAGTTTACGCATCTGGCTTTATTGTCACGTGACTTTTGCAAAACAACTCGAAACGGTTTTACTTTTAATCATGTGTAGAACGGAGATACGTCAGTTGACTTCCGGCGCACGCGGAAATATAATTTCCGGTAGTGCGTACCTTTGACTATCGCTGGGTTATTTCTAAAATTTTCTATCCATTTGTTATATCTATAATTTGGCCTAACACCGCCGTATCGTTTAGATAAATATTTTGGATCTATATGATTGTGCAGTGATTCCAAGTCGTTTCCATGGAAAAATATCTGAAAAGACAAATTATTGGTTTTAAAAAAAAAAGCTATATGCTTAGCATGGCCTTTAAATTTCGTGAATACGTCCAGGTGAGGTAAATCAAAAATAAATATGAAATTGAAAAATGAAATTGAAATGAAATTCGCAATTTTTTTGAAATTTTGGGAGCCATAAAGGATGTGGGTAACTAAGGCCGATTTTTGGGCCCCCTAGAAAAAAAAAATTTTTTCGCCTAAACCTTCATCTGAGACGCCCTTAACATACTGACACCGGTCGCACAAAGTTGCGCGCATGCGTTCCGGAGATATAACCAGTGGTCAAGTTCGCCATTGTTCGCACGTCGGACGAAAAGCTTCTAATGACAAAAAACGCAGGTAACGCGAGGCCCAACCATGCGAGCTTTCCAATGGTTCCGTCCGAAGTGCGCACATAGCCTAAAATTGCACTCAAAAAATAGAATATGCCATTATCTGGCGAAGTCGGTGAAAGTCCCTAAATTCCTTTCAATATGTGTTGTATAGGAGTAAAAGCTTTCTTAAATTACATGTTTCAGTTTGCGCACGTGTGGCGGCCCTAGTTAAATCCGATTTGCAAATTTTAACTTCGGTTTTTCAGTATTTTTCGGTCTGAAGGAGGCAAATTTTCACTAGAATTAACTATTTAATGTTAAAACCGATCGATTGGACCCTTTTCCAACATCGAATATTCTCAGTTTTACTTCGAAATGATTTTTTTAAAATTCGATTATTTCTTTCTAACTACTTGTTTCACTCCGCGTTTTTTAAAATTGCTCTAGAACATGGAAAGAAACAGGTAGTTTTGAAATAAATAATCGAATTTTAAAAAATCATTTCGAAGTAAAACTGAGAATATTCTATGTTGGAAAAGGGTCCAATCGATCGGTTTTAACATTAAATAGTTAATTCTAGTGAAAAATTTGCCTCCTTCAGACCGAAAAATACTGAAAAATCGAAGTTAAAAATTTGCAAATCGGATTTAACTAGGGCCGCCACACGTGCGCAAACTGAAACATGTAATTTAAGAAAGCTTTTACTCCTATACAACACATATTGAAAGGAATTTAGGGACTTTTACCGACTTCGCCAGATAATGGCATATTCTATTTTTTGAGTGCAATTTTAGGCTATGTGCGCACTTCGGACGGAACCATTGGAAAGCTCGCATGGTTGGGCCTCGCGTTACCTGCGTTTTTTGTCATTAGAAGTTTTTCGTCCGACGTGCGCACAATGGCGAACTTGACCACTGGCTATATCTCCGGAACGCATGCGCGCAACTTTGTGCGACCGGTGTCAGTATGTTAAGGGCGTCTCATATGAAGTTTTAGGCGAAAAAAATTTTTTTTTCTAGGGGGCCCAAAAATCGGCCTTAGTTACCCACATCCTTTGCTTAGTCCCGAATTTTTTCATTGAGCCTTTTTAAAAAATCACTTTTTAAAATTTCGCAAAATTATTACTAATTATTTTCGACTCACTTTTATAAAAATTTTCTGACTGTACCCCGACTAAAACGTATTCACTAGGGTTGGGTCAAAAATCAAAAATTTTGGAATTTCAATCGCTGTGGCTTATCATTTGTAAAAACTTTTTCCTTTTCGAAATTGTTTTTAAACGGTGCCTTGGTGGGGCGCAACAGGACCAAAGTTTTAAAAAATCTCATAACGGATGAAAATTCGAATTTTGGATTTTTGTGAAAAAAGTATCGTTTCCTATCGGATTTTCAACTTAGATTTCGAAAATGAAATCCTTTTGCGTCTAGTTTTTTCTGTTCTTGAGATACACAAGTTGCCATAAAAATGTCAAAACTTTAAAATTTCAATATTTTAATCATATTTTTTACAATAACTCAGGAACAGAAAAAACTAGACGCAAACCTACTTAATTTTCGAAATCTACGTTAAAAATCCGACAGGAAACGGTACTTTTTTCACAAAAATCTAAAAGTCGAATTTTCATCCCTTACGAAGTTTTCCAAAACTTTGACCCTCTTGCGCACCCTCAAGACGCCGTTTAAAAAAAAAATTGGAAAAAGAAAAAATTTTTGCAAATGGTAAGTTACAGCGATTGGGCTATCAGGCATTTTGAAAATCCAAAATTTTTGAATTTCTACCCGTCAAAAAAAATTGAAATGGATACTTTACCTTTTCTCTCATTCTTTCGTTAAGCAACGGCTTAAATATGTTATAGATAATATCGAATACCCAGGATTCGAATATTATGTGTAATGCGTGAACTCGAAGTGGGAAACTCGTCTGAAAAAAATCGAAAAAATATTTGGCATAACGGTTTCAAAATGTTTCATTTTGCATTTTTTTTTTAAATTTATACGTACGACCATAATTTGAAGAATTTTTCTAGCTACGTTGGGGGTGACTTGCCAGGCATGACTTAAAGAAATCCCTTGCAAATCGAAAATACAAACTCCACCTAAAATTTGAGCCCTTTGCTCTAGTACAGCCAATTCCAAAATCACGAGCGTAGCCTGAAATAACTCAGTCACCGTATTTTCACTTGGATTCCAGTTCCCTACTTTATATATCATCATCCTTCTCCCGGTTTGGTCTCTGTGCGGCAAAACTTGTAAAACGTCAGAGTCGCCAATCCAGCGAAGTCGTAGAGGATTTATGTTATCAAAGAATTCCGGATTGCTTTCTTTAAAATTGTAGTAGTTCACTAACTGAAATTTAAAAATAAAAAAAAAGGATGTGAGTCAGACTCGCATCGTGATGAAGTGAAACTTCTCAGCCGGACGGGGAAGTATCGCGGTGCGTAAGCCGCGAAGCGGCTAGTTTCAAAAAATTATTTAAGCCGCCTTGCGAGTGACGCGTTACGCTGCCAAACAATGTTTAAAAATTATCTACGTAACAAATAAATTTAAAAAAATATAAACCTTTAAAACATTTTTTATTCGTTTTTCAAAAATTTTTTAGCTTCTTTGTCTAAAAAATTTTTTAGCATCCTAACGCGTATCTCGTAACGCGACTATGTGGCCAAACAATGTTTAAAAATTAACTGCGTAACAAATAAATTTTAAAAAATTTAAACCTTTAAAAATTTTTTAGGCTTTAAAAATTTATTAAATTTTAAAAATTTTTAAAATTTTAAAAAATCACTTCAGCCGAGCTACGAGTGACGCGTTATGCGACCGAACAATGTTTAAAAATTATCTGCGTAACAAATAAGTTTTAAAAATTTTAAAGCTTTAAACATTTTTTTAGCCGCGTAACGCGTTACACGGCAAATTCACCCCCCTCCTCCATAAGAAGTCGTTAAGATAATATAAAAATAATCTGCGTAACAAATAAATTTAAAAAGATTTAAACCTTTTAAAAATAATTTATTAGTTTTCCGAACATTTTTTAGCTCCTTTGTTTAAAAAACTTTTTAGCCTCGTAGCGCGCAACTCGTAACGCGGCCAAACAATGTTCAAAAATTATCTTCGTAACGAATAAATTTAAAAAAATTTAAATCTTTAAAATTTTTCTAGCCTCTAAAAATTTTTCAAATTTTAAAAAATACTTTAAGCCGCGCTACGAGTGACGTGTTTACGCGGCCAAACAATAAAAATTATAAAAATAATTATTATTTAAATTTATAAAATTGTTATTTAGTAAATTTTTAATTAAAAAATTAAAAATTATCTGCGTAACAAATAAATTTTATAAAATTTAAACCTTTAAAATTATTTTGAGCCGCGTAGCGCGTTACGCGGCCAATTCACCCGCCTCCGCGATAAGAAGTTATTAAGATAATATAAATATATTCTGCGTAACAAATAAATTTAAAAAACTTTTAAAAAATTTTTATCAGTATTTGAAACATTTTTAAGCTTTTTTGTTAAAATTTTTTTAGCCTCGTAACGCGTAACTCGTAACGCGGATATGCGGCCAAACAATGTTTAAAAATTATCTCCGTAACAAATAAATTTAAAAAAATTTAATCTTTAAAGATTTTTAAAAAGAAAAATTTAAGCCGCGTTATGAGTGACGCGTTACGCGGCCAAACAATCCTATAAATTATCTGCGCAACAAATAAATTTTTAAAAAAATTTAAACCTTTAAAAATTTTTAAAAAATTTAAACCTTTAAAAATTTTTTAAAAAATTTAAACCTTTAAAAATTTTTTAAAAAATTAAAAATAATTTATTAGTCTTTCGAACATTTTTTAGCTGCTTTCGTTAAAAAATTTTTAGCCTAGTAACGCGTAACTTGTAACGCTGGTACGCGGCCAAACAATCTTCAGAAATGATCTCAGTAACATAAATTTTATAAAATTGAAATATTTAAAAAAATTTTTAAATTTTAAAAAATATTTGAAGCCGCGCTATGCGGGGCTTGTTATGCGTAGCGCGTACTCGTTACACTACTCGTGACGCGTTACCCGGCCGAACATTTTAAATTATAAAATTATTATTTACATTTATAAAATTATTATTAAATTAATTTTTAATGAAAAAATATCTGCGTAACAAATAAATTAAAAAAAATTTTTAAAGGTTTAAATACGATAACGTATTTTTGACGTATTCAAGTCAGAAAAAAAATTGATATGAGGAAATCCCAAAATTCCTTTTACTCACTAGTTTGTAAGCGTAGTTTACGTTAAAATGTCGGGCTCGTAAAAACCTAAGGAGAAATGCGTCATCAGTCCTGTGGGCCACAACATCTCCTTTTTCTGAATAAAAAATAAAACAAAAATAAAATAAAATCAATTGCAAATTTTAGAGGTTCAGGTAATTTTTTACTCACCGTATATCATTTCCCGAAGTTCGTATATCTTCATACTCTTGTCCTCTTCATTTTCATCTATATTTTCCTTGGCCCAATCCAACAGTTCCTGAGGGGGTTCCTCGAGATCTAAATGATAGTCCACATCTTCAAATATAGTTTTCGGCATTTTTACTTTCTTTGTTTTTCACTTTATCACAGAAAAAATAAACTGCACGCTGAAAAGAAAAGAACTCTAATGAATAAAATATTTCACTGTTTGAATTAACCAAAGGTAATCCTGGTTTTTTTTTTTGCCGTTGTAGGCTCTAGTCAAACAAGATTTCATCTTGAGGAAGTTTATAAGCGATCATTCACTTGGGCAAAAAGAATTTGTTGTCGTTATCAGGATTTATTTCTTATGTTATGGTTCATTTGCCTTTTGTGATTTTGTTCTTTTTTTTATTTTTTATTATCTAACAGAAATTGCACACTTTTCGGTTGTGTCAATCGGTTTCAAAATTCAATTAATTTATATAAAACTGAAGAGAGTTTTTTTTTTACTTTAATATTTTTTTTTTCGTTTTTTTACATTGTATATTGTCAAAAAAAAAAAAAAAACTTGTTCGAATCAAGGTCATGCATTTTACGTTTTTAAAAAAAACCAGTTCGATGAGAAAAAAAAAATCCTTTTCTTATTTTTTGTTTTTATATTAAAAAAATTGGATTAGGCAGGGATATGTTTTTTTCTTTTTTGTTTATTTCAAGCTCTTTTCTTAACTTATCGCAGATAAGATAGTGTGATCTATTGTTAGATTGGGTGATTTATTAAGTACGCAGGCGAAGAGAGATTTTAATCTGTATAAAAAAAATAAGGCCCTGGTGCCAAATAAATATTGACTCCTGATTAATATCTCCGGAGTTTTTTTCCAGGACTGAAGGAAAAAAACTTTAAAAACTTGAGGCGTAATTTAGGGGAAAAAAAATTCCAATTTTAATTTTCACACTTTTATTTGGCATCAAAGGTCCGAAGTTTGAAAATTTTGGCCGATGCCGATGCGGATTTTTTTTAATATCCGAAATCGGCATCGGCATCGGCACTGGCACTGCGAAATTGTTATCGGAATCGTATCCCTGATTTTAAAAATCGTCTTAAATGGCTCTATGATTTTTTTTTCACTAAAATCGGAATCAGAGGTGGCATCGGCATCGGGTGTCGGTGCCGGAATCGATAGCTAAATAAATAATATGGAATCGGCATCGGATTCGGACCCGTGGTTTGGCTTTACCTAGCCAAACAAGAATTTCTGCCGATCCGTTAACCCTTTCCTGTCTAAACCCAATTTTTTCATATGACGTCATAGGGGGGCAATGCTATTTAACTTCTTTTTTATAATATTTTGATACGCCAAAGTAACTATACAAGTGCTTATACATGATGCGCATAAGCGCCACAGTAGTACCTTAAAGAGACCATTAGAAGTGGCAAAAATATTTTCTAATCACCCATGTTTAGCTTACGGGAAAACATTTTTTGCTGAATAATTTTCAAAAGTTAACCTGAATCAACGACAAAATTGGTCAGGATGAAGTTTATGAGCCTCAGTACCATTAAATAACATACATGCTTAGCTTACGGACTGATTTTGTCATGTTTAGCATACAAAATCTCTTCAAAAATAAATTTACCGTATCCCCATAAGCTAAACATGAGTGAAAAAATCTTTGTACGCTAAATATGGCGGATCATTATCTTTCGTTTGAACCGTGTTACATAATATTTCTAAGCATTGATTAATATAATTATTTACATTGTAATTGCAATATTTATGCTATAAATTTATGATTTAATTAAAGAGATTGCTTCGGTAAGCTAAACATAGGAACCATTTTTCTTCCAAAAACTGAAAATTTCATTTTTGGAGTCTAGTATCTGTTGTGCAGTGCCAATAAGATATTCCTAACTCAAATATTATTTTTCTAATTCAACAAAAACAAGGGTTTAAAGCCGGTGCCGGTGCCGGCGCCGATGCCAGCCGCGGACGGCTAAAAACTCAGGTCGGTACCGAAGCTGGTGCCAGTGCTAGATAATTTATTTTAAACTTGGTACCAGTGCCGGTGCTGGCACCGGACTTGGAATTAAGCCCCGATGGCAATGCTGAATATAATTGAGATTTGCCACGAGCTTTGATCATATTAAGTGGCCGCTTGTATTAACCCGCACTACAAAAAGCGGCGGTTACTAAAAAAAAAATTTTTTTCAAGTAAAAAAAAAAAAAAAAATTGACAAAATTGATGGTGGTGCTGGCACCGATGCTGGGATCGGCTCCGGCACCAGTACCAGCATCAAAAATTTTGCGGGCCGATGCCGATTTCGGATATTTTCAAAAAATTCGATGCTGAGCATCGGCATTTCGGCATTCGGCATCGAAAAATTTTGGCCGATGCGATGCTAGCATCGGATTTTTTTAAATATCCGAAATCGGCATCGGCATCGCCAAATTGTTAGTGCTGGCATCGGCATCGGCACCGGCATCAGAATCGGACCCCTGATTTTAAAAATCGTCTAGAATGGCTCTGTTTTTTTTTTTTTTTTTTTTTCCACTAAAATTGGAATTAGAGGCGCCATTGGATATGATCAATGCTTGGTGGCTTCGGCATCCTCAACGGTTGTCGGTGCCGGAATCGGAATCAGAATCAAATCAAAATCAGGAGTTAAATAAATAATATGGAACCGATATCGGCATCGGCAATTCCAGCGGCCGGCACCGGCATCGGATTCGGACCCTTGGGTAGCTCCAGCACTTCGGGTATTTCGGCGCCGATGCCGACGTCGACTCCAACCATTTTTAACGGCTTCGGACGTTTGTATTTAAAACCAACTTTTTAATCTCCAGGAAATAAAATAAAATTAAAACTTAGGAATTAATTACTTACTTAGCAATCTTTTTTTTTATATTAAAAGTCCTTCAACCAGCAGTCTCGTTAACCTGACTAGCGCGGCATTCTTGAATAAAATCGCTCTAGAACGAGAAAGAACAAAAAAATCACTCGATACCATAAAGCATTAATTTACTTATCTTTTCAAATATAAACAAGCTTATAATTAATTAGGTACTACACGTTTCCAGGAATTAAAATAAGAAACCACGTCATACACAACATTTCATTTTTGTGCTACAATTTCAAGAGCGGCTTTTACGTGTATCGCACCGACAAGTTTTTATTATGAATTTCACATGGTGTGTGGAAAACGTCAAAAGAAAATTACTATGGTAAGGCTTTCCAGTCTACGCATAAGTGCGTCACGAAATTTTTTTTTTTATTACGTGACGTCATGACTTTTCATCTGTTAAATCGGCATTTTATTAATTATTTTTTAAAAAAACACGTCATTCAAGTCATCTACCTAAGTTTAATTTTTTGTAATTATGCACGGCCTATAATCAGACTTTCTTCATCGATGACTCCATCCCTAATGGGAATGTTGCATTGGGAAAAAATTTATGTCAAGTTTTTTTTTTTTTTCTATGCACCATATGAGCTATGTTATGTTTTTTTTTAACATTTAATATCCCAAATCATGAATTTCTTCTTTAATACTGTAAAAAAAAAAAAAAAATCTCGGTTAAACTTTCCATCTAATATGCGGTTAAAATCTTTTTTTTTTTTTTTTTCTTGTAAAATTGAAGAAATGTTGCTCCGAATTTAACGTTTTATTATTACTATGCTTCGGGTGATTTTTTTGCAGACATCAAGCATAAAGTAGTTACTCCTTTTTAATTAAGCAAGAGGTGATTGTATGTTTTCATATGTATTTTTTTTTCTTTTTTTCCTTGTTCCCTCTTACGTGAAAAATCGTTTCGATGAAACTTTTTCATCTGTGGAAAATTCCTAAGAAAAAAGAGGCTGGTAAAATGGTAATTTTAAGCTTGGATTATTGTAAAGTACAGTATTAGACCTAATTCGGTTTTTTTTTTTTTTTTTGTCGGCTGGAAGGTCAAGGGTGTCCTGTCCTTCGGAAAAGGAAAAGCATCAGTAAATGGGTTAATGAGCATCGTCTTAACCATTTAAATTTTTTTTTAATTAGTGAAATAAAAATTTTGAAAAGATTTCGGTCAAAGTCCCTGGGAAATATTTTATCCCGGAAGTGAAGGAACGAAATGAAATGAAATGAAATGTATTTTTTATTCTTTCAGCGTTGCGATTGCTAAATGATAGACTTATGATTTCAAAATAATAGATGGTTTTTAAGAAGCAGATATTAAATACACAGATAAAGAAAAACTGAGAGTATGAAAGTTGTAGCGATATGGAAGTCAAAAATATTTTTATATTTTTTTCATTTGGATTAAACATGACTTTATTTCTAAAGTTTCAACTTAGTATGATGGATAAGTGCTTATAAATTAATTCATTTGGACTATAAGCATGTATTTTTTTACCTCTATAAGCTAAACATGGGAGTCAAAATTTTTTATAATTTTTTTCGTTTGGATTAAACATGACTTTATTTCCAAAATTTGAATTTAGTATGATGAATAAGTGCTTATAAATTATGGATAAGTGCTTATAAATTAATTAATTTTTGACTATAAGCATGCATTTTTTAATCTCCATAAGCTAAACATGGGAGTCGAATTTTTTTATAATTTTTTAATTTGTGTTAAACATGATTTTATTTCCAAAGTTTCAACCTAGTATGATGGGTAAATGCTTAGAAATTAATTAATTTTTACTATAAGCATGTATTTTTTTTACTTCCATAAGCAAACGTAGGAGTCAAAATTATTTTATAATTTCTTCATTCGGATTGAACATGACTTTATTTCAAAAGTTTCAACTTAGTATGTTCGATAAGTGCTTATAATTCAATTAATTTTGACTGTAAGCATGTATTTTTTTACCTCCATAAGCTAAACATGAGAGTCAAATTTTTTTATAATTTTTTAATTTGGATTAAACATGACTTTATTTTTAAAGAAAGTTTAAACCCAGTGCGATGAATAAGTCCTTATAAATTAATTAATTTTGATTATAAGCATGTATTTTTTTTTACCTCCATAAGCTAAACATGGGAGTAAAAACTTTTTTTAAATTTTTTTATTTGGATTAAACCGTGGCTTTATTTTCAAAGTTTCAACTTCATATGATGGATAAGTGCTTATAAATTAATTAATTTGTAATGTAAAAGGCACCCTTAAGTCCGCCAAATCATTATAAACGCCTTACAACCTTACTTTTGGCAATTTCAGACCGAAAATGTATTTCCAGTGAAATCCCCTGAAGCATTGGCATTAAAATGGTTTGGTGATAAAAAAAAGGTGATAATGAGATGTTTTCATTTTCATTTTTTTTTTTTCTGACAGTTTTCATACATTGCAGTGATATCATTCTTCTATCAAACGCGTAACGACAGATAACTCATATGCAACAATAAAAGTTCACAAAAAAATTTTGTTTTTTTAAAAAAAAGATACGGATCATCAAATTGAAATAACATCTCATAGTACAAGGCTTCTTGCTTCCTCCACCTTGAAAAAGAGGTTATGATAACAAAAATTACATGGGTGCAGTGGTAGAGCAATTTCGATCTCGTTTTTCGAATTCGTTGAATAATCCCGATGTAGATAAGACAGACTGCAAGTCGCCATCGCTCCTTGAAAAGGAACATTGAACAATGTAAACATAGAAGACCATTAGGTAAACATAATCCTTTGCTTCTTTCCAAAGCCCGCCGACGATATGAATCCCATATGCATTGAATGATATCTGATGTCATACTAAGTGACCCCCATATGAAGTATCAAAATAATCCAGTTTCGAGAGTGCTTATTACTATTTCGCGACCTTAGCCGAATAGGGTTCTATCTGACAATCATCAACATCATGGGGGGAAGTACTTGACGGTAACATAGCTGAAGCCATATACTTGATTTCCTTATAATGTACGCTGTATAGGTGAGGATGTACAGTACAATATGCAATATGAGGATATTTCCTGTACCTTAAACCTATAAATGTGTCAAATGGCCAGTTTGACGACAGGTTCACTCAGGCTCGCTTTCGCTTGCACTGAGTTGGACCTCCTTATTTAGACGCAGAATCCGGACCTTGTGGGGACTTTCGTCTATTATACTTGTCATATGCATTGGTGAATGGTAGTGAAAAGGTCCGAGCCATATCATAGAATTAAACCCAGACCGACTCCTCCATCATTCGGTTCCAAGTCGAAGGCTCTACTTCTGCGCTACGGGCGCCCCTATCCATTTATCTATTTGATCTAATATTTTTAGTTTAAACTCATCTCCGTAAGCTAAACATTGGATTAAGTTCAAACAAAAAAATTGGGTAAAACCCGATTTGACTAAACTTGCGATTTAGTATTAATTAACGTGTTAAGGGCAATTCATATATTTTGCCTTATTTTACTGCAATTCATATACCGTACTGGGGGCTACTTTGCACTCTAGGGGGCTACTTTAGATACTTATTTTTTTAAAATACTTGAAAACGGCTAAGAATTGTATTTTAAAATCACTTTTAGAAATTTTATAAAATCGGTATACCGTAGCAGGGGGTTACTTTATACACCAGGGGGTTACTTTAGACTCTTATTTTGTAAAAATACTTGAAAAGGCTAAGAATTGTTTTAAAAAAATAACTTTCCGAAATTTCATAAAATTGGTATATAGGGGTTACTTTATACACCAGGGGGTTACTTTACGCTCTTTTATTTTGTAAAAATACTTGAAAACGGCTAAGAATTGTTTTAAAAAAATAACTTTCCGAAATTTCATCAAATTGGTATACAGGGGGTTACTTTGTACACCAGGGGGTTACTTTAGACTCTTGTATTTTGTAAAAATACTTGAAAACGGTTAAGAATTGTTTTAAAAAAAATAACTTTCCGAAATTTCATAAAATTGGTATACCCTACCAGGGGGTTACTTTCTACACCAGGGGGCTACTTTAGACTCTTATTTTGTAAAAGTACTTGAAAATGGCTAAAAATTGTTTTAAAAATTAAATTTATTCTAAATCATTGATTATTTCAAGGCTAGTTGCCTAAACTTGTTTTATTATGAAAATATTAAGTTTTTAATGAGGAAAAAGAATTAAGGAATCACGCAACCTAAAATGCTAAGGTGCATTCTGCTGCATCCGCAGGTCAAAGTGAAATTAAATTGCTTTTCGCACTTGCCTTATATAGTCCCTTAAACAATATTCCTAATTTCACTCGAAATTAAACTATTAAAAGCCAAAAAAAATGACGATAAATGGGGCTACTTTATACAGATATTTCGATGGCGATGTCGCATGAGTACTAAATCTACAACGAATCAACAATGTTTCTAACGTTCTGATTACGTTTTCACTACGTTCAGTAATTTTTTAAATAAATAGCGACAGTCATTAATAGAACATCTAAAAAGGTAAGATCGTTTTATTAAGACAATTCCATTTTACAGAAACCGATAATTTGTCATATCCTCTTCAATTATTAAAGATATTCAGGTATAAACATGATCGTACAAAGTAGCCCCACTTTTGTTAAAACGACAGCTTTTGGAAAATCGAGTTTTTATTCGTGTTTGAACAAGTCTGGATATTATAAAAGGGTGTCAAATTAAAGCTGAAGAACGCCTCTTAATGCTCATATAAACAGATGCAAATTTTCTTCTACATTTAACATCTGTTTCTAAAAAAAAAAAGGCAAAGAACGTACAAAGTAGCCCCTTGGTGCGGCAGTTAGTTTTTCTTATCAACGTTATGAAAAAGTTATTCCAATCATCATCGAAAAAACATTTTAAAAAAAAACCTTCTAATCAGAAAAAAAACTCGAAGATTTTTTTTTTTTTTTTCGAATTATCGCCTTTAAGTTTCGAATTTAAGAAAAATATTTTCAAGGTTCTTAGGACAATACCTCTAATTTGCGTACGTACAGTCATAATACATCAAAACCGCAAATACAACAAATACGAAAACCCATAAATATTATAGTTCGTCCTCGAAATATAAATAAATAGTATTTTTAAGGCCAAGGACAACACGGGGGACTTTCCTGAACTCGAGACAGTGCGTTGTCAAGCCGAGCGAAGCGAGGCTTGACAACACTGTCTCGAAGTTCAGGAAAGGGCCCCGTGTTGTCTTTGGGGTTAAAAATATTTTCTATTTCGAATGAACAGAGATTTTTTTCGTAAAGATTGATTTCAAGGGGTAATATTGCTGTGACAAATGGGTGTAATGTAAAAAAAAAAAAAAAAAAAAATGAGGGTGTGAATTGAAAACATTCGTTTGTCCAAACAATGTATATAACGTGACTCTTCACGTATATAACGTGACTCTTGATACAATGCTGCCAACCATTTTCGGGGCCTTCATGGTTTCTTTTTTTTTTTTTTCGATGCAGACGACACGATAGCAAGAGTATTAAAAAGTCAACTTTTTAGTACTCCGTACTAAAAAGTAGAGTCCCAAAAAGTTTTACTTTTAAGTCCCCAAATAATTCTCAAAAAGGGACTTTTTATACCATGAGTAATAGAAAATAATTTACCAACTCACGACGATACATTCGAATATAATAATTCCGTGAAAATCGTTTTTGCGAAAAACCAAAAACATTAAGAGTTTAGTTCCGATAGTGTGATGCTGTGTGTTTATCTTGTTAGGATTTTTTTTTTTATTCGCTTTATAGCTCTCGTGTTAATTTTAAATCTATGTCAAATGCAAATTCTTTCTTGCATAAATATCCACCCTATAAGATTTGACGTGTGATTTTTTTTTTTTTTTTTTGATAAGTAAATAACCAGACAAGAGCTTTATAAGATGATTATTTTCATACGCATATGTACGGAGCCTTTGTAGCTGATTTAATCCCATTGTGTAGCCTACAATTTTTTTTTTACAGTAATCATGTGCATAAATTAGACTATGACAATATTTATTACGTAATTTTATTAAAATACAAAGTAATTACTTTGTATATTTCCGTACGAAAAAAAAAGTTTAATATTTCATATTTTTAAGACTCTTCCACGTGATTAATATTAAAATATTATTAATTCTTATTAAATGAAATAAACTTGAGAAAAATGAAGAAATTACAGAACATCCTGCCGGTACTGATTAGCTTAGCATTACTTTTCTCAAGGTCATTGCACTAAAATTGGATTAAGGTATCGGTTCTCTTACCGTGAAATGCGTGACGGGAACTCGCGCTTAAAATTTATTTTCAAAATAGTATATTACTGCTCAAGGGATGGAAACGACAAAATTGCCGCAGGGCGAGATAAACGCCTTTTTCACCGTTCGTGATAAAAAAATGATTTTTTATACCATTTTAGTTGGTTTTATTGTCATTTATCTGCGTTTGCTAATCAATGCCGAAAGTCGTTTTTTGAAAAAAAAGTTTAAAGCTGTAGGCTGAAAGGCGGAACTTTTTCGGCCATAGCTGTCTTTAGTTCTCTGGACTGAATGTGGCAACGCTGTGCAAATTTAATGTTTAGCTTATGGGACAGAGATCCCCCGAGCGATTTTTATTCAAATGAAAAGTTTTGTTCAGTTACGTTTGTTTAATTTGGATCTTGACCAGCATTGGTGAAAAAAATTTTTTTTAAATTTAAGACTGACGGTTAAATAGATCGCTACCTGGAACAGAATTTTTTTCATTTTCGAGAATTCCCTATTCCCGGTATAGACAAGTTTTTTTCTTAAAAAAGGGAATAATATGAATTTTGTCAACTTTTTGATCATTTATCACATAAAATTTTCAATATTTTAGAAAAAAGTTATAAAAATCAGATTTTTTTTTTCTTTTTTGCTTAAAGCGCCGAGGTCCGAAGCTTGAAAATTTTGGCCGATGCCGACGCAGATGCATTTTGGCCGATGCCGATGCAGATTTAAAAAAATCCGGCATCCGATTTTTCTTTAATATCCGAAATCGGCATCGGTATAGATGCCGAAATAGTTACTGCTGGCAACGACATCGGCACCGGGATCGGAATCGGATCCCTGATTTTAAAAATTGTCTAGAATGGATCTATGATTTTTTTTCACTAAAATCGGAATCACAGACGGCATCGACATTGGGTGTCGGTGCCGGAATCGGAATCGGGAGCTAAATAAATAATGTGGAATCGGAATCGGCATCAGCATCGGCAACGGCATCAGCATCAGCATCGGCATCGGCATCGGATGTCGGTTCCATAATCGGAATCGGAAGTTAAATAAATAATGTGGAATCGGAATGGGAATGGGCATCGGCATCGGCATCGGGTGTCTGTGCCGGAATCGGAATCGGGAGTTAAATAAAAAATATGGAACCGGGAGTTAAATAAATAATATGGAAACGGGGGTTTAATAAATAATATTGAATCGGAATCGGCATCGTCCCGAGATTTGTACAGGCACCGGCATCGGATTCGGATTCGGACCCCTGCTAAAGCGTGCCCTTTAAAAAACATGGAAAAATTTCTTTCGACATGCTTCCGCTTATTTCCGGACTTAAATCCCAAAAAAAAGGAAATCGGGGTTGTTTTCCTTTTTTTCATCTTCAAAATAAATTCCGGAAAATCCTAATAAAAATGTCTCGATTCCCGAGAAATTAAAAAGCCAACCAAAACGAATGTCCCCGGGATTGATGTTTTTTTTCAAAAACGGGAATTCCCAATCTCTACCTTTAATCCACAACAGGACATCGCTTCTCCATAAGATAAACATGGGTGTGCCCTGATCCAAGTCTCGAGTACCAGAGCTGCAATTCCGGTTCTGATTCGGATTCCGCAGAATCTTGACTATTTATGAGTAAGATTCCGATTATGATTCCGATTCCGATTCCAACTAACAAGTATTTTAGAGATGCCGATGCCGATTCCGATTCTGATTCCGATTTCAACCAAAATTGACAACTGTAATAACGGTATTTCCGTGCTTTTAAGTCAATCTGAATCGAAAATTTTTTTTGGATGCCGATTCCGATTTCTCCAAAAAAAGCACGGATTCTGATTCCTATTCCGATTACTTTTGAATTAGCAGATTCCGATTTCGATTCCGATTCAGAATAAAAATTAATCGGAATCGCATGGTCTCAAGTTCACAGTGCCATTCCATATCCCCCAGGCCTGAGAGTTGAAAATGGCTATGTTTTGAGAAACCGAACTGACACGTCAAGTTTCATCTTCTGTTTTTTTTTTTTTTTTTTTTGTACCTAACCAACATGCACCTTCGAGTATAACCTAAATGCTCATATTAGCTCTTTAATTAAAATAATATAACCGTGACCTTTAATTTTACAACTATAATTCATCTAATTATGGTAAATTGAAGGATTTAAATCTTTTGTCAATGGATTTTTTTTTACAATTCTTTTTTTTTTTTTCCGCAAACCTTCCCAAAATTTATTTGTATTTTTGAAAAATCAGCGGATTTAATGCACTTTCTGCTAAAAACTTCCGCGAGCATAAAGAAAAAAATGTCATGGCATATGACAATCATGATGATTGTTTTTATTTACTTCGTTCGCCAAATATGCAACAAAAAAAAAGTGCTTATAATGAAAGTGAGAGTGTCTTCTTTATTACGAGATTACATCATTGAGGCGATGCATTGTTTAGACGACCTTTTAACGCTTTAATATTTTTTTGACAGGAGTAAGAGATGACCTTGAAATCAGAGAAGTGGAAAAATTTGCAAGTTTATACCGTGCAGTATTTTTTTTTTTTTTCTGTCTGTTTATTTTCAAATAATAAAAAGTGCACTGCCTTTGAAAAAAAAAGTGGCAGTGAAAGAGTAGTTGGTCAACCGGTTTCATGAAAACATGGGTTTTTTTCCTGATTTTCCGACCTTCAAAGAAATTGCTGGAATGCGAAAAAACTGGTAGTTTATCACAGATTGCCATTAAAAAAAAAGTCGGTAGTTTTTGAATTTTTTAAAAAGTGAAAACGATTGTTATGTTGAAAATACAAGGGACCAATATTATGCTGTCCTTTATATTGACGTCCGTGCGAATGGTTCAGGTACCTTTTAGCAATGCCGATATATTATCGAAATATCGATATATCGGAAGGAAAAAAATCTATTTTTTTTTCGATATTAAGTTTCATATCGATATGCGATAACGATATTAAAATGCCAATATCGAATATCGAAAATTTCATTGGATCAAAGCCGGAAAAAGCAATTTTTGGCCCCCTATTTTTTTAGTTTTTTGGCTTTGCTGATTGTAAGAAAGAAATTAGTGCGTGACTGAAAAAAGGTCTTTTCTGACACAATTATCAAAATATCGATATTTAGCACATCGATATGTTTCTTCCCGATATTTTTTAAAAATATCGGCATTACTAGTATTTTTACTGTTAGAAAGCTTCATGGATGCCCCCCTTCCTTTCCCTCCCATTGGCTGGAAAATAGCCAGAAACGCAGTTCATAGGAAAATCCGCTTTAAAAATAGGCAGTCCGTCATTAACGCATGAAGTTCCGATTCCGATTCCGAAAAGTGGGAAAAAATTTCAGATTCCGATTCCGATTCCAACTAACAAAATATTTTAACGATGCCGATTCCGATTCTGATTCCGATTGAAGCAAAATGGATTAACTGAAATGAAAGTATTTTCGTGCTTTTTAAGTCAATCTGAATTGAAAACATTTTTTTGGTTTCCGACAATTTTTCCTAAAAAAATAAATTCTTAATCCATTTGTCCTAAAAAAATAAATTCCTAATCCATTTTTCCTAAAACTTGTGGTTCCTAACATTTTTTTCCTAATTTTTAATTTCCCTAAAATTTTTTGATTCCTACGATAAAATTTCCTAAAATGAGTATTATTCCTAACTTTTTAAATCCCTAAAGGGATTTTAGGAAATTTAATTTTAGGGATTTTAAGAAATTTTATTTTAGGGATCAAAAAAATTTAAGGAAAATTGAAATTAAAAAAAAAAAAAAAAAGTTAGGAAAACAATCTTAGGAATCAAAATTTTTAGGAAAAACGGATTAGGAATTAATTTTTTTATTTTAGGAAAAATGGTAGGGAACCCATTTTTTCTGATGCCAATGCCGATTTTGATTTTGAAGATTCCGAACTGTTTTCAGAAGAAGTTCCGATTCCGATTCCTTCAAAAAAAGCACGGATTTCGATTCCAATTCTAATTACTTTTGAAATAACAAATTTCGACTTGGGAATTTGTTCCCGAAAAAGAAGAGAAGCGCCCCCTCCATTTTGAAGATTTAAAAATGTGAAATATATTTCAAACACTAAATTTCTAGAAGATTGATAACCATAAGGTCCAAAAAGCCTAGTATCGAGTTCGGCCTCCATCCCTGAAAAATAATTCTGTGTCCAAACTTTGGGGCCATTCAAATATTAAATCAGCATAAAATTGGCAATTTTTAACCCCCTCCCCCATTTTTCGCATGTACTCCCGTCAATCATGTAAAGTTTAGGATACCCCCCCCCCCCTTCTCTCTAATTAAATTAAATAATTTTAAGGTCCATGAAAAAAATTTTATAATAAATTTAAATTTAAATGAATAGGTTTTCCACTTCCATGTGTCCGAAGCCGATGCCAGCCGCGGCCGACTAAAACTCAGGTCGGTGCCGAAGCTGGTGCCAGTGCTAGGTATATATACTTTGAACTTGGTGCCGATGCTGGATTCGGCTTCGGCACCAGCGGCAAAAATTTTGCTATTCCGTTGCCGGCGCTGCGCTGGCGCCAGCTACAACACTTTGGGTATTTCGGCGCCGATTCAAGCTTCGGCTCCAACCAATTTTTACCGGCTTCGGACTACTGTTCATTTCTCGATCACTTTAATCGGCCAATTTTTTTTACTAATTTCTATTGTGCTAAACCTTGCTCATCGTAATCATTATAACTATTGATAGGCCGAAAACCCCATTGACTTTTTATTTTGTCCCTGAAAAAGCCTAAAAAGCAGAATATAATTTTTTTTTTTTAATAATGAAAATTGTAGGCAAATTTTGCGATCAAATTCTGAGGTCAGATGTGCGCCCCCCTCAACTTTGATTTTGGACTTATGCAAGAATTTACAACCCCCTCCTTCCTCTTTTGTAAGAAAAAATATGAATTTTCTACACTTTTTTTTCCACTTCCTTAAAGTTAACACTGGAATGATCCCTTAAACTGTTTTTTGTCAGCATTTTATTCCCGAGATGCAAAGCCAGCTTTGGGAGGCAAGGGAGCCAGGCATGGCAAATTCCAAAAGTAGAACAATCTTTTGTTTTTTCTGGAAATATCGGGATTTATCAGCTATAGCTATAATTTCTGATTAAAGGCTACCCTTAATCATCTATGCCTACGATTTCAAGACTATTTTTGAAAAAGTCTAAATTAAAATCATAAAGGGAACGAGATCACCTAATAGATAAATTGTATATTTACAAAATTTTGTATTTATAAAAAAAAAGTGATTGTCGAACACAATTAATTCACATAAAATTCTGGATGCCTTCTTTCTGGAGAATCGATTTCTGTAATTTTTTTTTTTTTTTTTTCATCTGTCATTTGCATTTATTCCTGTAATAACTATATCCAAAAAAGCACTTTCATTTTTTCTTAATTTGCCTGGTACCCAAAATATGACAATCGAATATTTATCATTTAAATTCTTTTGTTAGTTTTATTCTTAAAATTTTTGAAATTAATATCATTTTGGTATCATGTTGACTTGAAAATTTTCCTAATGGAAAAAACAACACCCCGAAATCAAAATTCTTGTTTGTTGCCATAAATATTTTATTGGAAAATAACCGACTATCGATCAGTCATTTATAAAAATGGACTTTTAACGTCTTTGCTTAAGAAAAAAAAAAAAAAAAAAACCATGTGGTTTCCTATTGTAAATAAACAAAAAATAAAAGAATCTAATCTGCGTATATCCATTAATGCAATCATATTTTAGGTGAATTATTGTCGTGTAACCATAAAAGAAAAAAAAGCCATTTAGCCGGACGGTAAACTTACCCGAAATAATTTTTTTCAAAACAAACACGGATCAAAAATATCCATTGACATAAACAACCTCATTGAATTAATGAGAGTGAACTGCAACTGAAAAAAAAATGAACCATACACAACAACATTCACGGACATCAACACTGAATGAGTCGCGTTACTTTGATAAAATTGTATTTGGCCTCGTAAGACGATCAATGCAAAAGTTTACTTTTTTTTTTTCATTATAAGTCAATGGAGATTCGGTTAGCCTTCATGCATTGCATAGCGTGTACGAACACGAATGGAAAAAAGGAATATCTAAATTATCATTTTTATATAAATGTTTTGCAATCGTATGCCAAGGTTTTGCATTAACCTAAAACCACGGGTGACTTTTTTTCCCCTTTAAATATAAATTTTTTTTTCCTGATTGATCCTTTGAGAAAAAAAAATCGATTCCAACAAAAAATCGAAAAAGGAAAACAAAAGCGTTCCGAAAAAAAAAACATTAAGAGCAGGCGGTGCCATCTGTGGTGGAAACGCGGAACTACGACGGTGAGGTATTCGAAGATACGTAAGTGCTGCTTTCGCGGGGATTTACGGAACTAAATGGTGTGATTCAGTAACCTTGATAATTTTTTTTTGTTGTATCAGGCAGGGTGTTTAGACGTAGAGTAATTATTCTACGCGTAGAGTATTTTTAACAAAAAAAGACCGTAAGGACCTTTTACTAAAAAAAAGGTTTTTTTAACAATACGTAGAATTATTTGCGTTAAAAAAAGGTTTTTTAACAATACGTAGAATTATTTGCGTTAAAAAAAGACTTCATAGAAATTTTGGACTTCTGGTCTTACAATTGTTCAAATTGGGACGTGATTAATTCATTTTAATATGTGCAATATTGAAGTACAGTTCTTTTTCTATTGTTTTAAATTTAAAAAAATTTTTGAGATTTCAAAATTCGAGAATAATAAAAATAACTTTTTACCTATATTAATTTTTCTTTTGTAGAAATAGCCGCTATCAATGTCGAATATTTGGATTTTACAGCGTTACTATCTAATTTAACTCTATGGTTAAAATATTGATAACGTGCATAAGCTAATATACTTTAAATGTAGAGTCCCTACGTAGAACTATATGCAGGAAAAAAGGTAATTTTAAGTTGGCAGTAGAGTATTTCGTCATTTCAAATCTAAACACCCTGGTATCAGGCGAGGGGGCAAAAAAAATAGCACGTGAATCTTAGATCATTCATTATTGAGTTTTTTTACATAAAATTTTATGATCTTCCTCTTGTTTTTTTTTGTTTTGAAGAAGGACGATGTGGTGGTCGTGTGAGCATGATTAATACCAAAGGGGGAAAAAAAATCTTCCTGGAAATTAAGATAGACTCCTCGTTTACGCAAACACAATTAATAAATATTTCTTTTTCGTGTAAAAATAAAAAACCTCAACTTGTTCGGTCAAGTTACGTAAATGCAGATTAGCCGGTAAAAAGCCTATTCCATCTCATGTCAAGTTTGCAATAACAAGGGTCCAGTTAAACTCGGTCTTTATCAAGGTGACGCACGTGGTTTTTTCGGCTCGAACTAGTTTTCCGAATTTTTTTGTAATTTTTAAGGGAAAAATGGCTGCTGTTGCCGTTACGATCCGGCACAATGGAGGTAATGTCATGTTTTTGTTTTTTTTTTCTTTTTTTGTTTTGGTCAATTCAGGCATTTAATTTTTTTCCCTATATTTTTCGGTCAATATTTGTTGTAAAAAAAACAGCAAGTACTGATTCATATGATGCAATGCTTATGTGTTGCGATGAGGAAGCATTCCAAATGTATACCACAATTGAATTTTTAATTGTAACGAAGTAGTATTTATTCAAATCGTGTACCGGGTGAAATGTGTTTGTAATACGAACTTTCCATGTTTCGAAGAAAAAAAAATGTTCGGACAGACGATTGCGGTTAGTGTAAATTTTTTTTTTTTTTATATATATATATATATATACACTGATATTGGGAAGAAAGGATTAACTTTACCAGGCCTTAACCTTTACCTTTTATTGTATCATCCGTTTGAATTGTGTTTTCCAGCGAATAACATCAAGAATTTCTTGGTTCAGAAATATTTTTCCTGCATTGAGTTGCTTCCAGCGTTTTATAAAATTTAACAATGCATTTTGATGATGCATTTCTGGAATAAAAAGTTATTCGGATCTTTTTATTAACGTTTGACGTCATTAAAGTGCAATGCCCACATTTGAAATGCGCTAGCTGAAACAAGTTCACTGTTTATCATAAAATGTGTTATTCTAGGTTAGGCAGGTTTTAAAAAAAAAAAAAATGAGATTCTGGAGCTATGTAAAAATCATCTTTGATATCGAAAACCAGCTCCCTGACTTGATTAGACATAAAGCTTTTTTTAGAAATCAAGTTTTTTTAAAAGTGATTTATTAATCGAATGTGATAGTGCAAAATTAATACCGTTTGCATTATTATTGGAATCATAGTAAATTATTCTTGTGTTCAATCCAGGGTCTTTGCACCTAAAATACTGGGGAAAAAGTAAGACAAAAAATTTGGGAGACAGTAATTTACCCTTTAAAGACTGAGATATAGACATCTATCAATGCCAAATTAAAATGCCATTCTGGGACCTTTTAGAGGTCCAGCAATCTGCAAATTAAACAAAATTCTGTCCTAGGGTATTAGGTTTGAAAATAGGCAGTATTAGGCAGGTAAATAGGCAGTACCTCATGTTAGGATCTAGTAATATTAGTTACTAGAAATCTAGTGATATCAGTTACTAGTAATCAAGCAATATTATTTACTGATAATCTAGCAATATTAGTTACTGGTGATCAAGTAATATTATTTACTAAGTAATATTATTTACTGGTAATCTAGTGATATTGGTTACTAGTAATCTAGTAATATTACTTACTAGTAATACAGTAATATTAGTTACTGGTAATCTAGTGATATTAGTAACTGTTGATCTAATAATATTAGTTACTGGTGATCAAGTGGTATTAGTTGCTGGTAATCTAGTAATATTACTTAATAGTGATATAGTAATATTAGTTAATAGTAATCAAGTAATATTATTTACTAGTAATATAGTAATATTAGCTACTAGTAATGTAGTAGTACTACTTACTAGTAATCCGGTAATATTCTAGACTGGTAATCCAGTAATATTAGTTACTGGTGATCAAGTAATATTAGTAACTGGTAATCTAGTGATATTAGAAACTATTGATCTAATAATATTAGTTACTGGTAATATAGTAATATTAGTTACTGGTGATATAGTAATATTAGTTACTGGTAATCAAGTAATATTAGTTACTGGTAATCTAGTAATATTACTTAATAGTGATATAGTAATATTAGTTATTAGTAATCAATTAATTTTATTTACTAGTAATCTAGTAATATTGGTTACTAGTAATCTGGTAATATTACTTACTAATAATCCAGTAATATTAGTTACTGGTAATCTAATAATATTAGTTACTGGTGATCAAGTAGTATTAGTTACTGGTAATCTAGTAATATTACTTATAGTGATATAGTAATATTAGTATTAGTAGTCAATTAATTTTATTTCCTAGTAATCTAGTAATATTGGTTACTAGTAATCTGGTAATATTACTTACTAATAATCCAGTAATATTAGTTACTGGTAATCTAATAATATTAGTTACTGGTGATCAAGTAGTATTAGTTACTGGTAATCTAGTAATATTACTTAATAGTGATATAGTAATATTAGTTATTAGTAATCAATTAATTTTATTTACTAGGAATCTAGTAATATTGGTTACTAGTAATCTGGTAATATTACTTACTAATAATCCAGTAATATTAGTTACTGGTAATCTAGTAATATTAGTTACTAGTAATCAAGTGAAATTAGTTACTTGTAATGTAGAAATATTAGTTACTAGATCATTACTACATTAGTTACCTAATATTTGCTTTTGTTTTTAACTTAATACTCACGTACTAATTCCTTAGATAATGGATATTCTTAGGTAACATAATTAATATACAGTAAGTATTAGGCATTAAGTTTAAGCACTTATTACCTACTACTCATTATTTCTCCTACTTGCCTATGTAAATAGCACGCTATTTATTACTAATGAATAAGTATAAGACTATTAACCACTATTACAGCCTATACCATTACACTACTTATGCAGTAACGGTAATATTACCAGTGCCAGGCACTAAATGGCACTGAAGAGGATGCTTCACGAAACTCGAGAAGGAATGGCTGTTTTGTTCAACACTCGATTTACGGGGGAAAAAATCGAATTTCAGGTATCTAACGAACTCCTTTGACTTCTTCTTGTATTTTTGGTACAAGTTTCAACTTGTTCCAAGCAAACAAAAACCAGGAAAACAAAATCAAAGATTTTTTACCGCAATTTTTTTTGAAATTATTTTCCCGCCGTCCATACATTTTAGACAAGTTGAAACTTGCACTAAAATTTCCTGGATATATCAGAGGAGTTCGTTAGATACCTAAAATTTGGATTTTTTCATCGTAAATCGAGTATTCGACAAAACAGCCATTCCTTCTTGTATTCCGTGAAGCCTCCTCTGAATGTATTGTAAAATCCTATATGTTTATGTAACATTTTTTTTAAAAAAAATTTTAAGTTGTTTACTCAAAATAACAATTTTAGAAATCACAGATATTACTAAACACATGCCTCTTAATTCTGTGACTTGTTACTGTATTTGAAAAAAACTGTGCGGGTGAAAAAGGTCAAAACCAACAGTTTTCCTCTTCGAATTAAAAAATCTAAATGTACCTATCTTGTACTAACCTTGAAATTATTTCTTTTCTAAAACTCGATCAATCCTCGACACATATTAATATGTTATCTATATTTTTTAATACCCCTGTCTCTGTTATTAATCATCCATCATGAAAAACATCTTTTTTTTTTTTAATTTAAGGAAAATCGGCATTTAGAAAATAAACCGAAAAAAGTGCAAAGTGCAAAAAAATATTTTCCTCCTGTATATGATTATCTTAGACCATATAAATTACCGAATTCCCACAACGTGCAATTTTGTTATATTGTTACTTCCTTACATAGATATATTTTATGAAAAAAAAAATTGAGACATGCAACTTTGTTTTATTACTACTTTGATAATTGTTTTGAACACCAATGTGTGGCTATAAAAAAAAAAAAATTTTTTTTTCTCTTGCTCATTGGGCTCCGTGTTTGTTTTGACAGTTAAAGTAATTTAACTCACATTCATAAAAGTTTATAAGTAATCGTTGTTTTTTTTTTTTTTTTTTTTTTTATTATTTCAAAGATCACGGTTTGAAATAGTATATTTAGGGCCTTGTAGGGGAGGAGCGACTTTGCAAGACAGTGTGAATGCCAAGCCGAGCGAAGCGAGGCTTGGCAGCACTGTCTTCAAAGTCGCTCCTCCCCTATAAGGCCCTAAAGATATTTTTTAGTACGAATAAAAAAGGTTAGGTTAGGTTCATGGTTGATGAAAAAACAAACGTTTTTTAAATTGAGAATTGTTGCCTTTTTTAAAAAATAAATACAGCGGTTTTTTCTGTGAAAAATGTTGTTTTTGGAAAGTAAGACGTGTTGCCTTTTTTTTTTATCTTCTTTATTATACGTTTCACTGTGAGCTAGATGGGTCTGTCGGTATCGTTCGGTATAGTTCGTTCTCGGGCGAGCATAGCAAAGAAACTAGCAGTTATTTTCACAAAATTTGGGCACAAAGTGTTTACTTTGTATAATAACGAAGTTTTTTTTTTTTTTTGTTTAAATAAATGCAGCGATTTTAGTACGAATAACAGGGTTAGGTTAGGTTCGACGTTTCCGTTGTCGTTTTCATTCGCGTTGTCATTCATTTTCAAAAACAATAAACCTCCACGAAAAAAAAAATCAAATCAAATCAAATAAACAACGTCAAAAATTGAGGTTACGCTCATCGTTTTTATCCCGTGAGAATTATTGAAGGCGTGGCCAGTTTTTTTTTTTTTTTTCGGGGCCCTCTGCTACGACATCTACCGTCATTGTCAAAAACTAGCAATAACCATTTTTTTTTTTTTTTTTTTACCATTTCATAGTTGGTATTGCGCCAAAACTGTAGGGAAAAGTAAAACTTTTCAGTCCTTGGCCTGAAAGCAGGGCCCTTTTTTATGTGTCTGTCAAAGTTTTCCTTTCTGGGCTCGAAATAATGATCAAAAAGGGACTTTCACACACATGAGTACTGAAAAATTTTTTATCCCACTCATGTCATTTAGTTGCAACCGCGAAAAAGCATAGTCGGTTACATTGATTACCGGTGTATCGGAAAAATAAGTGGTTTTATCTGAAAAATCATATTAACTCGATTTCCTCTTGTGAGACTAATCGTAAGTTTTTTTTTTTTTTTTTTTTGTTTCTTTTAAATTTTCGTACCTTGATCGTATTCGAACGAATTCCCTTCAACTCTTTTTTTTTTGCCTTTGGAAAAATAAAAAATTTTTTTTTTTTCGTCAATAGTGACGCGAACTTTCGACACATCTTACGTCCTTGATCTTATGTGGTTTATGTCAGCAATGCGTTAATAATCTCAAAACCAAAAAAAATGTGACGTACTAAGGGTTATAAATTAAGGTGTTTGTTAATCTTCCGATTAGAGATTAGTCTTACGCGAGTGACCGAGCTGTGATTCCTTTATTTTTTTTGTCTTATTCAAAAGGATATATTTTCGTTCATTTGTAAAAAGGTAAATTATTTTCCGCGGAAAAAATTGAAATTCCCGGCAGAAATGGTTTTTTTTTTTTTTGTAAAATGGCTAATAAGGAAATAAGAAGGATAATAATATAATAAAGGCCTCATGCACGATCGTCATTGTTTTAAAAGTGACAACGTTTATTAATAATCAATATAAATAAATCAAGAGATAATTGCCTGGACATTTTTTACACTGTTTGAATATTTTTTTTTCTTTAGTCACGTTTGCGAGGATTTGAAAAAAAAATAGAATAGTTTTATCTCGTAATTTTATGAGTTTGGGATGATTTTCCAGTGTTTCTAAGGAAGGTGATTAACAAGGGTCCGAAGTCGGTTCCGGTTCCGGTTCCGGTGCCGGTGCTACATAATTTAATTAATTAATTTAAACTTGGCGCCAGCGCCGGTGCTGGCACTGGTCTTGTAATTGTGACCCCATGGCAATGCTGAATATAATTTAGAAAAGCCACAAGTTTTGATTTATGATTTTTTTCTGGGGGAAAAAAAAAATTGGCAAAATTGATGGCGATGCTGGCAAAGATGCTGGAATCGGCTCCTGCCCCAGCACCAGCGACAAAAGTTTTGCTATTCCAGTGCCGGCACTGGCGCCAGCTCCAGCACTTTGGATATTTCGGCGCCGATGCCGGCGTCCGCTCCAGCCGATTTTTACCGGTTTCGGACCCCTGAAAAAAATTGTTCAAGCTATTACAATAAAACTTTTTACGATATTGTTCATTTTTTTGGACTTATAAGATTTGATTACCTGCATCGAACTGAAATCGTGATTCCGGGATTTGGGACAATTTTTGGATGGGACTAATTCCGGGATTTTTTATCTCAAAAATTCCCTTCTATTTTATTTATTTATTTATTTATTTTTTTTTTTGCCGTAAAATCTGATTTTTTTTCTTACATACCCAAAATTTTGTTAATTTGAATAAAATAGCAAGCAACAACCTGCTTAATTTTTGTTGAAATGCCGGAAAATAATTTAAAATTGAAAGTAATAGAAAAAAAAATTTTAAGATCGACCAGACGGGATTTTCTGGAATTGTAGTAGCCTGTCATGGGACTTTCACATTAATCCCGAAATTCCAGGACTGAGGTTTTTAAGAGTCCCGAAATCCCGGGATTAAAGAATTGGTCTGGTGTTGCAGTCTCGAATCGATATTCCCAAGAAAAAGTGTGTTATATTAAAAACTTAAACTTCGTTATAAAATTTTTATAACCCGCCAAAAAAAACATCTGTTTATAATTCGTTGTTATAACAAAAATTTTTTAAATTTTTTTTTAAGTTTTTTTTTATTTTCTTCTAACACTTCCCGAATTTTTCTATTTCTGTTTTTCTTTATTTTTGAGCCTTTGGGGTCGTGCATAAATTACGTAAGCATGGGTTAGGCCCTTTTTGCACGCTTTACCCCATTTCGCTTATGCTTAGCTTATGAGTAAGATGTCAAATTTGGACCCCCTCCCCCCCCTAAATGTGCTTACGTAATTTATGTACGACCCCTTTGTCAAATTAAAAATACAAGAAATAAACCGTAAATTCGGAAAAATCTGGAAAATTTTGTAAGTCAAAATAATTGGCAACTTAAGAATTAAATTTCCGCTTATAAAAATCATTTGAAAAGGGGTATAGTGTATAAAGGCGGCTGATAAGTCGACTACAAGGCGCGGGTTCTATTCCAAAAAATTGTAATTTTTTTTTCCTTTTTTTTTTTTCTCATGAAAATTTTTTAAATAAAGCCTATAAAGCCCCGATATGCTAAATATAGTGCAATTCAAGCTTGAAATTTATATATTGCTCAGTTAAAAATTTTAATTTTAAAAATTTATAAATAGTTATAAAATTTTATAATCGGCCAAAACGTTATAGAATTATAAAATTTTATAACACACTTTTTCTTGGGAATTGACTTCCCATACTATTTAAGCTTGCGAAAAGGTATTTAATGACTGCAGTTTATAAAATGCAGAAAATTGAAGTAAATTAATTAATGTTGTTCTTATACTTAGCTTATGTAAGAAACGTTTTTAACGTAAGCTTAAAAATCTTTAGTTAACATCGAATAAATTATTTTGAACTTTTGCCGATTGAATCTCTAGAGGCAGAATTCTCCGTAAGCTAAGTATAGAATTAATTTTGGAAAGATCTTGGTCTAGCGGTATGATTCTCGCTTTGGTTTGCAAGAGGTTCCAGGTTCAAATCCCAACTAAACCCTGTTTTTTTTTTTCTACTGTATAAAAATTAAGATTCAATTAGGCCTAGTAAATGATTATGCTTTTCATAAAACAATCATAGGTTGCAGGTTGAGTCAAATTGTATTGGACAAAATGTAAAAAATTTTAATTAATAAAATACTGTATACCGTAAATATTTGTGGTATTTCGAAGCTTGATTTTTTGGAATTCAGGTGACTGACTTAGTTTCGGCACCAATTTCGGCCTTTACCAGTCAGAGACCGGTATACATCTTCGAAAATACTTTGTTATAGCCGAAACTGCTGCTGTGATCCAAACTGGGTCAACCATCTTACTTGGGGGTGGAAAAAAAAACCCTTAACAGGTTTATGCTTGCTCAGCTAAGATTCCAGTAAATCCTTATTCTAGAGGCACTTTCCATTTCAATAAAAATTTCTGAAGGGTTAATTTGATCGGTATTGGAAAATAAATACCTCCCGCAGTGTTTACTCATTTCACGCTGAGCATTACCGTACGGAGGGGCGACTTTGTATTCACTGGGGCGACTTTGTACTTTTACCCAGATGTAAAGTCTCTTCGTAAAAGATTTTTATAAGACTTAATTACTAAACATAGTTTATAGGCAATATGTTTTATCAGATTTAATAAATAACATGACTTATTTTTCAGAATTTATGGTGTTCTAATCGATTTTTCGAAAAGTACAAAGTCGCCCCTCCGTACGGTATTATGTCCGTAGACAATTCACGATATTAATTTCGTTTTAAAGAAAACGAGAATTACTACTAGATAGGCTTGGTCTTTTTTTTTTTTTTAAACCGTGACATTAATTTTATTATTATCGCAGACAGATTGTAAAAAAATTAAGTGACATCTTGACTGATATCTGGGCCACTGTAACATCAGTGCAGTTTATATTATTATTTTGCAAATAAACAATTTTACTTCATGATTTTCTGTTAATATTTGTGTATATTTTTTATGCTCAAAAAACATGAAAACAGTCAGTTGCTTTTCGATTGTTTTATTATTTTATTTTTTTAAATTTTTTTTTTTAACGGAACTATAAATTGGCCGTTTGGACGATTGTTTACGTTTTTCTGCGGATAAGTGCTGTGGACGTTCAAGTCCATACCTGAATTAGGCCTCGTGCAAACCGCTCCAAATTGCTTACCGAAAATAATTTAGGAACAATTTTTTTTTTAGGAAAAATGGGTTAGGAAAAATGGATTAGGAAAATTGGATTAGAAAAAGATTGTTTTGGGATTAAAATAGATCAGCAGGAAAAAAATTTTGTTACGAAAAATTTTTTAGGGAAAATGGATTAGGAAAAACAATTTTTAGAAAAAATGGATTAGGAAAAAAAATTTTTTTAGGAAAAATGGATCAGGAAAAAAAAGTTTTTTAGTAAAAATGGATTAGGGAAAAAAAAATTTTGGAAAAAAATTTTTTTATGCTGCTTCTCCATTATGGCTCAAAATTAATTTTACAAAATTAATTTTATAAAATTATTGGGAATAATGCTTTTATTTTACTAATCGAACATGAGGATGACTTAAAAAAGAATAAGAAATCTGTAAAAAATAAATATGTTATGAAAAAAGAAAGAAAAAGGGCATAATTTCCGGTAATTTTATAAAATTAATTTTGTAAAATTAATTTAGGACCATAATTGGGCGCAATTTCACGCCAAACATGTTCGGCAAACATGTTTGTGTTTGATAAAAAGTGGCGAACATGTTCGGCAAACATGTTGGACAAACATTTTCACCAAACATTTTCCCCAACATGCAGGGGAAGCTCCACATAATCAGTGACGCTTTTTTTAAGCATGTTTGGTGAAAATGTTTGTGTTTGTCAAAAGTGCCGAACATGTTCGGCAAACATTTCGGACATACATTTTCACCAAACATGCTTAAAAAAGCGTCACTGCTTATGTGGAGCTTCCCCTGCATGTTGGGGAAAATGTTTGGTGAAAATGTTTGTCCAACATGTTTGCCGAACATGTTCGCCAATTTTTATCGAACACAGACATGTTTGCCGAACATGTTCGTCGAACATGTTTGGCGTGAAATTGCGCCCAATGGAGAAGCAGCATTAGGAAAAATGGGTTAGGAAAAAAAGTTTTTAGAAAAAATTATTTAGGGAAAATGGATCAGGAAAAAAAATTTTTAGGAAAAATGGATCAGGAAAAAAATTTTTAGGAAAAATGGATTAGGAAAAACAATTTTTAGGAAAATTTGATGAGAAAAAATTTTTTAGGAAAAATGGATCAGGAAAAAAATTTTTAGGAAAAATGGATCAGGAAAAAAATTTTTTAGGAAAAATGGATTAGGAAAAACAATTTTTAGGAAAATTTGATGAGGAAAAAAAATTTTTTAGGAAAAATTATTTAGGGAAAATGGATCAGGAAAAATTTTTTTTAGGAAAAATGGGTTAGGAAAAAAAGTTTTTAGAAAAAATTATTTAGGGAAAATGGATCAGGAAAAAAATTTTTAGGAAAAATGGATTAGGAAAAAAATTTTTTAAGGAAAAATGGTTGGAGTCGATTTGTCCCTATTTGAATGCATTGTACCGAATTGGTTTTTGTGAAGTTCTAAAGTGAATACAAAGTCGCCCCTCCGTACGGTATATATATACGTCTTTTTTTGAAAATTTATGTTCCCCAGTGAAACTGAAATTAGGACAATTAAAATTTTTCAAATTTGCACAAATTGATTTTTTGGAATTGAGCGGGGGAGTGCAGTGTGACACCAGCTATTCCTGTTGAAACAAAAAAAAAACTTAAACTTGTTTGTCTTTTAAAAGGCAGGTATAAACTTGCTTCAAAATCGCTGTGTTTTATTTGAGTTGTTAAATCATCCGACTAGGCGACATGCTCTTTATTGCACCTTTTTACCACAGCCTGTTGTAACTTGTAATTGACTACATGGTTCGTGTAATTGAGCAGATAATTTTGAAAGCTACTGTGACTTTTCAGAGGAGTTTTTAGTTTCATAGGTGCTAATCGTTTTTAGCCAGGATTCAATGAATTGATTTTTTTTTCTCCTTGTTTATTTAGCATATTTATTTTTCCTCTCCCTTTGATAAAAACAGAGATTGAAATAATTTTTTTTTTTTATTGTCGACTTATTTTTCTTCATACGAACTAAGGTCAGCAAGAAAAAGGGAGCTCATGGCGCTGCCTTGTTTACGGCATGAGTTAGCAATAAAATACTTCAATTTTTTAACGTTGATATGCTCCTTTTTTCCTTGATCCCTTCGAATATCGCTCACAAAAAAATTTAGCATATAAACGAGATCATTAAAAATGGAAGATTAGGCCACTCAAACCACGCCAATTTTTTTTTTTTTTTTTCTCCAGCGCAGAAAATTAATTTTTTTTCCTCGTGCAATAAAATGGGATTTGATTTTAATTTCCCTGTGACGATTCGATTTACATAGAATTTGGTGTCTCGTCAGAGCACGACTAAAAGTAGAAAATATCAAAATTTTAGTTCTTTTAAAGGCTCCGGTCTGTTGTTTTTGTAGCACCGAAAATGTTTTTGTAGCACTTCGAAAATCGTCTGTTATCTTATTTTTGAAGAAAAATATTAAAATTTTACTTAGGAAGCGCCTTTGCGCTACCAAGTAAGCACCTCAGGTGAAAATTTCAGATTTATGCATCAGTTACTTTTTCTTAAAAATTGGGGCTACGATAAAATCTCCAAAATTTCCGGGAATTTATTGCAAACCCAATGTTTAAGAAAAAGTAGCTGATTTAGTTAAATCTGAAATTTTCGCTGAAAATGTATATAAATGAAATTCTCGTAAGTAGAAATTTGATGTTTTGTTCCTAAAGGGAGTTATAAAACGATTTTTGAAGTATAGGGTGCTGAAAAAAAAAAAAAAAAAAAAAGATGGAGCCTAGTTTTTGCATGCATCGGGGCAGAATATAAAATCAAAATGTTTCGCTGAAAATTTCTTCCTCATAATTAGCGTTCCACTTCTGCATTTATTTAAAACAAGTTCAAATTTGTATTAAAAAGCAATTAATAATCTAGGAGAGTAGTGCAGCTGGGGCGGTAAAACTTCAGTTTTTAATTCGCTGTTTTGAGTTTTTTTTACATACTTTTTGCAGTTTTGTTTTTGGTTTATAAAATCCTTAAAGGAAAAAAAATTATTTTTTTCTCAACCCGAATCTTTTCCTTCTTTTTTTTATAGTAGGTAATTTGCGATTGAATGACGTGTACGTTAACTTTTTTATTTTTTTCTTCTGGCACCAGTGGATAAGCGTTTACATCTTAAGAATTAACAGAGGCGTTTCCTGAATGATAACTCCTAAAAGGAAATAATATCCGAGATAAAGAAAATTGGGAATCCCATATCACGTTGCAATATTTTTTTTTTTTTTTTTCCTTTCTCAGATTAGTTTAATGTTGGGAAAAAGGATTCTGAAGTGACATTAATTTAAATTATCATTTTTTTTTTTTTTAATCCTTGAAATTTGTTCGAATTATGTGCGCTAATTATAACATTTTATTATTTTTTTCAGAGTCATCACTGACCGCAATGTCTGCTCCTTTGGTTTGCCGAATGCCTATCGTTGGAGATGGTAAGTTACTCGTTAATTTTTTAAAAAATTCTTGGGGGTTACTCACTCCAACAAAAACAAAGTGTACACCGTAATGGAAAAATGCAAAGTAATGCGAACGATGCAATTGTGATGCAAGAGATGCAAATAACTCTCTAAAGGAAGTAATATCCAAGATTAAGAATAATGCGAATGCCATGGTAATGCAAAGTGATGCACCTACCCGTACAAAAAAGTGATGCAGAGTGCATAAAATTTTATGAAATAAGTGCAAAAAATTATATAAAAAATTTATTATTTTTGAATCACTTAAAAAAAAAATTTGGAGATGCATAATTTTTGCTAAGTTTATGCATATTTTTTTAAGCACCAAAATTATTATTTACGTTTAGTTTTTACAAAATTTATGCTTCATTTTTTATGCATAATTTTTATATGCATCATTTTTTATGCATAATTTTTAGATGCATAATTTTATATGCATAATTTCTATGCATAATTTTTAAATGCATCATTTTTTATGCATAATTTTTATATGCATAATTTTCATATGCATTTTATGCGTAATTTTTTATGCATAAAAATTTGGATACGGATAATTGTTGCATAATTTATGCATATATTTTTTTTTAAAATCATAAAGCAGGAAAAAATTAGAATATGCGTACCTTTCTACAAAATTTATGCATAATTTTTTTATGCATGAAAATTTGGATGCGGATAAGTTTTACATAACTTATGCATGCATATAATTTTTTAAAATCATAAAGCAGAAACATTTATGTATACTATGCTTATTCAATTTATTTTATTTTATGCCTACTATTTATGCATAATTTATGCATAATTGTATTGGAGGATAGAAAAAAGTTTTCAGTAAAGAAGTTAAATTTCTTATACATAATTGATTCCTTTTTTATGTATGTGCAATTTTTCGTATAATTTATTAAAAAAATTGAAGATTCATAATTTTTGCAAAGTTTATGCATAGTTTTTTTTTAAGCATGAAAATTTGGATGCGGATAATTATTGCATAATTTATGCATATAATTTTTTTGAAATCTTATAATTTATACATGATTTTTATATAAGTTATGCACCTCTTTTTCGTAGGGGTAATGAAGTTTTACCTTTTATAATGCAATCTGTAATGCAGTGGCAATGCAAATAACGCCATAATGCCTAATGCTTTTGCAAAGGTAATGCAATCTAAGGCAAAGTCAAGTTTACACCGAAATGCGTGGGCTTGTAATCCCTCGAAAAAATCTATGAAAGCCGATTGACACGACTTCTTTCGACGCTGAATCATTAAATATTTACTACAGGGATTGTAATCGATCCCGTATTTTGTAAGGCTTTCCTAAAAGAAGCGAATTTTTGTGCTTCGTAGTCGTTTTATATGTATAGTCAATGGTTGTGATTTGATCAGCATGTGAGTAACGAGCATTACTATTATGTTGTCTTTGCAGTCTATTGTTTACATGCATCACGTGTTTTGCACTTGAACCCGGTTAAGGTCTTGTACCTTTTATTATTATTATTATTATTATTATTATTATTTTTATCTTTACGTAGTCCTTCGTTTTATAGTCCCTTATTTGTACCCAATTAACAGATGAAAGAAAAAAAAGAAGAAAAAAATTATCTGCATGTTTGAAATTCAAGTCTGGAGATGTTAATTTTGATCAAAGTCTAAAGTTTTTTTTTTTTTTTTTTTTTTTTTTTTTTTTTTTTTTTTTGCGCCCACTTAGCTTAAAAGTTCCAAGGCTTATTCATGGATTTTTTTTTCTTTTTAATTCTTTGAAGTTAATTTAAACATTGCACTAACCAAAGTCATAAACTGTCGGTCACTTCAATGAGGATTTCTTTTTTTTTCTTTTTTTATCGTGTTTGCACGAAGAAGATGTGTGCTTGAAATTTATGATCAGCTTGATCAGTTTTAATGGTTGACTTTCCTCCTGAGGGTCAGATCCTGGCCTGGCACTTCTTTGTTTTTTTTCCTGAACCGCTCGCGGATGCGTAATTGGCCCAACCTGCTTCTGTTTCCTTTGAAACCGACATTCCTTCATTGATGTTACCGGTCCTGTTCGTGCTTTTATTAAATGTTTTCCGTGTTTCCTTTGTAAATGAGGAAATTTGTCCTAGGCCTTTTTATTGTTGTCAACCCTTGATCGTTGTAACGACTCATTAAAATTGTTTGCCGTTCGTTATTGTTATGATTCTGGCTTTTCGCCACATTATCGTTCTTCATATGGTCACTCTTTCTGTCCTAGGAAAAAGTTTTGGATTTCCTAATTCTTTTGCCAAATTCATATCCTGCGGTAGGAAAATGGGAAATTGATCGTCAGTTTATTTTCGCACTTTGCTTGGTTCGGTTTCGAGTTTTAAGTCGTTTTTTGATCTGATTTTGTAATTATTAGGGTTCTTCTGGTTTTAAGAAAATTTCCTGAAACGGGGTCCGTGAAGTTAGCAGTACCGGGAATACCGGGATTTTGAGCTTTCAGGAAAACTAAACGGACGCGAATCTGACAGTGCTGTGTATTTACGATATTTTAATATTTTTTTCAAATTTCCCGGAGAAAGCTCAAATTCTCAGAGTTTGGATTTCTAAATTCAGTAGAATAACTTAAAATCCGTTTTGCGTTACAAGTTTGAAAAAAATTTGGTGTGACCCTGGCAGTGCTCAATTATACGCACAAATTTTTTTTGTTTTGCAGCTTGAAGAAATGATTTTTTAAAAGCTCAAAATCCTGGTATAGTTTTTATTATTTGTGATTTTTATTGTACTGCTGACTTCACGGACCCAAAATGACAAAATTATGTCCGTTACTGGAGGTTTCACTGCAATATTTATTGAATTTAAAGCTCTGATCTGAAATTGACCTCTACGGAAAGGCTGAGAATGCTTTTTCCTATTTTTGAAACAAAAGTTTTTTATAAGTTTATTGAGTCTTGCGTAAGGAAATATTTTTATCTTAGATCACTTTTCCGAGAAAATCGTGTTCTTGAGAGTAGCCGGAAAAAAATCACGAAAACTTGGCATTTGATTTTGTTCTTTTTTTTCCTGGGAAATTTTTCCGATAGTTTCCTGTTCTGTTATCACATGAATTGTCGTCCTTTTTCTTATAAACATTTTATCAAAGATTTTTTTTTTTTTTTAAGGGTTTAAACTAGTCTCCCTAGGTTTGGGATTCTTAAACATGACTTGGGTAATTTTTGACCCTCTTTATTACGTAGAGTTTCGGTTCCAGAATAAAAATTAATCAACACTCCTCCTCTCCCTTGCAAGAAAAAGAAAGATTTTTTTGGCTCCCTAATCGATTCCTTACCATTTTTCTTAATCCATTTTTAATAAAAAAGTAATTTCCTAATCCATTTTTTCTAAAACATTTTGATTCCTAAAATTTTTTTCCTAGCTATTTTTTTTTTCTAATTTTTAATTTTCCTAAAATTTTTTTGATTCCTAAAATAAGATTTCTTAAAATCCCTTTACGGATTTAAAAAATTCGGAAAAATACTTATTTTAGGAAATTTTATTTTAAGAATCAAAAAATTTTAGGAAAATTGAAAATCAGGAAAAAAATGGTTGGGGAAAAAAATTTAGGAACCAAAATTTTTAGGAAAAATGGATTAAGAATTTTTTTTTTTTTTTTTTAGGAAAAACGGATTAGGAAAAATGGTCGGGAACGCCTTAATCCCTTACCTCGCTTACGCAATACTTGAATGACCTCTTCTTAAAATTAACATTTCTGGGCTGGTCCTTAATAGTTCCTAATTTTTTTTAAAACACACTAAGTAAAGGTTCTAGTTCCTTTACATAACCGGCCGGTCAGCCGGGCGGTGAAAATTTTTTAACAATAAAAAAAGTTTATTTTTTTTTTTTTTTCGATTCGTTATTTTACACATAAAAATGAGATCGGATCGCACCGAAACCGTGCCAAAACGTTTTTTTATGTTTAAAAGGTAAAGATTCGTTATTGAAACGTATAAAAAAGGCATTGTGGTGCCTACATTTGATAATTTTTTTTAATGTTTTCGAAATAAAAAAATAAGACGCCATTTCTCTTTTTGTTGTTGAAATAGTTCGCGGTTTCCCCGCTAGAGCGCTGCACTAGTCTCTCGGAAATAAACAATTTTTTTTTTTGCGAAAACAATTAAATATTATCAAATATAAGAACTATTAACTGTTCTTCGTGCATTTAATATCATGGAAATTTATCTCTGAACATAACGAAACGTTTTGGGTAAGGTTTCAATGCAGTTAGACCCCGTTTTCATGTATAAAATATTGGATTTAAAAAAAATTTTTTTAACATATTTTTTATCGTTAAAATGTGTACACCGCCCGGCTAGCCGGCCGGTTATGTAAACGAACTAGAACCTTAAAAAAAAATTGCTAATGCGAAAACAAAAATGTCTTGTGACAAGAAATTTTCTTAAAAATCATACGAAAACAATAAAAATATCTTGTCAAGAAACAACCTGTCCGTTGTCATGAAGCATTTTTATTTTGCTATGATGCATTCCGGTTTTGTTGCAAGACAAAACTTGTTCAAAACCTTTCGTTCTTCTGAGTGCAAATCAGCCCACTGACTTTCTTATCTCCCCAAAGCATTTTTTTTTTTTTTTTTGTTTAATGAAATGTACAGTATTAGATTTATTTTAATTACCTGTATTGGTTTAAACATGAAAGTTATCACTCCTTTTTATTTTTATCGCAATAATTAAAAATTCTTTTTTTGTCCCAATTTTGTTTCGGCGGTTTCGTAATCAAACGATATCCCAGTTTTGCTTCGGGAACACGTAAGAAGTCTACTACTGTGACAGGGTCCCACCACCATCACTACCTTTTTTTTAGGAGTCATGTTCCAAGAATTACCTAAGCTTAAATTAGGGGGAAAGAGGTTATTGAATTGTTACGTAAGCGACTTGTTAAACCGGCAAATTTCTAAATTTAAAGCCAAGAAAACGAGCTTGTATTTTTACTGAAACAGTAGTTGAAAATACCAAGACGCTATATGAGTACTATTTTGCCTGCATCCAACCCGGACTGTAGGGAACGTGTTAGAACTTGTAGGGGCTTGCACGAGACGAGAGACGACTAGACTAGCTCCTAGTACCGTATAGATTTTTTCTAGCATTCTTTCTTTTCTCTCTCACTATTTTTTGTACATTTTTTTTTATTTTTTTATTTTTTTGTTGATTTTATTGGACTGGGCGGCGCGATTCCCTACCATTTTTCCTAAAAAAAAAATTTATAACCCATTTTTCCTTAAAATTTTGGTTCCTAAACTTTTTTCTGAATTATTTGTTTTTTTTTTCCTAATTTTTCATTTTCCTAAAATTTTTTGATTCCTAAAATAAAATTTCTTAAAATTCGTAAAATAAAATTTACTAAAATCCCTTTAGGGATTTAAAAGATTAGGAAAAACATTCATTTTAGGAAATTTTTTTTTAGGAATCAAAACATTTTGGGAAAATTGAAAATTAGGAAAAAAATAATTGGGAAAAAAATTTTAGGAACGAAAATTTTTAGGAAAAATGGATTAGGAATTTATTTTTTTTAGGAAAAATGAATTAGGAATATATTTTTTTAGGAAAAATGGATTAGGAATTTATTTTTTTTTTTTAGGAAAAATAAATTAGGAATTTATCTTTTTTAAAAAAAATGGATTGGGAATTTATTTTTTTTTTTAGAAAAAGTGCATTAGGAAAAATGGTCAGGAACGGGGCGGCAATTGCCACCATTCACGATTCGACTTTTTACTCCACACACTGCTAGTTTAATTGACTTATGGTCAGATACTGAATTATTTTTCGACATTATTATAACAGTAGAGAAAATGAGAAAGAAAAAATCTTCGTTTACGTCCCAGACGTCCCTTTAGCCCCAACGGCATGATGGTCTTAACTTGCAGTAGTAGACCTAAAAATTTTAAGTCTTAAGACGTCTGAGTTAAGATCAAAGCTCAACATTTTAGGTTTTTGACTGCAAATAAACATTACCATGCCATTTGGTTATAAAGACGTCTTATACGCAAAAATAATGTTTTTTTCGAAGTTTTTTTTCTCAGTGATGTTAAGAGTTCCTAAAATCTCCGTTAAAGGATTGATCACGAAACGAGTCACCACTCCGACCCCCTACAAAATTTTTACCCTATTTCTTTCTTTCCAATTTTTTTTGCCAAATTTTGTTGCTCCTTTTTTGAGCTTCTTGTCGGGATCCCCCTTCATCAATGTAAATATTTTTTACGATCGCTTTAGTCAAGGACTTCCGATTCATTTTTTCGCGGTATTTATTTCTACGCTACGGAGAATCTTCAAGTACTTGCACTTATGATTTCAATGGTTATTGTTAAAACATATCAATCTTGACTTTTTTTTTTTATATATATACGGTTTATTGGTGATTCAGTTTGACTATCTTCGATAAAATGACCGTCATTTCTTTTTCAAAATAATCATTGACAATACTCTAAGCCTGAAACGATCCCACATAAATAGAGATCATTTAATCGCCTTCAAGGGACACGTAGTATTATCGTGTGCATTCTGCGTGCATATTTAAGCAGTTTGATGTATTAATATCATTTTCTAATTGTTAAAGTTATTAATTCGCGCCACATGGACTTTTTTACCTTTTTTTTTTTTTTTTTTTTTTTTTTTTTTTTTTCGTATCGGTTGGTGCAATTCGAAAAGTCACATGTTTCTGATTGTATTTCGTGTAACCGGAAACTGATTTCCATATTTTAAAACTTACTTTACGCGATGTCTGCTTTCTTGATTAGTTCGATTCCTGTTGTTAGTGTGAGAATGTTTATTTATTTTCGTAACGGAGGGCTTGCAAAATTTTGAAAAAAGAAAAAAAAAATCCCATTTTTGATTTTTAATTTTTTTTTGCGGTTAAAAAGTTTTTGTAGTTTCTCCCGTATTTTATGCCACTGGGTTTCCCTCCAATTAAATGGTAGTAATCGTATCACGTGTCTAATTAACAATCCGGATTTTTTCTTGTTTTACTACGTTACATTTAATAAATTTTTGCACAATGATGCGCATCGCTTAAGTTTTTAAAATAAATAATCCAGATTTCATTCGGTGTTTTTTTTTCCTCATTGATGGTGGTCTGACCTTATAAGTGGTGTGACTCTGATCCTATGAGTAAAAAAAATGATACATTCAGTGTCGCATTTATTATGATAATGCTTTTCAAGGTTGTGCAAAAAAGACAAAAAAATAGAACATTTTCTATCAAGTTGTTTTAGTCATTTTAGTGAACTCTGACCCTTGTCGTAAAAATGATATGCGTATTTTAATATCGTTAATAGCATTGCAAAATCAGATTGATTTTTTTTTTTTTTGGTCAGAAAAGTGAGTTTTTTTTTTTAAATTACTGTGACTCAGTTTCAAAATGGTTTTGAAAAAAAAATCTTCTGCGATTGATCCAGAACTTGGTACAAAGACTGAAAATATGGGTGACTCTAATGGGATCCTTATTATAAGAATACCGGTAGATGAAAAAGGTGAGCAATAAAAAAAATCATTCATATAAAAATAATTAATCCGATTCATGCGTAATAATTAAATGATTGAAGAGTCGCCGGATAATTAGTTTTTACTAATCTAATTTAACTATAAAAAATATCTCATCGACATGAGTATTAATTTTTTTTTTGAATACTTTTACAATTGATAAAAGTTAGTTGCATTCATAGAAGTTGAATTCAATTTGTATCACTCAGGGACTTAAAATGATTTTTTTTTTTCTCAAAATTTTTTCCAGTTTTTTTCTCAAAAACATTTTCACCTCTTTCTTTTCTTAAAAATTTTTTCAAAAAAACTTTTTCTAGCAATTTTTTTCCTCAAAACTTTTCAGCAAATTTTCTCTCAAAAACTTTTTCAGAAATTTTTTTCTCAAAAAAGTTTCCAGCTTTTTCTTTTCTCAAAACTTTTCAGCAAATTTTTCTCAAAAACTTTTTTAGAAATTTTTTTCTCAAAAAAGTTTTCAGCTTTTTCTTTTCTTAAAACTTTTTCAGCCTTCGGGCATATTATATGAGAATCTTTGCCCAAAATGTTCGCCACTTTTATCAAACAAACATTTTCAGCCAACACGCTTAAAAAAGCGTTACTGCTTATGTGGAGCTTCCCCTGCATGTTGGGGAAAATGTTTGGTAAAATTGTTTGCCAAACATGTTTGGCATGAAATTCCGCGATTGAAATTGAATTTACTCTCAAAACTTTTTCCAGCAATTTTTTTTCTCAAAACTTTCCAGTAGTTTTTTTCAAAACTTTTTTCAGCAATTTTTTTTTTCACTAACCATTCAGCACTTTTTTCCTGAAAGATTTTTTCAGCCTTCTCTTTTCTTAAAAATGTGTTCACCAATTCTTTTTCTTAAAACTTTTTTCGTAATTTTTTTTTCTCAAAATCTTTTTGACCAATTTTTTTCTCAAAATTTTTTTTTTTTTTAGCTTTTTTGTCATTTAAAAATTTTTCAGCCTTTTTCTCTCAAAACCTTTTTTAGAATTTTTTTTTCTCAAAACATTCCAGCAGTTTTTTTTTTTTTCAAAAATGTTTTTAGCAGTTTTTTTCTTAAAACTTTCCAAAACTTTTTTTTCTCAAAACTTTCCAGCAGTTTTTTTTCTCAAAACTTTCCAGCAGTTTTTTTTCTCAAAACTTTCCAGCAGTTTTTTTTCTCAAAACTTTCCAGCAGTTTTATTCTCAAAACTTTACAGCAGGTTTTTCTCTCAAAACTTTCCAGCAGTTTGTTTTCTCAAAACTTTCCAGCAGTTTGTTTTCTCAAAACTTTCCAGCAGTTTTTTTTCTCAAAATTTTCCAGCAGTTTTTTTTCTCAAAACTTTCCAGCAGTTTTTTTTCTCAAAACTTTCCAGCAGTTTTTTTTCTCAAAACTTTTCAGCAGTTTTTTTCTCAAAACTTTCCAACATTTTTTTTTCTCAAAAATTTTTTCAGCAATTTTTTTCTCAAAAATGTTTTCAGCGATTTTTTTTCTCAAAAATTGTTTCTGAAAATTTTTTTTTCAAAAATTTTGTTTCGTTTTTCCTTTTCTTAAATTTTTTTTCGGCCTTTTACTCTCAAAATTTTTTTTTCGAAAAATTTTTTTCTTAAACATTTTTTCAGCACATTCAATCTCAAACTTAATTTTTGGAATATGAGAAAACATGCCAGTTCAGGGCACATAATGCTCAAGAAAATAAATTGACAAGAATGTCACAAAAATCTGAGTTTATGGTTGAACCAAAAATCAATTAAGTGTTCAGATAATGATGAGACCAAAATCTTAATTTTCCATTTCGGCCCCCGTCCTTCTCCGCACAGTAAAAAATTTTGTGTACTTTTAACTCACTTTCTGTGTAGAATATGGTCCACATACTTTTATTTGTAATTCTGACAAAATGAAAATGTGTTAAAAAGTTACTAAAATTTATGTGTTATTATTTGCATACTATCGTATTTATCTATTCATTTTTTAATCTAGGCGTTTTCTTAAGAAAATTTTTCCCGTATTTGTGAACTGTTTTTTTCAGGCTTATACATCAAGCATTTCAAAACCAAACCAAACCAAACCAAACAAGAACAAGAACCCAGCAATTTATTGTATAATTTTTTAAAGAAGCGAATTCCGAGCCTGAATCCAATCCTGAATCCGGAATCCTTGCACAACAAAACAGAAGGATGCTAATCTGTTCGAAAAATTAATCCTTTCAATGACTTAAATCACGATTTATTTAAATTTGCCACTACTATTTTTTTATTTGTTTTCTTTTTTTTCCGCAAAATCCTTTTATTTTTTTTTATCGTGGAACTAGAAATAGCCCTAACACCGGCAATGTGTCAAATTAACATATTATATTTGTTATTTTTTTGACACATTGATACTTATTAACATTGACAAAACAATGTGTAAAATAATTACATAAAATGGGATAACATACAGAATATGTAGACCGAGTATGTTAAAAGTACACAAAATTTTTTACTGTGCGGGGGGGGACTCAAAATTTTTTGCACCTTTTCATTTTGCTCAAGTCAGATTTTTGCGACATTTTGTCAATATTTCTCATTGCGCACCATAGACAAGTTGATACCTGATCGCCGAACAATTCCTAGTCAATTATTGACATTAAATTTTTCTGCAGGGAACCCGTTCCAAAGTCGCGCAATATACAAAGCACCCCAACCTACGGTAATCACTTCAGAACTCCAGTCCAGTGTTGTAAATGGATTAATTAATTGTCAGTTAATCATTTCAATTAATCCGTTTTAGGGCTCAGGCTACTTTTGATTTTCGTTTATAATTTGTCGTTCATTGCCCATATTTGTTTAATTTATTTTCTTGGTTGTTTTGGTTAATCGATCGTGTTCGTTGCTTTATTTTTTTTTAACAATTCTTTTTAATTGCATAAGAATCCTAATAGTTTTTTGCATGTGTTTTTTTTTTTTGTTTTTTTTTTTTTTTTTTTTTTTTGTTTTTTTTTTTTGTTTTTTATTGCCAGACAGTCATTTTAAAAAACGTGTATCCGTTCTTAAAATTTTCTTCAATGCCGAATGATTTTTGGGTTGGTTGGGAAAGAAAATGTTAATTTAAATAATCGAATTCAATAGGCGACCCAGATTATTTTTAGTATTATTCGCCAAAAATAACGGAAATGCAATATCAAAGGACGAAAGTGTAGGCCAGAAGGGATATGGTGCATATTTAAATAGGATGTTGGTGAATATCTTGAATAAATAAATAAGTTAAATAAACTGATTAATTGAAAATAAAGTCGTCTGCCGGATTATTGTAAATTTCGTGTCTAAAATCATTTTTTTTTTTTTTTTTTTTTTTTTGACTAATTGATAGGTTTTTTAAGAGTTTGTCTTCATATAATAGGACTATTACTGGACTAGATTTTCGCTGACCCCCCCCCCTCTTTTTTCTTTACCGTCAGTTTTAAAAATGCACAGAATTTCAAAAAAAAAATTCTTTAAATTAAGTAAAATGTTGTTTTTTTTAAAGAGAACTTGGCAAATGGAAGGGTGCCCATTTCTTATCTTAAATTTTGAATTTTTTTGAACAATAAATAATAATAAAATTTCTTAAGTTTTTCCGGACCCTCCCCTCCCCCCCCCCCCCCTTCCGGTCTTACGAAATATTTGAACGCTTCCGTGGTTCATGCCAAACACTCAAATTCCCCTATTTTTACCTTTTCTTCCGACATCATAAACCGGAATCTTATTCTAAATTGCTGGATTAAATCGGTTTTGCGAAGGGAGGTTCCATTTATTATAATTTCGCCCCGCGTAATATTTTCCTCAAGTTGACCTTCAGTCCCCTACGGAAATCCGATCTTTTTTTTTTTTCCTCTTGTGCGAGTTCAAGACTGTCATACTACACGTCAAAATGATTACTACTTTTTTTTTGCTTCTCTTCACCTTTACCATGTGACTGGATGTTTATTATTATATAGGTCGAATACATTGTTTTAGGCTTGCTGACGTCATGGAAATTACATCTCTGGAAGATACAAAAAAAAATTTTTTTAAAGATAAATGAGGGACAAAAAATATTTTAATTATTTTTCAGCATCATAATTTTGGTTACAACTGAACCTTGAAGGAAGATTAACCCTCTATTTCATCTGCCATCCTTGATATCCGCGTAAAAAGTTCCTTTTTTTTTATTACTCAATTATAGTACGCAAAATCCCTGTGCACGCTGAATTAATTGTTTTTCATTTCGTTGAAATAACATTTCCCTACAATGCGTTTGTTTAATTATTGTTTTTAGATTGTGAAAACATTATCACTATTATTATCTCAACATCAAAGCGGGCATGTGTGGCCTAGTTTTAAATTTTACGGAGAAACTTAGGATTTTCCCGAGGAAAAGAATTCATGAAAATTGCGGGAAAAATATTTTAACCCGAAAATTTTCAGTGTTTTTAAAACTAACTGCTAATAAATTTTATTATGAAGTAATCACTATTTAATAATTATCGCAGAATTTTTAAGTATGTTAGGGTGATTTTCAAATTTTTTGCGTTTTTGGTTTGGCTGCGAACCAATTTTGTTGCGCCTATGTTAAACGCACTGAACCGAACCCAACCGGATCTCCCATAAGCTAAACATAGAAAATGAATGGACCATTTTTGCCGGTTTATATCCCCTGACAAAATTCTGACAATATTCCTTGATCCAAATTTTAGGCCTAATTGTATCCACGATTTTTTTAAAAAAGGGATTCCCTCTTCGGAAGAGGAATAAAAAACCAAATTAAACCAAATTCGTTTTATTAGTTGGTTTTTCAATCTTTTTGTTTCAAATAACAAGAACCATGAGTCAAATCACCCTTAACTTCAACTTTTTTAACCCGAACTGAATCAAGCCCTTGGAACATTATAGTCAAAATATCAGAACCAGAACCAGAACCGTATCCCAAAACGTAAAAAAAACCTGGTTTTTAGCCAAGAAAAAAACATGGTTAAAACCAGATGGAAAAAATGAAAAACCAAACCAGAGAATCCGAAGGTTATTACTCGTTGAAAATAAACCAGAACCAGAACATTTATGGATTAGCGTTCGAAAAGTGACGTCAAAAATCAATATGGCCGCCGTCAAATCGTAATACAAACAAACTTCAAATAAATCATTGTACTTAAAATAAAAACTATATTTCACATCTGTGAATCTTAAATCTCGACATTTTTATCCATCGACCGTTTTCCGCATTTCTACGCGGCAAAATCCGGCTCGGACTCGGAAACGAAAAGTCTCTCTTTAGATTCCGGCAGTGAAACATACTATTTTTATCTCCGCCCCGAAGAAGAAAAAACGTGTATTCGTTCGTGGCACTTCTTACAAAATTTGACTTATTAGAAGCTTTTAAAGCCACTAATTTCAGATCTGACGTTAAAATTTGAAAATTCAAAATGGCGGATCCAATATGACGGATATTTTTTTTGAAATTCGAAAATCATCTTGAAAATTTTGTTATAGGGGTTTTCGAGGTCGCTGATTTCGAATTCGACATTAAATTTTAAAAATTTATAATGGCGGATTCAATATGGCGGACAGTGTAGAAAATAGCCCGCCATATTGGATTCACCGTTTAAAATTTTCAAATTTAACCTCAGATTCGAAAGCAGTGACCTCGAAAACCCCTGCAACCAAATTTGAAAGAATGTTTCCAAATAAATAAATAAAAATTGTCCGCCAATTTGAATTTTTAAAATTACACTTTAGATTCGAAAATAGTGACCTCGAAAACCCTTACAACCAAATTTTAAAGATTTTCAAATAAATATAAACTGTCCGTCATATTGGATCCGCCATTTTGAATTTTTTAAATTTAACTTTAGATTCGAAATTAGTGACCTCGAAAACCCCTGCAACCGAATTTTTATGAAGATTTTCAAATAAAAATTGTCCGCCATATTGGATCCGCCATTTTGAGTTTTTAAAATTCAACTTTAACTTTAGATTTGAAAATCAGCGACCTCGAAAACGTTTGATTTGATAAAATTTTTGCTTTTTAATAACATTCCGAGTTTCTACCTATTTTTTTTTTTCCATGTTTTCAGACCACTGTGCAGTGATGTAAACGAACTAATATCTTTAAAGAAAAATCCTATCTCCGAATATCTATTTCCGATCCGTGGAAAATTTACGTGTATATATAGAATAGTTTACTCGCCTTAAGCAGACTCTTTCCGACTTTTAGGATCAAGGTTGTTTCTCATATACGAAGCCGGATGATTCAGTTCCTCTCGTCTTGTTTTGCGTAAATTCGACTATCGCATGCCGTCATCAATTTTTAAATATTCCTATTGTTAAAAAAAAAAAAAATAGTAATAAGTAAAGTACGGATAATATACGTATTTTTCCGAAAACAAAAGAATCTGTAATTAAAACGTACGACATATAATTTGTATAAACGAAACTATTTAGAAAAACACGAAACGCACATCGTCCAATTTTTTTGAATAAACTTAAACAAAATAAAAACGGATATGTCCATAAATTTTTTTAATCATTCAGGAAGTCGGAAAAATCTTGAAGGGCCAAAATATATTTTTTTAATTAGAGAAATTCCCCATGTATATCTTTTTTAAGAAGATGGAAAAGACCTTTGTATAAAATGTTTATTGGACTGACTGTTCAAGAACTTTTTTTTTCATCCGAACTTGAAATTTAACGTGTGTTGATATCAAGTTATCTAAATAGTTTATACTTTTCTCAATATCGTCTGGCTGGAAGAATAGTCACTTTTTTTTGAAGTAGCATCGGTGGGGTATATGTTTGTTAAGCATAGGCGTAAGGATTTTTTAGTTGAAGAATCATTAATACCCACTCTTGAAGGTACGGTGAAGCAGTACCTTGCACTGCTTCGTCGCGGTCACACAAATTTTTCATCTCGGGTTCTCTCGTTGTTTGTTTCTTTTTTATAAACAAATTTGTATTTTTGAATTTGGATAATGACAATGGGTACATATTGATTTTTATTTAACATTAATATTTTTTTTTAAATTTTAAAAAGATGATTTAGGTTTTTCATCATGTCATTAACATTTTAAGATCTTTTTTAATACTTTTTTTAAAAGCGGATTATGTTCGTGATTCATCGCCGTATGATGGTTAATAAATGCGCGTAACGGGTTTTTCAATTAAAGGAAATCGTTTAAAAAAAAAGACTTTCGTTTTCGTTTGAATTGCAAAGAAGTAACGGTGAAATTTTTTTTAGTACAAAATTTAATCGCTGATTTTTTTTTTTTTTCAAAGTGGCGAGGGTTTTAAAAAAAATTTTTTTTTAAACTTAAATATTAATCTGAGGGTAGAGAAAACCGCAATCGGAACCATTTTTTTTTTTTAGGTCTTGCGTCATTTCCGTTTTGCCTCTGGGGATTTTAAAAAATTTCACTGAGGTGAAAAGAAAAATGTTGCGCTTGTGTTACATTTTTAATCCTATCCTCGGATTAATACTGGTGTCGGATTAATCCCCAAATTAAGAGAAAAAAAATTAATTTCCTGGATTTTTGCTGTGTGTTGGGGTTGGAAATCAAAGGGCGCAATTTCACGCCAAAAATGTTGGTTTTGATAAAAGTGGCGAACATGTCCGGTAAACATGTTTAACAAACATTTTCACCCAACATGTTCGGTGAAACTTTTTGTCCAGCATGCTCGCCGCATTTGTCAAACAGCAAAAATGTTTGTCCTTGGGGTGCCAGAACATGTTGGGCAAACTTGTTGGTTTTGGATAAAAGTGGCGATCATGTTGTAACAGGCACGAACATGTTCGACAAACATGTTAGCCAAACATTTTCACCAAACATTTTCCCCAACATTCAGGGGAAGCTCCACATAAGCAGTGACTTTTTTAAGCATGTTTGGTGAAAATGTTTGTCCAACATGTTTGCCAAACATGTTCGGCGAACATGTTTGGCGTGAAATTGCGCCCAGAAGTCCGTTCAAAAAAGCTGGGCTGTAATAGCTAGATTTGGCGGGAATTTGAATTCAAATAACAGGATGGGAAAAAGTCTTGTCTTGATCCAAAATTGATCCAGTCTTGGGGAAATTACCAATACGGTCCAATACTCGATACCAGCCAATCGGCCATAAGTCCGATTTTGAGGGGAGCTACACTCTGCTGAGCTTTCACAAACCTAGAGACTGCAGTCTTTGAGCAATTTTTCAATCCTGGGATTTCAAGATTAGCAAATTTCTAATTTAGGGATTTTTTTTTAACATTAAATTATGTATCCGCTCCATGTCTAAGCGCTATTATCGCTGATAAAAATTTCTGACGATCATAATATCAGAGTGATCATCGAGTTTTTAGTAAAAGGGTTTATGCAAAAAGCGTGATTTTTTTGACCGCAAAATAAAAAGTCGGCCCTTTTCAAATCTGAGAAACTATTTTATGTTTTCCGATCCGAAAATGACCATAAAAATTTCGTACTGTTGCGGGAAAAACCCGATATCTCCACACTAATTATCAATTTTAATTATTATCATTATTTATCAATTGATAATTGGTGTGGAGATATCGGGTTTTTCCCGCAACCGTACGTAATTTTTATGGGCATTTTCGGATTTTATCGGTCAAAAAACATAAAGTAGATTCTCAGATTTGAAAAGGGCCGACTTTTATTTTGCGGTCCAACTGATATCAAATTTTTATATTCTCTCGGTTTTGGCCGAAAAATATAGGGATCAAAAAATTTTTTCCTATGGTTTTCTTGTAAATTCTGTCAAATTGTGAACTAAAAACTCGTAAAAATAGCTGCATTTGCAGAATTGAAAACTCAAGATTTTCTCTTTTTTAATCTCGGGATTTAGGGGGTTAAAATAGGTCCAGCATCCCGGGTCCCGGGATTGCAGTTTCTACGACCTAAGTGAGGATCGGCAAAAATCTATTTTGATCCAAAATTGACCCAGTTTTGATATTTCCAATATTGGGCCCCCCGAAATCGGCCACACAAGTCCAATCTTGATAGGCGTTAATTTCCAGTCAGTTTTACCAAGACTGGTCCAATTTAAAATTTCCACCAGGGAAAGTATGGGTCACAATTTAAGATTTTCACAATGGATAAGCATTTTTATTGTTCTGGGGGAGGAATTTGAATTTTGGCGCAGAAAATAAAGGCTTTGAACTCCAGTCGCCAAAAATATTAAATGTGCTTCAGCAAAAAAAAAAAAAAAAAAAAAATGTTAAAATTAAAAAATTATACGTGACAATTTTTTATCACCTTCACCTTGACGGGTTCATCTAGGAAAAAAATTAAAAAAATGACATTCGATTCTTGATCTTTACCTTGCATTTGAGTTAAGTTCGTTTTTTCCAAAAAATAAAAAATGTATGGGTGTGTTTTATGTTTTTCATAGTTTTGTAAACCGCGCGAAACCTTAGAATCATGTAAATTAACCGTTTTTTTAAGGCTATCAAAAAACCAGTCGAGCAAAAAGGTTTTTTAATTTTTTTGAAAAATAAAATGCGATTATGCAATTCTTATGTAATGTTTTTTCTTAAAAATTCAGGTGCGACAAAAGCAGATAATTGAAACCGGTCTAATGTTTTTTATAAGCTTAATAAATAAGCATTGAAAAGTGAGTGAAGAAAATGTTGGCTGGTTTTTTTTTTTTTTTTAAAGAAATGATTAATATTGTTGAGTGAAGAGGTAGGGCGAAATTAATATTCTATTATCTATCCCAAGGAAAAGTGTGTTATAAAATTGAGTTATTAAAAACTTAAACTTGGTTATAAAATTTTATAACAAAAATTATTTTCAGTTTTTTTTAAGTTTTTTATTTTCTTCTAACGCTTCCCGAATTACTCTATTTCTGTTTTTCTTTATTTTCGAGCTTTTGTCAAATTAAAAATACCAGATATAAACTGAAAATTCGGAAAAATCTGGAAAATATTTAAGTCTGAATAATTGGCCACTTAAGAACCGTATTGCCGCTTTTAAAAATCAATTGAAAAGTGGGGTAGTGGATTAAGGCGGCTGGTAAGTCGACCACAAGGCTCGGGTTCTATTCCAAAAAATTGTAATTTTTTTCTCCTTTTTTCCCTCATGAAAAATCTTTAAAAAAGAGTCTATAAAGTCCCCATATGCTAAATATAGTGCAATTCAAGCATCAAATTAATATATTGCTCAGTTAAAAATTTATATATAAAAATTTATAAATAGTTATAAAATTTTATAATCGGCCAAAACGTTATAGAGTTACAAAATTTTATAGCGCACTTTTTCTTGGGATGGTCGATTCGCCATTGAAAAAAATCAAATTTAAAAAATCGATTTAAAATAATTTTTTCAATTTTTTTACGATTAATCGATTTAAAAATCGAGAAATAATAAAAATCGATGCTTCGATTCCATCTTTCGCCACTTCGATTTAACTTTTCAACTGATTTCGCATGTTTATCTTATACAGTTCACGATCATATAATCGTGATTTTGAGATCCATATCCCGAATAAAATAATAAAATAATAATTATCAGGATCGAAAAATGTCTTCCAAAAAATCGATTTGTTTTTTAATTGGCCCACCCCTACAACCCGAATAAAAATAAGCAGATGACATAAATTAGGATTGAAACAATGTATAATACAACAAATGCGTTTCATTTTGTAAAGTCGGGTTTTATATAAGAAGTTAACTTGCATGGACTTGACTCAGTTTTGCTCTGAGGTACAGAAATGTGCCAAGTTTGACGACAGGTTCACTCATGCTAACTTTTGCTTGCACCGAGCTGGATCTCGTTTATTTAGTCACAGAATCCGAACCATGTGGAAACTTGCGTCTGTATTATTCATGTGTATACTTTCATATACAGTGGTAAACGGCAGTGAAAAAAATCCGAGCCGTGTCCTAGACTTGAACCCAGACCGACTCCTCGATCTCTCGGTTCGAAGTCGGAGACCCCATTACTGCGCTACGGACGACCGTAAATGAATAAATATTAAGTAGTAAATAACAGAAAAATCGTATAAAAAGGGTAAATTTATCTGGCCCAAATTCACTACGGACAAACGCTAACATGTCTTGGGGGTCGTCCATGTATTACGTAACGCAAAAAAGGCCACTTTTTGACCCCCCTCCCCCCCTTGTAACACACCCGTAACGCAACCTGTAACCCCCCCTTCGATATTACGTAACACGGGTTCTAACCCCCCTCCCCACATTGAAAAATATTTAAATTTCGTTTTTGAAGTCAAAAAAAATTTCCAGCTTTTTGATAAATTTTAATCAGATTTTACCAGTTAAAAATTTTTTTTTATTTTTTTATTTTGAAGAATAACTGGTAAAATTTTTATAAAAGAGTGAAATAAAATTGAAATAATTTTATATTAAAATTAAGTAACGCATGGCCCAGCTCCCCCCCACCCCCCCGTAACAATGCGTAACACCTCCTTCGACCCCCACCCCCCACCCCCCCCTCCAGGCGTTACGTAATAAATGGACGACCCCTTGAACGTGCTAATAGTAAATTTTCACTGAATGATAATAAAGTACCTACATTGTTTTTAAATCGATTTTTTTTACTATTCTTTTCTGTAACAAAAATATGCATACTGCAAATATTTTGTAATACCCGTACGTGCAAAATATTACTACTAACACGAAGAATGTGAGCTTAAAATTTTGCGGAGTCATTTTATTTCATGGAACATAATAAGGGATATTAATTCTCCTCTTAACAAATGGGGTTTTTCCTTAAATTAATAGGTATTTCGCGCTCTTGCTAATTAAACCCAATACAAATCTATTTTTTTTTTCGTTCAAGGGGCGATATTTTTTTTTTATTACCTTCTGAAAACTTCCATTAGAATTAAAAACAAATGTTAAAAACTTTAATAGAATCTTTTAGGATAAAGTGTTTTCGATGTATTTAACCGGAAGTCGACGTTTAATTCTTAATGCGAGTGACATTTTTTTTTTTTTTTTAAATGGAAAAACAAGTTTTGAAAATGTTTAAAGCGTATTATATAAATTAAAAGTTTTAATTGGATTTTAATTTTCTTTAATTGCAGCGGCCAACGTCATGCTCTCCGATATCAAAGAGATACCGTCCCTCAAGTTTGGGGAATTGGATCTCAAACTGGAATTAGACGAATTAAATTCGGAAATGAAGGAAGTTGCCAGGAAGGAATTGAGGGAAACACCGGACGTAGCCAGGGATGCCATTGAAGAATTAAGGGCCTTGCTCAAAGAGGATAGGGAACTCGTTGTGCCATTAGATAACGACCAGTGGCTTACAAGATTTTTGAGGCCTTGTAAATTTTATCCGAAAAGCGCTTATGAACTGGTGAGCTATACCAAATAAATAAATTGACTAGAGTCGATGTCTATGTATACTTAAATTTTTTTATTTTCGTGCGAAAAAATTTGAAGAAATAAAAACGAATAAAATGAATAAATTTAAAGAACAATTTTTAAAAAAAATCCCACTCAACAACGGATTTTACTTTTGGATAATCAGGGATGCGATGCCGATGCTGAAGCCGAAGTCGATGCCGGCATTGGCCGCCAAGGGTCGCAAATAATTTCGATGCCGATGCCGATTCCGATTCCTTTTTTAAAAAAATAACCGATGTCGATGCCGATGTCGATCCTTTTTTTTAAAAAAAATAACCGATGTCGATGCCGATGTCGATCCTTTTTTTTAAAAAAAATAACCGATGTCGATGCCGATGCCGAAGCCGATTAGTGAAAAAAAAATTTTTCAACGATGACGCTGATGCTTTCAAAAATGAGTCAAAAATTCCTTAATTCCAAAATGAAAATTCCAAAATAAAAATAACTTAAATTTTTTAAATTATGTAACATAAACTCACTTTTTTAAAAAAAACTTACAATTTTACAATCGCATTTGCTTTAAGTTAAATAAAAAACCGGTTTTTTGCAAAATTTAAGTTCCAAAAAATTTCACATTTTTTAAAATGTTTAGTATTAATTTTTTTCTTTTAAATATTTAAGGGTGGGGGTAACCGAAATCTAATGTAATTTTAGGGGGGGGGGGTCTCGAAATGCTAACCTATGCTAACAAGGGGGAGGAGGGGGTAAAAAATGGCCACAATAATGATCACGGAATTGTTTTATGGACGACCGGATCTAAAATTTCATTTTCAATATCAATATCTGAGCAAACGAAAAATTTTTTTGCATTACTTTTTTTTTTTTGCTTCCAACTCGGTGAAGTACGAAAGCAAAGGATCTGTTCCTTAATTTTAAATTTTTAAATTTTTCAAATTTTTTATTTTTTATTTTAAATATAAAATTCTTTATTGCTGTCAACCATTTCTTTTTTCTTTGGTGAAATACTTGATGCCGATGCCGATGCCGATGCCGATGCCGAAATTTTTTTTTAAACGATTCCGAAGCCGATGCCGATTCTGGCAAATCATTTTCCACCGATTCCGATGCCGATGCCGATTCCGGAATTTTTTTTTTTAACCGATTTTGATGCCGATGCTGATTTCAATTTTTTTTTTTTTACCGATTCCGATGCCAGGAGCGATGCCGATGGCGATAAAATGCCACCGGCATCGCATCCCTGTGGATAATCAATTTTATTCCCAATTAATCAATTGTGTAACGTATGGAAACTTAAGTTCTAATTTACGAATACAATCTTATAAATGGGCTGATTTATTCTTGGTGAATAAAAAAAAGACACGACGTCGGATGAGTGGCGAGCGTGCTCGACTCCGAAACGAATGATCGTGGGGAGTCTTGGTTCGAACCTGATTTTAGTCAGGATTTTTTTCCGCCAGAATTCACCTCTGATACTCGTGTGTATCATGTGAAGAAGACCGATGTGTCACAGGGTTCGGATTCCCTGTCTAAATAAAGTAGGTCCCGCTCATTCGTAAATTACCTGTTGCGATATGAGTGCCCCGTTTTCGAGCTCGTCACTCGATACATTAAGGGGTATGACGTAGTAACGCCTAAACCTTACACCGGAAACCGAACTTGGTAAAGGTAGGCGCCGGGTCATAGGACTTCATGTCCTGATTATGCCGAAAAAGAAGAAAGAATCGAATCTTTCTTAATTCAAATGAGAGAAATAATTGAAAACGAAACTTGTGATGATTATTTTTTGTAAAACCAATTTTTATTTTTTACCCGGCTTGGGGTAATTAATGAATTGACGAAATTAAAGGAAGTAACAAAGTGCAAATTTAACACTCCATACCTACGGAGGACTCGAACCTTGTCTTCCCGCTTGGTTTCCGATCTGTTCTAATCTCTAAGCTAACGATCTGAGGTGTCAATCTTTCGAAATTAATGCTTCTTAAGTTGCAAGATAAGGAAGTCTCGTTTGTAAATAAAATACACGCGTATCTAGCGACACCTGACGGCTTCGGATGGAAATAGAGTTTTTAAAGAAAATTGATTTCGGTTCTTGGGTGACTAAACCCTCTACGGTAAGCTATGTATTGTCGGAATTTTTTTTTTTCTGAAGAAAATTAAAAAACATTTCTGACAATTCTATGTTAATTTGAACCATGTTACTTACCTTAAAAGGTTTGGTCACCCAAGAACCAGAATCGATAAATACTTTTCGATCGCTAATTTCTGCTGCATATTTTTTCTTTGGCAGATTCAAAGGTACTACGCGTTCAAGGTCAAGCACAACAACATTTACGATGGATTGCTGCCCAGCAAAGAAAAAAACGTATTTTCACAGAACATACTTACCGTTTTACCAAAGAGGGACCAATACGGAAGGAGGATGCTCGTTTTAGAATTAGGAAAAAAATGGAAGCACAATAAATGCAATTTAGATGAGGTTTTCAAGGGAGTCGTTTTGTTTTTGGAAGCGGCCATGATGGAACCGGAATCCCAGGTGGCAGGAGCCGTCGTCATATTCGACATGGATGGCTTGTCCTTGCAGCAAGTTTGGCAATTTACGCCTCCGTTTGCCAAAAGGATAGTCGATTGGCTTCAGGTAAATTTGACAAACGATGTAGGGGAAAAATTTATGATTAAGGGAAACGTTAAGAGGGCGTTATTGCTTAAGAGTGGGCTTCAGGAAGGAATTGCTGTTCTGTCTTAATACTCGATTAACCGGGGAAAAATATTAGGTATCTGACGAACTCCTTTGGTGTATCCTGGAGTTTAAATACAAGTTTCAACTAAGTCCCTAACACTTTTCCTAATCCATTTTTCCTAAAAAAGAGAAAGAAAAAAAAATTCCTAATCTATTTTTTCTAAAAAAAATAAACAAATTTCTAATCTATTTTAAAAAAAAAAAAAATAAATTCCTAATTTATTTTTTCTAGAAAAATTAAATTCCTAATCCATTTTTCCTAAAAAAATTAAATTCCTAATCCAATTTTCCTGAAAAAGAAGTCAATTCCAAATCGATTTTTCCTGAAAAAAAAATAATAAATAAATAAATAAAAAAAGTCCTAATCCATTTTTCCTAATAAAAAATAAATTCCTAATCCATTTTTCCTAAAAAATTGGTTCCTAAAATTGTTTTTTTAGCTATTTTTTTTCTAATTTTCCTAAAATTTCCTAAAATCTGTAAAATTAAATTTGCTAAAATACTTTTAGGGATTTAAAAAATTAGGAAAAATATTCATTTTAATTATTTTAGGAATCAAAAAATTTTGGAAAAATTGAAAATTAGGAAAAAAGAAATTTTAGGAATCAAAATTTTTAGGAAAAATGGATTAGGAATTTATTTTTTTAGGAAATACGGATTAGGAAAAGTGGTCGGGAACGGTTTTAACTGGTTTCATGTAAAAGTATGAACTTTAAAAGCAAAATCTAAGCTTTTCGACTACAAATTTTTTGAAACTATTTTCCGGTTTCATTTACAGTTCAGACAAGTTAAAACTTGCCCTGAAAATTTCAAGGTACGCCAGAGGAGTATGTCAGATACCTAAAATTTCGAATTTTTGCTCGTAAATCGAGTATTAGACAAAACAGTCATTCTTTCCTGGATTTATTGGCTTTAATCGTGGCAGCAGAAAAATCGTATTTTTCAATTTACGGAAAAGCGAAGACAAATCTTGAAAAAAGAAAAGCTGAGAAATCATAAAGAAAAAATTTCAAAGATTCCTTAGCTTTTCTTTTTTCAAGATTTTTCTTCGTTTTTCCGTAAAATGAAAAATACGATTTATCTGCTGCCACGATGATGCGTACTCTTAACAGTCACTCTAAATTTTGGATCGATTTGGGAGGACTACTTAAAAACTTATGCCGCTCATTTCGGTTCAGAGATTAATTCTGGCGGTGGGATAACGAATAAGAACCAATCAAAATCAAGATTAAGATTATTAGTGTGACAGGACACTTAATTTCTTTGGAATTAGAAAACTTGATAATAAAAAAGCGGCAAACAGTCAAGGCAAATTACGCGAGATTTAAATATAAGACCGTGACTTAAATTACGTTAAAGGTGATCCATGCTTTTCTAAAGCCTTTTTTTTTTCCTTTCATTCAGCGCCCCTGCGGCAAATACTGTCCCTAAGAGGTCATCATTGCAAATCATATTTTTCAATTTTTGCAAATCATCGGATGGAATTTGACAGATCGATGAATCGTGAAATTTTCATAAGTCAATCACTCGTTATGCAGCATTAAAAAAAATCATAGTGCATTCTCCTACTTCCCCATTTCAGTGATTGCATAATTGCATTGAAAATAAGGAAATCGAAACCCAGGGAAAAAAAGCTTTTTAAATACAATGGAATACTTGTTAATTAAAAAATTTTTCTTTTTCGATTTCCTTACTTCATGTGAGAGAGAAAAAAAAAATGCTAACTTTGACCTTTATTAAAAACAGGGAATTAATTTTTAATTTTTTTCTTTTTCTTTTTCAGGAAAGCGTACCTCTTCGTGTCAAAAACATCCACATAGTTAATCAACCTTACATTTTTAATATGGTCTTTCAACTTTTCAAGCCATTCCTTAAGGATAAGTTAAAAAGTAGGATTATCTTCCATGGTACTGATCGTAATTCCCTGCACCAATACATTTCGCCCAAATGTTTGCCAAAACAGTATGGAGGAACTTTGTCCTTCCCGTTGGTAACTGGATCTCAGTGGTATGAATTGTTGCTGCTCTGTGATAAAGAATATGAAGGTTTGTTTTTTTTATTATTATCAAAATAATTAAAATCGATTTATTTATAGCACTTATATTTATATTATTATTTTTTTTTTTTTTTTTTTAGCCATCAACTCCTACGGTTACAAAAACAATAACAACAATAACAACGAAAAGAATGGGAAAAAGTAGAAGGCCTGATCGATTTCCTATAGGAGACTGCAGAGAATTAGTTTATTGGGAGTTCCTATATTGCTGGAGCGATTGATGACAATGAAATTATCACCGTACTATAGACCTGTTTGTTTATTTAAATTGTTTTTTTTTTTTCGCCTTAATTTTTAATTAATTTTTTTTAAACGCTGAGAAGGCAGTATTATATCAATATAACTAGGTGCAGCTACCTGATTTTAATCATTCCTGTTATGTGATATAATTAATTAATTGAGTTAAGCTTGGACATCACATTTATGAAAAAAAAAATAACGAATGTTGATTTTATTTAAATTACTGTATATTGTTTAGTTTCATTTTATGTTATTATTATTAAAAGTTAACGTTATTAAATCTTAAAAAATTATGTTTTTTTATTTTCATTTTTTTTCTCTGTTATTCGTTTTTTAGAAAGTTTTTAAAAAAGTAAATCAGAAAAAGGCAAGTTGATATCTTGAAATTCAATTTTATTACATTTTAATATTCTAATCAGAATTAAAATTGTCGGTATTTCTATAAAATCAATCTGAAAGCCTGGTTATATATATTTGATTAAGACTAATGCCTTTATAGAGACATCGTAAAGCACTGGATTGTATTGGAAAAAGAGTTTAGGAAAATATACATATATACCTTCCCTAAAATTTTAGTTTAAAATCAAAAATTTTTTTTAATTTTTCTACAGGTGAATTTGAGATTCTTAATTGATCGTTCTTGTGCAACTTAAACATAGGCGAAACTTTGTTTATTTTTGTAGAAAGGTTTTTCCGCCTACAAAATTTTAATTGGAATCGAATCATTTTTTTAAAATTATGGGAATATTCCTCTTAACATTCTACAAAACTTTTGTGACACGAAAATTGGCTTTTATTAAAAACTGAAATGTTTTCAAACTATTTACAGAAATAATTTTCAAAAATTGTAAACATGCTAATGGTTTGTTTATAAGCATTGGACTTTTTTTTTTGGGAAAATCTCACAAAAACGCCATAAATGTTTAAAGGGATCCAAATTTTATGTCACAAAAGTTGTGTAGAATGTTAAGAGGAATATTCCCATAATTTAAAAAAATTATTCAATTCCAATTAAAATTTTGTAGGCGGAAAAACCTTTCTACAAAAATAAACAAAGTTTCGCCTATATTTAGGTTGCACGAGAACGATCAATTAAGAATCTCAAATTCACCTGTAGAACATCCTTTGTATGGATATTGCTTTAACTATCAATAATAAAGAAAAGTTGGAAAAATCAGAAAAATTAAAAAAGATAAAAACTTGACACAAATATCTGCCAAATTCAATAAACTTTTAATTTATTCTTTCGTTTATTTGGTGGAACTCAGCCCTTTAGCCAAACTCATAGCCTTCTTCTCCCATTATTTCTCTTTTTTCAGAAAATGATTTCTTAAAATTTTGTAGTATAGCACACTGCATAGTTCAACTGTATTTATAAAAACTATACAGTTTTCATGTACTGATTGGACTCTACTCTCCCAAAAATTGTTGGTTTTTTTTAACAATTATTTAACTATCAATTTTATATTGTTAACAAAAACCATATTATGCATCATATCAATATCTTGTTAACAGAAACCATATCATGCAGAAAAATTATACGGATTTATCCTTCCCGATTAAAAAAGCTCCTTATGTTGCGAAGCAAGCCTAATTAATTTAGTTTTAAAATACTAATAAAAAGAATCCCAGAAGGATAAGAAGCGAAGAACTGTTATCATATTCAGTAAGTTTTGCAAAGGATCAAAAAACGGATTATTTATCTTTTTAGCAGAAAAATTGCCACCGCATGAAAGACCTATGATGATCTTTTTTAACTATCTCAAATTTTAAAAGCTCAAATTAAATTATTTATTAAATCATTAATAGGCTGTGCCAGCCGCCTTCTGCAATATGGTTATGCTATCAACTTGAAAGACATAAGACCCTGTACTTAGCGGCCATATTAACTTGTAAATACATGGGCAATATACGTGGGTGACGTCACGTCGGCACAGCCTATAACCTATGCCTTTTACCAGCCACAGCCTATAACCTATGCTATAACCCAGCCTATGACTTTTTTTAGTATAAATATACCGGTTTACCATATAGAAGCGTATATATTTCCATCACGGAATTAGTTCGCGGGAATATTGCCTTTACTTAAGCTAAACATAATTTTAACGGTGGCGTTGCAGTCAAAGTCGTTTGGAGTCTCTAAGTCATTAAATCAAAATTTAAGGCAAATATATATTAATAGAGAGCATGGTTCTTTTAAAATGAAAGGGATAGTTCATCAATTTCTTAGAAGATGACAGCACTGCTTTTTATGCTAAACATTCGCCAATAACGCCATCTTTCTCGGGATTCATAGTGTAAAACATAGTGTGCTCAGTTACCCCTTCCATCAAAACATAGTGTGCTCAGTTACCCCTTCCATCGTTCCTCCAACATGGCGCTGCCAATCAGTTTGCTGGTAATAATTCGGAACAGTGACGTTTTACGGTTTTAGCCAATCAATCGAAATTAGTGACATCACGAATAATGAGCACACTATGGTTTTCATTATGTCGGAATCAATATCTTAATAGTAAGTTTTGAAGCACCTTTAGTTCGCACATAAGCGAAGCAGAATAAATGTAGTTCCAATTAAATCCGCTAGAGGTAACGCGGCGCTCGGTTGCCAGCTTCTCTTTTGTTTACAATTCGAAGTTCAGTTTCCGGTCGGTGCATGTTATGGTTCGGAGTGATCGCTTCTTGAATTTTTTTATTGTTACAAGTAATTCTAGTGATTTGTTAAAATGTGAAATAAAAGCCGCTTCTTAAAAGGATATTAAATGCCGACGAGAAGGAAAGCAGATTAGGTTCACATCTAAGGATGATGGAAAAGGTGATATGAATCATCCCTGTTTTGTTCACTGAAAAGGGTATGTCTACCATTGATTTTTGAATCAAAGTTCCATAATTACTCGAAAATTCTGTATGATCTTAAGGAAATGGTTTAATTGTTCCTTTAAATTAAGCTAAGTTTTGTTACAAATTGTTGAAGTGTGCACATCTCAGAGAAAATGTGTTACTGTTAATATGGATAATGGCCTCAGCTAGCTGAAGGTTATGAATTACCTGCTGTGGGGTTATGGTGAATGACATTCTTTTGCAACCTAAAAAAAGATTCACGGCAAATAAAACCAAATTAAGTAGCATTATGATTTTTCTTCTTGAACTGTTTTTTCATGAGAAAGGCGATCTTTGATAGAGAATGTAATTAAATATTTCTAAACACCTTTAAGTCCTCACTTCTGATTTGGCTTTATAAAACCCTTAAAAAAATTTTTTTAAATTGAAACTTGTGTTGATTGGCTAATTTGTGTAAAGACAAGGTGAACTTCAGTTAAAATAGCACCTGCCTATTTTTAAAAATAAGCAACGAGTGTTGATTTTGTGGTAAGAATGAGACATACGATACTTCTTGAGAACAATGTGACCAAATAAATTTATGTTCATTGAAAATTTGAAAAGTTTTAATTAAAAGATGCAATAATTTATTTTTAAAGTATTTTTGTATCATAATGTAGTGCATCTGTGGTGACACGGATGTAATGAGCTAAAAAAAATGTTCTCAAAGCCAATTATTCTTTAAATTAGCAAAATCTTGTTACTTAGTCAAAAAGTCTCATGAGGCAGTATAGTTCTTTCGAAAACATTTTAACATTCTTTTTTTAGTATTATGTTTAAAGACTTTTACAGACCATGAGCAATTTGAACTAAACAATGCTAAATTAATTTTTTTTTAAAATCATATGCATATTTCAACTTATTTTATTCTTTGACACAATTTTTGGACAGGCGGAATTTTTTTATAGGAGAACTTTCATTTTAATAAACTATATATTGGCTAAAGTAATTAAAACATCAGTGCAAAAATAAAAGGGAATCAAATTATAATGAGCAAAACATACAGACAGGCCTGCCTGCTTTGGTAATCTTTACTATATAAAGAATTGCATGAATTTAATTATCATTATAATAAATCCTACACCACTTTCCATTTCACTTATTCTTTGACATCGATCAGTCACAGTCTTTTGCGCTAGCGTAGCCCTCTTGCGCCTTCACTGTGAATAATAAAAATAAAAAAATAACAATCAACAAATCGCTAATGAATCGTGAGACTGCATTATCCGTGAATTCTTTTGCATTGCATAACACTTACATTTAAGTTCGGGTTCGTATAACATTATGTATTCATGAAGTTCTGGGCCTTTGTCCATTGGGATATTGGCAGCTCCTCCGTATTGCGACGGTAAAATCGCCGGTGTGATGAAATTGTGAAGCGCTTCAAAATTGGTTCCGTGGAAATGAAGCTGGAATTTAATTCAATAAAAATATTAACTTTTATTACGTTTGATTGAGACTCATTAGCTTAGGAACTTACCCGTTTTTGTAGTTTTTCTCCTAGGAATGGTTTAAATAATGCGTATACCATGTTGAAAATATATGGTTGATTGACTATGTGTATGCCTTTGAGACGAATAGGTATGCAGTCCTGCAAAATGCACAAAATTTATGTGTTTTCATATTTGAAAAAAAAAAAATAAAAATTCCAAGTTGAGTTGACGCTGAAACCGGACAATTCACAAATAATTTTTGGGACAATTTTATTTATTTATTATTTATTTATTTATTTTTTTTTTTTTTTTTTGTGCATTGACTTATTCTTAAAATTAAAATTACTCACTTGAACCCAGTCCACAACATTTTTAGCAAAACCGGGAGTAAACTGCCAAACATGTGTTAAGGATAAACCCTGCATGTCCAAAATGACGTGAACACCTGAGATTTGAGTCCTCGGTTCCGCTAAAGCAGCTTCTAATATTAACATGACGGATCTGAGAATTTCGTTGAGGTTGCATTTTCTCGGGTTCCATTTTCCTAATTTAAAAAAAAAAAAAAAATGTTACTGCATGGAAAAAAAATTTTCGAAGTAAAATATACCAAACTTTGTAAGTTCTGTTTTTTTTTTTTTTTTTTTTTTTTTTTTTTTTTTTTTTTTATAATTTGAATTATTTAAACTTACTCCCTGCTTCCACGATAAGTATTCTTTCTCCGTTTTCTCCTCGCTGTGGCAATACTGTTATCAGATTCTCATAAAAAGCTCTTTTTTCGGCACTAGGAAGAAGATTTTCGTAATATTTTGGATGCTTTACTTTAAATTTGAAGAAAGTTTTGAACTGTAAATAAGCAAAAAAAAAGTTAAAAATATTTATTGGGGTGATTTTTTGGAAGAGGGGGAAAAATTTTTTCTGAATTTCGGTGACGAACCCCCTGATTTTGTTCCTATGCCTGTAAGATTGGATTGCCCCACAAAAAATTTTAGTTCGATCGTTTAACATTAAGAAGTGCCCCAGGGGCCAAAAATTTTCAAAAAGCCGATATAAGGGCCAAAAATGAAAATTTTTTTTGGCATAAAAGACCATCGATTCCTATCGTAAATTTTGCGTAGATTACGAATTTGAAGTCCAAAATTAGTTTTGGTGCATGGGTTTTGAGCTACAGGGCGGGATCAGCAATTTTTTTGGGGAAAAAAAATTAGTTCGGGGGGTTTTTTGAAGATTGCGCTTTCATAATTGGGTGGGTCGAAACGGACAAATTTTGAAATTTGAAAACTCGTGATATTTGAATGGGTGCCTATCGGCAATACTATTAACCCTAATTTTTTTCAGATATTTTAATGGTCATCTCGAGGTCGCGCAATGACCTTGAAATTTTTAAAAAGTCCACATAAGGGCAAAAAATAATTTTTTTTTTTTTGTAAAAAAAGTATAGCTTTATATCGGATCTTTTACGCAGATTACGAATTTGAAATCCAAAACGACTTTAAGTGTACTGTTTTTGAGCTTTAGGCCTTTTTTTTAAGCATTGAGTTAAAAAAAAATCTTTGCAAACTTGAAGTTTCGAAAAATTCCAGATTTTTTTATTGTTTAATATTAATTTCAAAAAAGAAAATTTTTAAGGGGGGGTAACCGAAATCTAACGTAATTTTAAGGGGGGTCCCAAAATGCTAACCTTTGCTAAAAAGGGGGGGAGAGGGTCAAAAATGGCCAAAATAATGCTAACGTAATTCACGGACGGACCCTTAGGGAGAAGCGACTTTCCCCATAAGTTAAGTACTACTGAAAAGCTAAGTACTGCTGAAAAATTCTCAAATTTATGCTGACGTAATGTTTGTTTGAATGGCCCCATTGATGATTTTTACAACAAACTAAATCCGCTAGGGAGCTATTGGCTGCTATCCTGTTAAAATGGCGGCCGACTTCTGATTGGCTAATAATGACTTGAAATGAGAAGGGAATATACTGTATAAAGACCAATCCGAAGCTGGCAGCCATTTTACCTGGTTTTAGCCCCCCTAGTGTTTTAACCCCCTACAGCCCCCTAGCAGATTTAGTTTGTCGTGAAAGTCCTCATTTAATAACGTTAACTTTGAAATAAAAAAATGCTTACTCGTGCTAAAGCGCTCTCCGGGTAGTATTTACATGGACGTAGGAAAACTTTAAGTTTGTCATCTTCCTCTACCGGATAATTTATTGGCTCATCTGTAATTTAAAAAAACGAGGATTTAATTAATTATAAAAATTATTTATACTTTATATACTTTGTTTAAATACATGTTTTAAACCCCCCCCCCCATTTCGCCCACTATTTGCAGGCATCGAACCAAGGTCCCTTTTATTTGAAAAGTCCCTATTTTTAACATTAGCCCCTAAAAGTCCCTCATTTAAGTCCCTAATATGAAAAAAGGTCCCTAATTTTTAAGTCCCCAATTCGAAAAAAAACCGCTAAAAGTCCCCAATTTGAAAAAAGTCCCAAAACCAAAATGAAAAATGGATCGAATATTAGCTTAAATTTTGACTTCTACCAAATTTTTATGTTCCATATTGTCTTTGGTCTTATTTTATTTTGAAAAAAAATCTTACATATATTTTTATGTTACCGCTATGCAGCCTGCTGGTCAAAGTGGATCGAAAATGGGAGTAATAAGGTCAAATTTAGCCTAAATAAAATATTTAAAAATTAAATGTTTTTGGTCCCCAAAAGGTCCCTAATTTTCCCGATTTTGGTCCCTAAATTTTTAAACCTAGAACGGTTCGATGCCTGTCCTTTTTAAACGTTGTTTGACCCCTGAATAACCACGCATTGTAAATTCATTTATTTGTTTATTTACTCCCTAAAAGTCCCTAATTTTTAAGTCCTTAATTTGAAAAAAAGTATTATTTATTTATTTATTTATTTATTTATTTATTTTTCGTGATACCTCAAAAGTGATTTTATATCTAAGTCAGTGGTCTCTGACACGCTAAACTCGCCATGCGTGGAAGCACGGAAGTCAATCGCGGCCGAAGTCATATTATTTTTACATTTTTTTTTTAATGGCATCTATCAAAAATTCGACCGTTCGAAAAACTACTTAATGGTATAAATGACGACCTTGTCGAAAACTCGACGCCCTTGATTAATTGGATGAGTATACCCATGCCAGCTACAAAAAAATATATAACTTCGTACTTTTTTTTTTTTTTTTAACCAAAAAATGGAACATCACTTACTTTCTAACAATTTCCTGAACTCCTCTAGCGCTTTCTCTACGATTTCCGGTGTTTCCCGTAATTCCTTCCTCGCTTTTTCTTTGTCTTCTGCGTCGAATATATTGCACTCGAATTTTAATTGATGATCCCCTAATTGAATAAACGCATCGTCTCTTGAGGTTTCTAATGTAACGCAACCGCCACCGTTGTTGGAACACATTTTGCCGTACGGTTCATTCTAAAAAAAACATTTAAAACAGTTAATTTTTTTTTTTGCTTTTGTTTGTTTTTTCGTTTGAATTAATTAAAGCAAGGGGGAGTGCACTTTTTAATTTCAATTTTTTCGTAACAATAGGGTCACACACCTGACTCGATACTGTTCTATACCGGTAGTTGAATCAAAACGAAGTCAAGAATTTGAATAAATTAACGGTTTTTTTTAAAGACTGAAATCAGTTTCTAATTCGAAAGTATTTGGCAGTCGGGATTTATGCGTCGAAAAGTGTGAGTATTTTTTTTTTTAGGTCGCTTTGATGATTTTTCTGTGAGGTGATGAGTAAGCTTCGGTAAAAACCGGAAGGGATGAATGTTTTGACTTAAAACTCAACCCAGAGGCAAAAAATCAAAATTTTGAAGTGCCCGGAACTTTTTTTGGTTTATCACTGAAATTTTAATACGCAAGTTTCAACTTGTTGCAAATAAATATGAACCCGGAAGACGAAATCATAAATCTTCGAAAGCAAAAATTTTTGTTTTCCTATACTGGCCGCACGATATGTCAGACAAGTTGAAACTTGCAGCGACAGTTGCGTGGATAGTCGAATTTGGACGTAGATTTTAAACAAGTTGAAACTTGCACCGAAAATTCCGGGATGAACGAAAAGAGTTGCGTGGATAGTTAAATTTGGCCGTTGATTTCAGACAAGTTGAAACTTGCACCGACGAGCGCGTGGATAATAATATTTGGCCGTTGATTTCGGACAAGTTGAAACTTGTACCGACGAGCGCGTGGATAATAAAATTTGGTCGTTGATTTCAGACAAGTTGAAACTTGCACCGACGAGCGCGTGGATAATCAAATTTAGCCGTTTATTTCGGACAAGTTGAAACTTGTACCGACGAGCGCGTGGATAATAAAATTTGGTCGTTGATTTCAGACAAGTCGAAACTTGTACCGACGATCGCATGGATAATCAAATTTAGCCGTTGATTTCGGACAAGTTGAAACTTGTACCGGAAGATTCCGAGATGAACGAAAAGAGTTGCGTGGATAGTCAAAATAGCCGTTGATTTCAGACAAGTCGAAACTTGTACCGACGATCGCGTGGATAATCAAATTTAGCCGTACATTCCAGACAAGTTGAGACTTTCACCAAAATTTCGGTGATGAACCAAAGAAGTAGCTTCGACATCAAAATTTGGATTTTTTCCCTCCTACTTCGAGTTTTAGACATAATAGCCATTTTTTCCGATATTCACTAAATCCTACTTTTTTATGTTTCCATTTTTTAGGTTTGAAAAATTCGACTAGATTCTATTTCGGAGCAAGAATCAAATTTTTGCGTGCCACGCGGAAGTGTATTTTGGTAATTTAAGTCTTATTAAAAAAAATGGCAATAGAAGGAGCAGACCAGGATAAATTGCAACTGGCGGAGAATATAATTATCGCGATTTTTGATAAATTGTACTTGATCAAAACTTATTTGCCTGTAATAATTCGATTGTACTTGTTAAATTCACTGTAGACAAATAGTAATATGTTTATCTTTAGTTATTATTGTTGATTTTTTATTAAATTTTGTACTCAAAACCGAAACGTGGAATTTAAAATTTATCACGTCATGAAATGTTAATAAATAGTAGCCATTTTGATTGTTTTTTGTTTTTCTAATTCCACGTTTTGGCTTTGAGATTTAAGAATTATGTACTGTACTTTACTTTACTTAAGTTGTCGAAATTTCTGCAGGTGAGAAGTAAGCAGACGAATTCAAAAAAATCAAAATGGCCGCTAAATATTGTTTTTCCATAAAGATGGGAGCGTTTCGAGACTTTAAATTTTGGAAAAATTTGAGGGGACGTTCAAACTTTATGTCATAATTTTTTCCTGGCTTTTTCCTAAATAGACGTATTTCTTACGAACATTTTACAGTAGCGTCATCATTTGGGTGGCTCTATCCCTTCGCCCTTACTTCTTATCTAATGAATTGTTATTTAAAGCGAAATTACTTCCGCTTTCAGGTAGTAAATTCGTACATTTAGCTTATAAATAAACTGGGAATTCGAATTCGTCGGGAGAGTTGCACTCAGGAAAAGGGAATGTTTTGAACACGTTCTGTCTTGTAAAGAAACCGGAATGTTTCGCAGCAAAGCAAAAATTTTTGGCGTTGTTTCTTGACGAAATATTTTTATTGTTTTCGCATGAATTTTACAAATCTTTTTTCACTATGAAATTTTTGCTTTCGCATTCGCCATATTTTTTTTAGATTCCCCACAATTTTTTCTTATCCATTTAGGGATTTAAAAAATTTGGAAAAACATTCATTTAAGGAAATTTTATTTTAGGAATCAAACAATTTTGGGAAAATTAAAAGTTAGGAAAAGAATGGTTAGGAAAAAAATTTTAGGAATTAAATTTTGTAGGAAAAATGAATTGGATTAGGAATTTATTTATTTTTTTTTAGGAAAAATGGTCAGGAACGTTTTTTTCCGAGTGTGGAGTAAAATCATTCGCCTCTTATAATTAGCTTACGCAGTAAGCAATTTTCCCAGCGAGTTTGTACTTCATAAGCTAAATATAGGAGATGATTGAAATTACTAGCCGTTTATAATTCAGGCTTTAATTTAAGTACATTATACTTTAATGGAGATTTCAGACGCAAAATTATTCTGCCAGGGGCGCTGCATGTACTTAGAAGAAGCCAATCAAATTCCACCGTTCCAGAAAATCGCGTTAGCGTTAATAAAGAACATAGTCAATTCCCTACCTTTTTTCCTAAAACTTTTGGTTCCTAAAATTTTTTTCCTAACTATTTTATTTCCTCATTTTTAATTTTCCTAAAATTTTTTGATTCCTAAAAAAAGATTTCTAGAAATAAATATTTTTCCTAATTTTTTGAATCCCTAAAATTTTTATAATTTTACTAGGCTTAGGCTAAATTGCGAATTTCGGTTTTTTAAATTTTTTAAAAATTTCGTCGGTAAGGAAGTTGCTGATTTTCATTCATAAAATTCTGGTAAATATAAAAAGAAAAAAAATTATATTAAAATTCTTGTTTAGACCTAAAATTTTAGTGAATTCAGTAATCAAATCAAAATGTTTTTCATATTTATGTTTTTATAATTTTTTTAAAACTTCTTTTACATTTATATTTATATTATATTTTTATACTGTATATTTTCACAGTTTTCATTTTATAGTTGAATTTTTGTAGTGGTTATTAAAAAAAACAAGATTAAAAAGAAAAACCGAAATTCGCAGCTTTGCCTAGTAAATTGTTAACAAAATTTTAAAGATTTAAAAATTAGGAAATATATTTATTTTAGGAAATTTTATTTTAGGAATCAAACAATTTTAGGACAATCGACAATTAGGAAAATAAAATGGTTAGGAAAAAAATTTTAGAAACCAAAATTTTTAGTAAAAATGGATTAAGAATTTATATTTTTAGGAACAACCGATTAGGAAATATGGTCGGGAACGAATGTTCCTCATTATGTGCTATTAAAGTTAAGGACTTAGGACATCCGGTGTACCTTGCGGAATGATTTTGCGTTAGCGATAGCCAATTTATTAAACAATAATATTCAACACATGTTCAGTTTTAAAAGCTCTTGAAGGAGGGGGCGGCAGATAGCACTAAAAGTAAAATCTCGATCTTTTGATCTTAAATTTTTATTCTTGATTTAAAATGTTGGTTTTTATTATTCAACTCTTAATTCCAAGACCTCCATGCTGTATGGGAATTTAATTAGATTTTTTCCAAGCTTATTTACTTCATAAGCTAAGCATTAAGTCCGTTAAGCTAAGCATAATAAGTTTATGATCTTGCCTCGCCTTCCTCTTCGGGTTTCGCTGAAATTTCGCTTCTCTAATTTTCAGTTCAAAATAATTTTGAAGAAAGAAATTATAATAAATAAATTAATTTTGAATCTTAAATAATTTTTTTTTTTTTTTTTTGTTTGAAACGAGTTTGATTTTGCACGAATTTTATAATTTTTGATAGTCGCCCAGGTTATTATCATTTCCGAAAAACCGGTCCTTTTTTTTCTGATTTTTATCCTGTTTTTTTTTTTTTTTTTTTTATAAGTGCAACTAAATCCTGAGAGGAGCAAAAAATCGTTCAGTCAGGGCCATCTTGTCGGATTTCCACTGGCAGTGCATGTTAATTGTTTTTTTTTTAAACTTAAGCTTTGGCTTAAGGAAATAATTTAAGCAGACTTTCTTAATTTTTTTTTTCAGTTATAAAAAAATATTTTCGGAATTTTAAAATTTTCCCTGGAATCTGGAACCCCAAATTTTTTTAATATTATTTTTTTGAATAATTTTTATAGGCCTATTTTTTTTTTTTTTTTTTTTTTTTTTTTTTGGTTTTGGAAAAATATTTACGGAATGCTTCATGACAACGGACAGGTTGCAACTTGACAAGATATTTTTATTGTTTTCGCATGACTTTTTAGAAAACGTTTTGTCACAAAGCATTTTTTCTTTCGCATTAGTCATTTTTTTTTCTAAATGTACCTGATTCGAGCATCGGATTAAGCCTCAAGTAGAGGCGAAACAATATTTAATTAAGTTAAATCATTTTTGCGTTTTTCGCAAAGGAAACAAGAAGTAAACTAAATAACTGTCAAACAACTCGTTAAAAAGCCATTATTACCTATTCTGGGAGAAAATAATACTAATGTACACAATTAAAAATGTCAATTATTGCAGTTGATAATTACGAAAAACTAATAGCTTCATGACTCTCATTGCAAATAATTAACGCGAAAAAAAAAAAAATCTGATTAGAAAATGTGTTTGGGATTTCTTAATATTGGACCTATGCGTCCTATTGTTTTGCTTATCGAATGTGGGTTATAAAAAGGAGGCAGGAGGCGAGATTCTTTAAAAATTTTTCAAATTTTTTGTTGAATTAATTAATTCTAAAGTTGGATTAAATTTAAAGACTTGTAGGCTCATTGAAATTAAGTAGAGCCTTTTTTTTTTAATTTTTAAATAATTTCATTTTTTTATTTGCTGTAATACGTACGAAAAAGAGATGCATAAATTATATAAAAACCACGTATAAATTATAAAAGAAAAAAGAACATACATCAAAATTGCTTAAATTTTTTATAAAAAAAACTTCACTTTTTTACCGCAAAAATTTTTTGTCATCGTCCAATACGATTATGCATAAATAAATAACCGTAAAATGGGAAAAAGAGTAAATGAGCATAATATTTGCCAATTTTCCTTCTTTAAGATTTAAAAAAAATTACATGCATAACTTATGCATATCCAGATTTTTATGCTTAAAAAAGTTATGCATAAATATTGTAAAAATTATGCTCTGCCCCCGCTGAGAAATTAATTAAAGAGTACAATTAATTGTACCACCCGAAATGCTGTAAATTTCTGGACTTTTTTCTTCTGCTGCCACTTTTTTTTTCGTTTTCATTATTTGTAGTTGTCGAAAAAATAATCAAAACAATAAAAAAAAAGTGGCAGTGGAAGAAAAAACTCCAAAAATATACAGAATTTCAGGTGGTGCAATTAATTGTACCCTTCGATTAATTGACCAATGGAGACAGGACATTATTCGTATTAAAATTTTAGTGCTTAAAAAAAATTAACATAGACTTTTTAGAAATTATGCACGTCCAAATTTTTGAATAAATAATACGAAAATAATATACATTTTTTATATAAATTTTTTTGCATTTACTTGGCAAAAATTGTATACTGTCATATTTATTCATTTTGTCTACGATTAAATTAAAATGTCCTGTCTCCATCGGCCAATTAATTGAAAGGTACAATTAATTGTACCACCGGAAATGCTGTATATTTTTGAACTTTTTTCTTCTGTTACCATTTTTTTTAATGCAAAAAATAATGAAAGCGAAAAAAAAGTGGTAGCAGAAGAAAAAAATCCAAAAATACACAGCATTTCCGGTGGTGCAATTAATTCTACCCTCCAATTAATTATCCGATGGAGAAAGAGCAAAATATTAAATCATAAATATAAATATTTTTTAATTTTAATTTTAAGTGTTATTAAATTTCAAAACCCCGTCATTTTAAAAATTTTAAAAAATAAAAAAAAATTAAAATGAATTAAAAATAAAATTTTTAATTATTTTCCAACAAAGCCGTACAAATTGCGTTTAAGCGCAAGGGGGGTGTAATTCTCTCAGTTGGAGGGTTTTTCGGCATATTAAATCATAAAGAGGGAACCGGGAATATAAATAAAATGTAATAAATTAAAAATAAATGTAATAAATTGCAAAAAGGAAAATCCCGATTTTTAATGCTGGGGTTTTGCTGGGGTCCCATAAATTTTAAATTTTAAATTTTAAATTTTAAATTTTTAAAATAAAACTATATAAAAATATAACTATATTAATTAATAAACTACACGGCGGAACAATTTTTATGGCGGTGTTTCCTATGTTTATCTTAATAAAATCACACCACAAAAAATGTTCCACCGTGTATAATAAGCACTAAAAATGACTATATTTACGGGATTCAATGTCCTGGAATTTTTTACTTTTTTTTAACCCCGATAAATCCGGATTAAAGCAGGACTGCTATCCTGCGGGATTGGAGTCTCTATAATTATGTATAACTAAAATTGGAAAGCTTACTTTTGATTCATTTCAAAAAATTTTAAACTGAAAAGCTCCTTAGAAAACTACACTAGTAGCCCCTTAAAAAACTGAAAATTCCATCACGCAGTTACAATCATTTAAAATTTTGGAGTTTAATAACCTGCGCGATTTATAGGTCACTATTCAATGTCAATGGCAAAAAAAAATGAAAACAAACAAAATTTAATCTTGAAAATATTATTTTTCCAAATTATCGATTTTTAATTAGGAGTATAATTTTCTTTTTAAAATTTATATTCCCTTTTTTCCTCCCCTATTTTCTCGGACTTACCAAGTTAGGATGCACTTTAAGGTTTTTCGAACTATTTATTTTATTTTATTTTTTGTTTTTCCTCCGCGACAAACTGTATCGACGTCCAGACGAGAACTAGTTTTTAGCGACTGATGTATCCTCCCAGTTTAAACGGCAACATTAACCATTTTTCTTTTTTTTTTTCTTTCACGATCTCCGGCTAACCTGTTTAATATTCACTCTTTCCAGTTTTTTGTAAAAAAAAAAAAAAGAAAGATTTTTATGTTAACAAATTGTCCGGTCGGTCAATATTTAAATACAAAACTTTAAAAATTTAAATAAGCTTAAAGGGGAAAAAATGAGTTTAAAATCTTTTTTTTTTTTATGGACGACTGTTATGTCATCACAAGACCCTAAAGGTTGAAAAATGATGAGGCGTTATTATTATTATTAAAAAAAGTTACGTTCACTTTCTTTCTTTTTTTTTTTCCTCTATGATTGCTGCTTCGTTGTCTCATTTTTACGGTATTATAATTAAAGTAAGGAGATAATAAATTCCGTATTTTAACATAACACCGGTTATGTCAATCTTTTTCATCGGCAGAATATTTTATTTACACTTAGATGTTGTTGTTCTTTTTCCGTTTTTTTTTTTTTTTTTGAACGGAAGTCGTGCTCTGACTATTCCGCGTAAATTATTTTAGGGTGAAGATCCTAAAGAGATTGGCTATACGTGTGATTCCGGCACTTCGATATTCTTCAGGTGAAAATTATTGGCCTTTTTGGGAAATTAAAAACTTAAAAATACCAAACAAACTAATTGTGCTGTAAAGTTAAAAAATTTAATATTTCAGACAGGGATTTATTTTTAGGATTTATATCAAAACCGGAAATGACCGGGCTAATCTCTATTTTAGGGTCTCAAACCGGGGATGAAAAAATTCAAGATGGCCGACGTGCATGTTTTTAGCAAAATTATGACGTCATTTAAAATAATGTCGTGTCTCCATTGGCCAGTTAATCGAAGGGTACAATTAATTGTACCACCGGAAATGCTGTATATTTTTGGACTTTTTTCTTCTGCTGCCGCTTTTTTTTTATTGTTTTGATTATTTTTTTGAACACTAAAAGTAAAGAAAACGAAAAAAAAGTGGTAGCAGAAGAAAAAAGTTCAAAAATATACAGAATTACCGGTGGTACAATTAATTGTACCATTTACTTAATTGTCCAAAGGAGACAGAGCATGAGATTTTTTTCTCATATTTTTTCGTCTGATACAATTTGGTTATGGTTGGTTTTAATGAAAATGGCGGTCTTAGTGTCCACGCAGTAAATCATGTAAAAAATTTAAGCTTACTATTTTTTTTTTTTTTTAAATAATTTTTTAAAGTGATATTCGTTTAATTGCGTGAGGTTCATTGTCATACATAATATTTGCAAAAAAAAAAAAAATATACAAAATTAAATTTTTATGGCTCCTGATTTTCCGTGGCTGATAAACATAATTGGACTCGTTAGCCAGATCGCCTGAGGGCAAAACGTTGTGCTAGTCCAGTATTATAAACTTTATTTTTATTTTGCGTCTGGGATGAGGAAAAAAGTCTAAAAAATGTGGTTTCTCATCATTTTTTTTTCTTCCTAACAAAAAAGAATGAGATATGCGATAGCTGATTCGGTTTTTAAAAAAAATTATTTCTTTTAATTTTGTGAAAAAAAAAAACTAAGTATTTAAGCTTGAGTAATGTTTTTTTTATTAAGGCACTGTTCCTTCCTATTTCGACCTTCGAAGCGTCCCATAGATTACTTAACGCGAACTAGGCCACTTTTTAACCCCCTCTTCCCACCTGGTAACAGATTTGGAAAAAAAGTATCCATGAGGCTAAAATTATGGGAAACAAATTAGATTAATTCTAATATTAAAATTACGAAACGCTAGCCCTACCCCCTCCCCCCCTTTCCAGTATCAAGTTGTAACACTCTCTTATAGTTATCATTAAAAAATTCCTAAAAAATCAATTTCTTCTTAGCTAAAATTAATATTTCATGACAAATTAATTAAAGCCTGGGTCAAATCCCCCAAAATAAAATAGTTTTTCGGGGATTTGATTTTAGCATTTCAAATGTTAATTTAATTTTTTAACAAATAAAATAATTTTTTTTTTCATTATAAACCCAAAAATCATTTTAATTGTAATGTCATAAAATTTGAGAAAGAAATTGCACGAATTTTTCTTAAATACGCGGTTTTCTGAAGCTCACGAGGCGCGAAGTTTTGCTGTTTAGCTTACGTACTTCGCTCTTCGCACCGCATTAAATTCGTCGTAAGCTAAACATCAAAACTTCGCGTCGCGTGAGTTTCAGTGGATACCGCGCATTTAAGAAAAATTTGTACAATTTCATTCTCCAATTTTATGACAATTAACATGATTCATTATAAACTCAAATATCAAATCCCCGAAAAATTTCGGGGTTTTAAACCAAAAAAAAAAAATTATTTAAAAATTTTACTAATTTTGTCCTGTCTCCATTGGCCGATTAATCGAAGGGTACAATAAATTGTACCACCGGAAATGCTGTATATTTTTAGACTTTTTTTCTTCTGCGACCACTTTTTTTATTGTTTTGATTATTTTTTCGAACACAAAAAATAATGAAAACGAAAAAAAAGTGATAGCAGAAGAAAAAAGTCGAAAAAATATTCAGCCGGTGGTACAATTAATTGTACCCTCTAATTAATTGTCCAATGGAGACGGAGCATTTGAAATGCAAAAATCAAATCCCCGAAAAATTATTTTTAGGATTTGACCTGACTCCATTTGTTATTTTCTGCTGCAATATTTGATTTTTTTTTTTGATCATTTTTCTTTACTTGACAAACTTATTTCTTAAAAAAAAAAAAAAAAAAAAAAAAAAAAAAAAAAAAGTAAAAGAGTTTTTGTTCTGTATTTATCCTACATTTGCCCTATATTTCTTTAAAAAACCGGTCCTATATTTTTTCAAAAAATCCTATTTTTTGTTTTTGTTAAGGAGAATGATGCTTGAGTTAGGCGAATATGGCTAAATGATCCATTTCAGGCCGTTCGATAATTTCAGAAAAAATCGGTCTCTAAGCATACCTCGGTTATATTGTTGATACAAGATTCAAGTTTACAATTTTTAAAGAATAAATTACTTAAAATACATTTTTAATAATATAATCTGTTATTTATTTAAAATATACAAAATATATACACTTCTTACCGGTTTTATTAGTTTAATCCGTTACAATTACAACTTCACGATGCTTTTAAAAAAAATAAAAAAATACTATTTCATCCGACTGCTTTAAAATAGAACCTAGCATTTAATGGTATCTAGTATGATAACCACTCGCAAACTCTCTCCAGTATTATTCAGGTTGGATTCCAAAACGTTTTAAACGAAATTATCGTGCCGGAAATTAATCCCACTCTCACGGTTTTTTATATTCCCTTTTTCCGTTGACGGCGCGAGCACGTGCTTTTTTTGCTATTTAAAAAAAAAAACGAATCCATTTCCTTATGTAAGTGGGAGAGTTTTTAAGAAGGTATTTCATGACCTTTGAATATCTTTAAAAGCGTCGTACGGATTTAAAAAAAAAAAAAAAGACAAATATATCCGTTTCAAGGTTAGTCTTACTTTTTTTTGAAGTAATTTCTGAAAATCTAAAAACAAAAACCTAATTTTACTAATGTGATCGAAATTTTCTTATGTTACATAAATAATATTTGAATAGGGATTTTCTTTTCCGATAATCCATCATGTTTGAAAGGCATTTTTATTCCTGCCTAATGTTTTTTTACTATCTCGCATTCGTTCCATTCTGAAACAGAAGAATAAAAAAAAAAAATTGATTTAATTTCCATATTGTTAAAATGATGCCGGGGAGGGTCATTCCTAAGTAACGAGGGTTACAAAAGTAAGGCACTAAAGCTGTTTTAGGATGATCGTATATGCCATTGCAATCGAGAGCTTAAGCCGGTATATTCATGGTTTAGAGTACGCTTCAGTCGTGGCAGCAGATAAATCGTATTTTTCTTTTTACGGAAAAATGGAAGACAAATCTAGAAAAATAAAAAATATTGAGAAATCTTCGAAATTTTTTCCTGAAGATTTCTTAATTTTTATTTTTTCAAGATCTGTCTTTGTTTTTCCGTAAAAAGAAAAATATAATTTGTCTGCTGCTACGACTGATGCGCACTTTTAAGAGGAGAGAAGGGAGAACAGGGAGCCATCAGGATAATTAATTCAAAGGTTTTTTTTTTTTTTTTTTGAAGTTTCTTAAGTAATGAAATTGTAACATTTGACCTTTGAAACCAAAAAAAAAAAAAAACATTTTTGATTCTTAACGGTTCTGATTCTCGAATTTGGTTTTTTATTTTCTTCTCTGAATTGACCATGGTTTTTTTTTTTTTTTTTTTTGACAAAATTTAGGTTTTTTTGGGTTTTTAGGTTCGGTTTTGGTTTTGGTTTCAAGTTATTCTCATTATTGGTTCCAGTTTGGGTATTTTGGTCGTAACGTTCCAAGGATTTAATCCGAGTTCTAGTTTGGATTAAATAATTTCGGTTGAAGGGTGATTTCGTATGGTTCTGGTTTTTAGAACCCAAGAATTAAAACCAATTTAAATGGTAAAACCAATTTGATTCGGTTTGGTTTTCCATCCCTTGCTAGCAACGAAAAACCATATTAATGTTAGCATGGGTTCGGTTCGGTTCGGTTTTCCTTTTTAGTTTAAGACGTAGACTTAAAAAAACCGGGGTTTTTTGAGGCGCCGGCTTTGCAAGAGGAAGCTTAGTGGTTTTGGTTTCGGTTTCGGTTATGGATTTTTTCAACGAAAAATAAGGTTCGGATTCTTTGATTTGGTTTGGTTTAATATTTTTTCCCATCATGTTCAACCATGATTTTTTTTTGTTTTTGGCTAAAAACTAGTTTTTTCTACCTCAAAAATGAAAAACCATGGTTTTTGGTTCGGTTTGGTTTTCCATCCCCGGCCAGCAATGGAAAACCATATTAATGTAAGCATGGGTTCGGTTCGGTTTTGATTTTTAGTTGAAGACGTAGACTTAAAAAAAGACTAAGGTTTTTGAGGCACCGGTTCCGCAAAAGCAAGCTTACTAGTTTTGGTTTCGGTTTTATGGTTTTTTTCAACGATAAATAAGGTTCGAATTCTTTGATTTAGTTTGGTTTTATATTTTTTCCCATCAGGCTTAACCATGATTTTTTGCCTAAAAACCAGTTTTTTCGACCTTAAAATTGAAAAACCGTGGTTTTTAGTTCGGTTTTGGTTTCATCTTATACTCATTATTGGTTCTATTTGGGTATTTTGGTCGTAACGTTCCAAGGGTTTGATTTAGTTTGAATTAAATAATTTCAGATGAAGGGTGATTTGGTATGGTTTTGGTTTGGTTTTGGTTTTTAGTTTTTGACCTACAACGGAAAACCATAATATTAATGTTAGCATTCGTTCGGTTTGGTTTTGGTTTTTAGTTAAAGACATGGAAGTAAAATAACCAAGGTTTTTTTAGGCGAAGTTTTGCAAGAGAAAGCTTACTGGTTTTGGTTTCGGTTTCGGTTTTGGTTACGGTTATAGTTTTTTTCAACGAAAAATAAAGTTCGGATTCTTTAGTTTGGTTTTATATTTTTTCCATCAGGTTTAACCATGATTTTTCGGCTCAGAATTTGACAAACCATGGTTTTTGGTTCGGTTTTGGTTTCATGTTACACTCATTATTAGTTCTGGTTTGGGTATTTTGGTCGTAACGTTCCAAGGGTTTGATTTGGTTTGGATTAAATAATTTCGGATGAAGGGTGATTTGGTATGGTTCTGGTTCTGGTTTTTGGAACAAAAGAATTGAAAAACCAAATGGTAAAACCAATTTTGTTCAATTTAATTTTCCATCCCTGTTCATTTCCTACAAACCTTTAATGTAAGGTTCGGCCTCCAAAAGCGCCGGCCACCAGTCTTTAGATTTATATGAGATCCTCGGTAAATCACCATCGAAATCGCTTGGAAGATGAGATGAATCGATGAACTGATGAAGAGACGATAATTTGTACCCGTGAAAAAAAATCTGGAATAGAAAAAGAAAGAAAAAAAAATGACAAAAATTCATAATTCCTATTCATTTCGTGTGTGAACAGGCGGCCTTTAGACGAACCCCAAGGTCGCGATTCTTAATTTGTCTTTTAAAAAATAAAATACTTCTTCAAAGTCAAGGGATATTGTTATAAAATACTGGTTTCCATTTTAAAAAGATGGTTTTTAATACTTCGATGAAATATACTTACTCTGTTTTTTAATTTTTCTTTCATAAACGGTTTAAATACTTGGTAAATCATGTTAAATACATATGGTTGGTTTATTATATGAACCTCTTTCAGACGCAGCGGCATTGCTTCCTGAAATTATATATAAATTTTTATTTAAATTTAAAACTTTAGTCCTGTCTCCACCGGAAATGCTGCATATTTTTAGATTTTTCTCTTCTGCTACCATTTTTTTTTTTTTATTGTTTTGAATTTTTTTTCGAATACAAAAAATAATGAAAACGAAAAAGAAGTGGTAGCAGAAGAAAAAAGTCCGAAAATATACAGCATTCCCGGTGGTGCAAATAATTGTTCCCTCCAATTAATTATTCAGTGGAGACAGAGCATTTATTCTCATAGCTTTTTTTTTTTTAAGTTACAAACCTGACAAAACGTGAGAAGTTTATAAGCGAAAGTGGGGCTAAAAGCGGCTACTTGCTTTAAAGTTAACCCTAAGAAATCCATTATAACGACCACTCCTGCCACCTGAGTCGCTGGCTCGCACATCGCTGACTGGTGAATTAAATAAAAAAGCCGAAGGATTTGGTCGGTGTTTACTTCTGACGGATCCCATTTCCCTCCGCCGTAAAGAAGCATTACTCTTCGTCCTTTGTCGTCCCTGTTGGATAAGACGTTAATGGCTGTCGTTGTCTTAATGGCTTCCTCTTCGCTTTGGGGTACCAAACCCCCAAACAGGGAGGCGTTAGTCCTTTTAAATTCCAAAGCTCTTTTTAACTAAAATTGAGAGAGAGAAAAAAAAAATTATAATAATATGCCTGCACATTAAAGCAGAGATGATGCTCTCTTATAACTGTCACCAGCGATGATTGAGGATTTTAGATTTCACCCTTAAGTTAAAAATTTCAAAAAAAAATTTTTTAATTTTTAAATGAAAATTTGACTGTCTTTAGAGCATCAAAATGTTGTTATCTTTGGACTAATGTCTTGTCTCCATTTGGTAATTATTTGCGCTATATGGACACTATGCAATTAATTATACCAAACGAAGTACTGTGCGTATTTTTTCTGTCCTGTCTCCATTGGCCAATTAATCGAAGGGTACAATTAATTGTACCACCGGAAATGCTGTATATTTTCGGAATTTTTTCTTCTGCTACCGCTTTTTTTGATTGTTTTGATTATTTTTTTCAAACACTAAAAATAATAAAAATGAAAAAAAAAAAAAAGTGGTAGCAGAAGAAAAAAGTCCAAAAATATACAGCATTTCCGGTGGTACAATTAATTGTACCCTCCAATGAATTGGCCAATAGAGACAAAACATAAGATTTTTAACATGAAAATTTTAAATTTTAAATTAAGTGCAGTTAACCCTTTAATAGCTTGTCTCCACTTGTGATTTAAATAAAGGATCGAATTAAAGAATCGTCCATTTAAATGAAGCACCGGAGATACTGTACCGTTCCAAATTCAAAAATTAATTTAAAATGGAGAACTCCTGGATTTTGTTTATGGTTTTGTAAATTAATTTTAGTAAATTATAACGATTCAACGGTAAAAGAGCTAAGTATATAGGTACTTAATTACTGAAAAACGACTTTAAGAAGAGACTATGGCTCATTCAAAAAGTTTTAAATTTGTCGAAAGAAAAGCAAAAGACAGTACTTCCGGTGCTTGATTTAAATAGACGATTGCTTTAATTCGATCATCCATTTAAGTAACTAATGGAGACAAGACATAATTTTTTAAAATTATTTCTTAAGATTTTTCCATTGTGGCGGGGAAGTCCGGACAGCAGCACACTGTGCAATTTTTGTTCGATTCTTTCTTAGAATTGCAAGAGCAACTAGAGTAATTATTATTTAAAAAAAATTGAGTCAGCTTTCATTGATTTAAAAGAAATGATTTTTAATGTCTTGTCTCCATTGGACAAAATTTTTCTTTCGTCATTATTAATTTTTATTTTTTAATTCCCTTAAAATTTCTTTTAAAAAATCATAATAATGGATGAAATTTACTTCTACAAATAATTACCACATCCTCTTGGAAGTTTAATGACGTGTCTCCACTAATAATAATAATAATATATATTTGTCGTGACATGTAAAATTTAAAATGTTTTATCAAGAATTAAACATTTTTTATTCCTAGTCTCTCCTCTCGTCTTTTAAAAAAGCTTCTTGGAAATTTTCCGTTTGCGACTATTCCATGTCTCCACTGGATAATAAATTGGTTAATTAATTACATGATATAATAAATTACAGTACCCAAAAGTACATTGATGTTTTTACCAGTTCGGGCTAGGAAAATTATGTGGTGATCGTTTTTCTGGTACGAACTCGTCTACTTTTAGTAGACAGTAATTTATTACTTTGTGTAATTTATTATCAGATTTATTATCAAGTGGAGACATAGCTTAACAGTTTGTTATTACGCATTTACTAATAATGTTAAGATAGTCGAGTAAAATTACCTTAACGGAACAAATGGTTAATTATAACCATTCAAATAGTTAATGGTCTAACCCTGAGAAGGTTATAACCCTGAAAAGACTTTCATAAACCGGAGACTTATCCTAACCCTGAACGGGTTATCGTAACCGGAGGGGGTTATCGTAACTGGATGGGTTATCCTAACCAGGGGCGGGGTATCGTAGCCCGGAACGGGCTATCGTAACTTGGATGGGTTATCCAAACCCGGAAAGGGTTATTGTAGCCCAGAGCTGGTTATCCTAACCCGGAGCGTGTTATCTTAATTCCGAAACGGTTATCCTTACCGGGAAAGGGTTAGTTTTGTATAACCCCTAGATGGTTAAAATAACCCTGAGAGTGTTTCTAAACGAAACACGTAATTAATTATTTATAACCATCAGCTAATATAAGCTGCCTAGCTTAGCTAACAGGTAGCAGCTGATCCTTTAAGGGTTACGTAGAAATTAGGTTCCAAATACTCCTTAATTCGAGTAAAGTAAAAGACAGGTTCTGATTTTTCACAAATTAAATTGATTTTTCTCCGCATTATTGTTTTGCACGTACTAACAGGAAATGCATTTTATTTGCCTCTGGGTGGTCCAATCGAAACGCTCTCAAAAAAAATTCCGAATTTTTATAATCAATTTTGAAAATAGCTTCTCTTACCAAACGAAAAGCGCTGTCCGGATAAAATTTTGTCGGCCTCAAAAATTTAATCAAAAAATCATCGTAAATCGGAACTTTAATCGTTTCGTCGTTTTTAATCAACTCTCGAAATTTTTCCAAAGCTTCTTTTCTCCTCTCCGGTGTTTCACGCAGTTCATCTCTGGCTTGTTTTTCTAGTTCGGGAGTTAAATCATCTCTTTCTAATTCTAATCGTACTTTAATAAAAAGAGGTTCCATTTTTTTTTTGCGATAAATAATACTTTAAATATATATATTTTTTTATATACAGATATTTTACTGATTTTTTTTTACACTTTTTAAAAATAAATTATAAAAATAAAACTCTGAAAATTTTCACAGCATTGTTTTCGTTTAAAAAAATATTATCGTTTTTAAGCTCTCACTTGTTCTGTAATACTGCAGCTATTTTTTTAAAGATTCAAATAAAATAAAATAATACTAACTCAGGTTTTACGTAAAAGACTGGAAAAAATTATAAACAACTTCACGGAAAAATTATTTAACAATATTTTTTTTTAAAAAAATATTCAATGTTTATTGTTCATTATTTTTGTTGACTAGCGCCTTTTGTTTTGGTTGATTTTTTTATTTATATTTACTTCTTCAATCCAAAAGTATTGTTTTCTGGAAAAAAAAATGCAGTGTTTTAATATAGATTCTTTATGTTGAATTAACAGGAAAGGAAAAAAAATTTACCAGCGATGACGGGATCCAAAGAGCGCAAAGTCGGGTACCAGTCCCTGGAGCCATAATCTATTTTTGGTAGTTTGCCGCCATAGTCAGCAGGTAAAAACTCGGGGTCCATGTGTTTGTGAAGCGATTTCATGTCGCTACCGTGGAAAAACAGCTAAAAAAAAGAATGAAAATGTTTTTTTTTTTCTTTTTTTTGTTTTTTTTTTTTTTTAATGGGGGAAAAAAATTTAAGACTGAGAACTTACTCTTTTGTTTAGTTTTTCCTTAACTAAAGGTCTAAAGATTTGCCAAACCATGTTAAATATAAAAGGTTGTTTGACGATATGGACTTCCTTAAGGCGGAGAGGGATTGCTTCCTAAAAAAAAAAAATAAAATAAAATAAAAAAATAGAAAGTTATAATTGGTACATTAAAAATTATTTTTGCATCAAAGTCAAGGTCGTTATTAAAATACCTTCAGGTTGTTCTTTAATTGTCATATTTAATGAATTAACTGTACTTTTCCAGTGTTTCGCTAATTTTGTGATTCATTTTTGTTTTAAAAGAAAATTACGTATTTATTCATTTTGAAACAGAAAAAAATCACTGCGAGTAAATATCAAAGTAATCATCATTCGTTAGTACTGAAGCCAATTTCCTTTGGCTAAGCTCACCAACGATATAATCGGGGAATCCCTGCCATAAGCTAAACTTAACTTAGATTAAACAAAGCCCAATAAAAAGTGTGTCATAAAATTCATCATAAAAACTTAAAATTTTTTATCAAATTTTATAACAAAAATTAATTTCAATTTGTTTATAAATTTCTTGCTTTCTTTCAACTGAAAAATAATCAAAACAATAAAGAAAGTGGTAGCAGAAGAAAAAAGTCCAAAAATATGCAGAATTTCCGGTGGTAAAATTAATTGTACACTTCGATTAATGGACCAATGGAGACAGAACACGAGATCTGAACTAAAAATTCGGAAAATTTTGTAAAATATTATAAGTAAAAAAAATCGGCAACCATACTTTCATTTTTCAGAAACTGTTTAAAAGTGGTGTAGTGGATAAAGGCGGTTGATTAGTCTACCACAAGACTTGGGTTCTATTTCAAGCAAATGAAACTTTTATCCCTTTCTTTTTATTCGAAAAAAATATTTAAAAAAAGAGTCTATAACGTCCCCATATGCTAAATCTACGCTCAGAAAAAAGAAATGTTTTGAACAAGTTTGATCTTGCAACAAATCGAAATGTTCCGTAGCAGAACGAAAACGCTTCGTGAAAACGGACAGATTGTCACTTGACAAAATTTTTTCATTGTTTTTGCATGATTTTTTAAAAAGTGTTCTGTCAAAAGCCATTTTTGTTTTCACATTAGCCATTTCTTTTTTCTGAGTGCAGTGGAATCAAGCATAAAATTAATATTATGTTTCATAAAAGATTTTCATTATTTAAATTTATAAATAGTTATAAAATTTTATAATCGTTCAAAACGTTATACACGGAGGAACAATTTTTGTTGTGTGATTTTATTAAGGTAAACGTAGGAAACACGGCCCTAAAAATTGTCCCGTTGTGTATAGTTATAAAATTTTATAGCACACTTTTTCCTGAAAGGGCTTCTATATGCTTTCAAGTTACACTGAACCCGTGAAGTTAACAATTCTGTACCTCATAATAGAATTAAACTAAGTCCATCCAAGCAACGTAACTTCTGCTCTGTCTCCATTGAAGAATTAATTGGAGGGCACAATTAATTGCACTACCGGAAACAATAATCAATTTTCATTATTTTTTGTGTTCGAAAAAATAATCAAAACAATAAAAAAAAGTGGTAACAGAAGAAGAAAGGCCAAAAATTTACAGAAATTCCGGTGGTGCAAATAATTGTACCCTTCGATTAATTGGCCAATGGAGACAGAAAATTCTTATTTAAAACCCGACTTTACGAAATTGCATTGCTTCAAAATGGTAATTCATGTCTTCTGCTGTTTTTTTATCCTGTTTTCATACCAAAAATTAATAAGCAGAAGACGCAACTACCACCTTTGAACTTGAAGCAATGTAATATTTACGAAATGCGACTCCATTTTGTAAAAATTAATAAGACGATGCGTTGCTTGGATGGACTTGGCTCAGTTTATTCTGGACCTGAAATACAGAATTTTTAAAGCCGGCATTTATTGGACGTTCCTGCAGCTTGCATTTATATACGAACCTGAATAAAACTCAGTAGCCTCAAAGCAAATGTGGGGGTCAACTCTGCCACTTGTTTCATGCCTAATCCTTTGAAATCTAAAATAACAACTACACCGTTGACTTGGGTCGCCGGTTCCATCACAGCCGCTTGAGCCATAATGTAAAAAAGTTGGAAAACTTGAACGTTGGTGACTTGTGAGGTGTTCCACTCGGAGCCGACTTTAGCTATCATTACCCTTCTACCATCTTGATCTCGGTCCACTAACACGTTGATGCAAGGAAAATCGAGCATTTGTTTTTCCAATGTTGCCGGCATAAGATCATCTAGAATCTCGTGGTGTTTTTTCTTGAAGTCCGCAATGCGATGCATCTACCACAAAAATTGAGAAATTAGCACGCCTAATTATGCCATTTAAATAATTATAGATTTAAAATATGCGCCTCACAGCCGGACAAACGAGGAAAATACCGAATATGATATAGGATTTACATAAGTTTTATTGAATAATGACATTAATTTAGTGCACGATTATTAATTAAGCTCATGATTTTATTTCCTCTAACGTAATTTTAATTTCTTTTTTTTCAGGAGGGAAATGAGTTCGTCGCCTCTTTGATCAGCCAAAGTCTTGGATTTCCGATTGCATCTCGAGTTCATCGCGTATGATCATGACAGATTTAAGAAAATCGCATGCTGTTTGTGCTCGAATGGAAATGCACGCAGCGAATGTGAAAAAATATTCAGAGGTTTCACTTTTAAATTATTTGAGGCCGGTGTGCGGCAATTCCATCCAATGAAAGTAAGTACGAATTTTTTTTTCCGAAGTAGCTACTCACTTTCAAAAAAATGTACACCGGAATGCAAAAATACAAAGTAATGCAAGCAATGCAGTGGTAATGCCAGCAATGCAAACAACGCAAATGGGATGATAATGCAAAGTAATGCACGAAATGCAGCGAAATCGTACCTAATAATGAAGTATCTCCATCTAATGCAGAGGTAATGCAGCTTCAATGCAGGTCATTGGTCGTGCAAAATGCATGTAATGCAAAGGTGATGTAGTGTAGTGTAATGCAAAGGTAATGCAAGGGTAGTGCAATGTAATGTAATGTAATGTAATGTAATAATGCAATGCAATGCAAAGGTAATGCAATGTAATGCAAAGTTAATGCAATGTAATGCAAAGGTAGTGCAATTTATTGCAAAGGTAATGCAATGTAATGCAAAGTAAAATTTACACCAAAATGCATGAGCGAGTAATACTTCGGTTTTTTTCTCTTGAAAAAAAGGAAAAAAATCCCGGATAAATTTCACAATTTTTTTCGTTTCATTATACTCACCAGTTCCAGAGCACTTTGAGGATAAAATTTTGTAGGACGAAGGTACCGTATAAGAACTTCATCTCTGTCAGCAAAAAAAATCTTTTCGTCTTTTTTAAGCAACTCCCTCAGTTCCTTTATTGCATTTTCCCTTAGTTCTGGCGTTTCTCTCAACTCCTTTTTTGCTTTCTCGATAGTTTTTTCGTCTAACGGTCCTTGTTGTAATTTGAACCTATCTGCCATTTTCCTGAAAGGAGGAGGGTCCATAAGGCCGATTTTCGGGCTCCCCGATAAATTGTTTGTCAGTACGGGTCAGTAAATGAAACCGATTCTAAAAATATCTGCATATTAAAGTAGTCGTTTTCCCAAAGCCTCATTTTGCGGGGCCTTGCGGGACATGGCCAAACTTCGACTTTTTAAAAAATAAAAAGTTATAATCGAGTATATTTTGAATATATTTTTTATATGATTTGAGTATAATTTTGAGTATAATTTTTTGCCAAAAACGCTTCTTACGCATTGCCTATAGCGTGCAGCAAAGTGCTACTTAAGCAAAATGACTACTGGTCCATTATAGTTATTTTAGGTAAATTTGGTGAGCCAAGTCAATTATCAATATTTTTCGGTGGAGCCGAAAAAAGCCCCTTATGGACCCTCCTCCTTTCCTGTAATTATACATTAACATCCTTTTTTTTTTAAAATGAAAAAACTCAGAATTTTATTGATCCACTCGAGTTCACTTTATCAGTTTTATCTTATTTAAGTAGAATTGTTTCATCCTCTTGGAAAACAAAAGACAATTCATTGCGATTAAGAAACTGTTGACTAATCTGGTTGATAAGTTCATACCTTTTCTTAAATTCAAGATTTTCCCAATACGTATTAAATAATAATTGAGAAAATGACACAAAGTCTTATTTTTGACGGTTAGGTTTTTGAATTATTCCAACGTGTGGTATTTGCATAATCAATCAATTCCGGGTATTTTTATTTTTTTTAAAAAAATGAAAATTAAATCGTACCTACTTTTCACTCTGTAACTTAATTTAGGTCACTTTTCATTTGCTACTGAGAAATCAGGATTAAGGCACGAATATTTTAAAGGATTTTTCACAAAAAGAAAAAGAAAGAAGGAAAAAATGATTCATACGGATAAATCGTTTTTTAGGCTTTGTAAATAATCAGGTGCAATGTGCACGTTACTTTGTAAGTGATTCATTCATTGTTCTGAAGCGGATTTATGAGTTTTATCGGGTTCGATTAATATAGGTCGATAAAGGATTTAAATTTGACGATTTGGGTCAGTAGGTGATACTGAATTTTAAAAAAATTTGAAAGTATAATTGAGATTTATAGTGGAAACGAGGGCCTTCACTAAATGGACAGAAGCAGAAGAAACGTACTTTGAGAAAATGAAAGAAACAAATTTTTTTAAAAAAATTTGAAGACAGGAAAAATGGCAGCGAATGAATATAGTACTAATGTTTAAGCTGGAATTTTACAATTAAATGGTTACATGGCTGAAAATGACATATGCGAGGCCTAAAAATATATTGAAATATAGATAGCGATAGATTTAAAAAAAGTGAGAACATTCCAGTCGAAACATTTAAGAGCTAATTAAATTGTAACGACTAAAAATTCAGATCAGTTTTTTAAATTAAAGATCAATCGTGCAAAATGCTGCAATGCTGACTCTATTGTACAATTAATTGGAGAGAGCAATTAATTGTACTACCGGAAATGCTGTATATTTTTGGTTTTTTTTCTTCTGCTACCCCTTTTTTTTTCGTTTTCATTATTTTTAGTGTTCAAAAAAATTATCAAAGCTATAAAAAAAAAAGCTGTAGCAGAAGAAAAAAGTCCAAAAATATACAGCATTTTCGGTGGCACAGTTAATTGTACCCTTCGATTAATTGATTAATGGAGACAGGACAAAACTCATAAACTGACCATTTAATTTTATTTCTGACCAAAAAATGATTTTTACTGACCATGAAATACTGACCGTTTAATTAAAATACGTGGTTCCAAAGCAATTTAAACACTGATTAATTTTATATAAGCCAATTGAAAATTTGTTATAACCGTTCTTGTTAAAAATTTGTAAAATTGAAAATATGTTACAACCAAAATTAGGTCACGAAAAATGTGGAAGACCACATCAGGTAATTATTTTCATTTTAGATGCATAGTGCACTGATATAAATTATTTTTAATGTCAAAAAAAATTCTTCAACCTACCTACTTTTTTATTTTGCAGAAAATAATTTTTAATGAGCAATAAAGGTAATTAGTTAATTTTCTACGCGCTTCTTTACTGACGAAAACTTCTTTAAAAACAGATATTTAAACTTTTAACCTTATCTAATAGGCTTTCAATGATTCTTATTATTTTATCTGACGTGCATAATTCTTATTCTTCTATTTTATCTGATATCCTGGTAATTTGATTCCCGTTTTGTGAGGTTTTATAAGGAAAAGTGTGTTGAATTATTTTGTCCAAGTGTAAGGTTTAAAAATGAAATGATGTCATTTTGTCCTTTTTTTTCCTCGATTTATTTTCCCGATTACACAATGCTTCAGAAGGATTTGAAAATGAACATACTGTATAATCGGGAGTGCATTTCAAAGCTTTCATTTTGCAGGTTGGTGTAAGGTACCATAAGATTCAAATTTTTTAAATTTGGAATTTTCAGAATGACTGACTTAGGCAGGGATGTTCAGTTATACTTTCGGTAGTCGATGGAGTTGCTCTAATTTGTTATTCCGTAGAAAAAGGTTGTATTTGCGATTAATTTTTACGGCTATTTAATGTACTAATGTGCAATTAATTTTTTTCACAATTAATTTTTTAAAGATAAATTCTCGAAGCTGATGAATTTATTTACCGTGGAGATGAAGCTGAAAAATAAAAACAGCTGCCTTCAAGCAAAAAAAATTTAATAAGTTCATAAAAGAACGAAGAACTTTTCTTTTTAATCTCGCAGAAAATTCTGTTCAAGGTTAGATTTTAAAAAAAATATATTGCGTATGGTGTTTTGAAATGAAAGTGTAAATAAAATATATAATTCCCTGGAGAATTTTTTTCCCCCCCTTTTCGAAATTGTGTCTGATGTGTAGTGATTTCTGAATCCTGTGCTTTTTCCCACAAGTTTCGGACTTATGGTTTACTCCAAATTTTTGGCCTAAAAAAGTTCATGACAGACATATCATTCGCTCGTTTGTCGTTGGATTGCGACGGGGATTGCGAGGACCTTGAACTTGAATTGTATACACGTCGCATAACTGATAATTTTCACCACAGTAAGGGGTGAATTTATCAATTATCAGTCGTAGCCCCTCCATACGGATAAGATTTTGGTGGTAACTGTTAAAAGTTGATTCCCAACCTCCCAGTGGTTAGGCGAGCATATTACCACGGGGCCAGCACGTGTGGAAAGTAATATACCTCCCTTAAAACCACTGGCGGACACGTCAAATGCCCCCCAGCCCTGAATCGGAACATTTTTACACTGTATAGAACACAATTTTTCGGAAAATTAATTTTACACTAGATAGATTTAAAATATTTGGGTATATTTTAGGCTTTCGAACCCACACTTCATTCCGCCCCTAGAAAAAAATCTTCGATCCGCCGGTATTTAAAACAAAGGGGTTATTAAGAGCAATTCGGTGTTCACTTAGTTTTATCATTTGCATTATGCGCATTTTGCATTATCAATACACTTCCATTGCCACTGCATTGCAGATGCAAAACCCCTTCACTAAGTGCAATATACCTCTCCAATATTTGAATTACTTTGCACTATTACTGCATCTGCATTTTTGCATCTCTTGCATAGTCTGCATTGCTTGGAGTTTTTTCATTATTGCGTACGCTTTGTTTTGGGAGTGAGTAAACTCTCGTTTAAAATTATTTCTGACATGGATAAGGAAATATGAGATTATGGTGAAAACAAGTCGACGTTAATTTTTAGCTCGCTGGAGAACAAAATATTTCAAAAACTGATATCGAAATTCCTGTTTTAATTACTAGTAGAGTCAGGCAGGGGAAGGGTTCTGAAAAGACCCTATCCAGTCCCAAGGACGTCTTCAGGGCGTCATGAAGATATTATTGGACGTCAGGGCGAGCGGTAGTCCATTGGTAAGACTCTCGATTCGCACGCGGAAGGTCCGCGGTCGAGTCAAGTTTATACCATGCATTCACCTCTTTATTCTTGTTATGAGATTAAAAGTGAAATCATATTGTGATGCCCAACACGGTTCGGAATCCGTGTCTAAATATAGTAGGTCCCTCTCATTCACCCACTAATGAGAGTGGTAGCTCTTGCGCCCTTTGCCTAAATAAAATGCCAAAAATGCCTAACGTATAGTGGGTTTGGGCTGTAAGACTACCTCCCCTAAACTAAATAGTAGAGAGGGTAGAATTTATATATTTTATATTATTGGACGTCCATTGGATTTATCTATGTCCGTTTTGATCCGAAAAGCGTCCTTTGGACGTCTTATGGACATCCCATGGATTCGTATATCCTGTGGATATCTGATGGACAATCCACAAGATGTCCAATGGCTTGAAAATGCTATCTGGGTACACTTATTGATACAGGTATGGACATGTCAATATCTTTGATATGCAAGAGCTCTGCATGATAAATGGTCTGAACTAAAGAAAAGGAGGCTCCCATTTCCATGGGGTTTTCCGGTGATACCCACGACGTTCCGTGAAGGTGTCAAGTGACTATAAGTTTACGCCAATATGAACGTGTAAACCCAAGTAACATTGGTTGGTTGAATAACCATCCCAGCAACGTTTTTCCCCAACGTCAAAAAACGGTCGGCGTTAACGGATATTTTTACGTTGAAATGTCCGGGCTAAATAACGGTCCTGGCAACGGTTGAAAAAACGTTTATTCAACTACGCCCTTGACTATAAACCAACTATGAAAAGAAAAGAAAAAAAAAAAGAATGCATTTTGATATGACTATTATAGCACCAACATGAAGAGTATTGTAACTTTTTCTCTAAATAAGTATTATCATAACGCGAACTTATCCCTAAGTATTAGGGAACACTACATTTTACTCGTCTATTATAAATTTGGAACTTCTATATAAGTGGCAAAAGAGCAAAGCAAACTGTACGCCAATACCTAATTTTTTGTCTTAAAAATCGATTTTAGGTATTTTTGTGTACTTTTAGTATTTTTTTTTCATTTTTATAGACCTGTTAAGGTCCTCAGTTGAGATTTGGCGATTTTATATTTGCCTTTTCCAAAATCCGGAAAACTTTTCCCATAAGCTAAACATTAAAATATACATAACGAATTAGAAGTTATTTAAACCGACTGCCCGGGTATTGGTTAGTAGTTAACGTTGTCTTGTAGTATGATTCAACCTAGTTGAAAAAACGTTCGTTTAATCGAAGGTTGATTTTTGGGCTCTGACGTTGTTCGTCGCAATTCAACGTTGCTGGGAAGGTTATTCAACCAACCAATGTTACTTGGGAAACTAAAGCCCGAGCCCTATATATTGGGAGAAGCGCAACCTAGGGTCTAATTTTGATTAATCCTTAAGTATGTATTTTTTATGTAAGTTAAACAGACATTGTGCCGCCATTTTACACTACTAGGTCGCGTTTTACCGTCCATAAACAACAATAGAAATTTTACCGTCCATGCGGATGCGGCCATGACACCGGTTACGCTTCTCCCAGTATATAGTGCTCTGGTGTAAACTTGCAGTCACATGATCATGTGATTTTCCTAAACAGTCCAACCAGGCTATCTCTAAACATATTTATGATGGACATATGTTAGTTGACCTCCGACGCACGGATTTCTTAAAACTTATATGGTCAGATTTTTTGAAACTGCTTTAATGGGTAACTTAACATTTGCAGGCCTATACCTAGACCTTAGTGAAGCAGGTAAAGGAAGGAGGTTTGATTTTCCTGATGAGAGAAGAGTTGAACTCTCTTTTAAATCTATTTTTCAACTCATGTAATGACGTAATTTTCTACATTAAGAGTGTTATTTCAAGACCCTTTAGAGGAAAGCCTCTCTTTAGCCTTCCAATTGCTTCCTATTTGGCTTTTACCTGCAGCATAACAATTTATCAAAATTGCACCGAGAAAAATAGTTAGCACCGTGACTGTTGTTAGTGCAATTTTCTTGGTCCCTAGTAATTTTTTTTTTTACCAGACGCAAAATTTAACCCAATTTTCACCGGATATTTTTTTGAGTGAGGCTGTGAGAAAACGTGATCAATATTAAAATTTCCGATTGTAAAAATCGATTGCGTTCTATATTTTCATTAAATACTGTATATAAGAACTGGTTAACAATTTTTTAAAGTCACACTGTACAAAAAATAAATAACTAATTTAAAAATTTTAACAGAATTTTTTGCTATAAAATTTATGAATATTTTTAAGCTCTCACTTAAATTGTAATACTGCTACTATTTTTTTTTAAAAATGGAATTATTGTTTGACTTTGTTGGTTGCTTTATTTTTCTTACTTCTTCAATCCAAATGTATTATTTTCTGTAAAATAAATATAGATTTTAATCATTTTTTTTTTAAATTTCTTTTCTTAGGAAGAAAAAAAAACCTACCAGCGATGACTTTATCTAAAGAGCGGATAGTCGGGTACCATTCTTTGGTGGAATAGTCGATTTTCGGTAACTTCCCTTTGTAGTCAGCAGGTAAGCACTCAGGGCTCATGTGTTTGTGGAGCGATTCCATTTTGTCACCGTGGAAAAACAACTAAAAACAAAAGAAAATTATAAGTATCGATTAAGAATAATTAAATAGGCCTGAAAGCTGACAAAAATGAAGCTTACTCTTTTTTTGAGTTTTTCCTTGATCAAAGGCTTGAAGATTTGCCAAACCATGTTGAATAAGAAAGGTTGCTTGACGATATGGACTTCTTTGAGTCGGAGAGGCATTGCGTCCTATATTTCAAAAAAAAAAAAAAAAAAAAAAAAAAAAAAAAAAAAAAAAAAAAAAAAAAAAAAAAAATAGAAAGTTAAGAGACTAGGGATGATCCCAGATGTCCAGTCTGTCAGACCGGACTCCCGGTAGTGGAAATTAATCGACCCGATTTTTTTTATTTTTTTTTAATGCAGTCGGGCAATCCAGACACTTTTTTTCCAAACTTTCCGACCCTTATAATTTTTTTAAAATAAAATAAATTAAATGGAATTAAATTGAAATAAATTTCCCAACCGTCCATATTGTCCGACCCCCACTTTTTTTAAATATTTCTTGTTCAAATGGATGAAATGGAAATGAAATAAAGTAAAGGATAAGGAGAATTGGCAAGAATTTACAAGAAAAATCAAGCTTAGTTATAACAATAGCCCTTGTCATTTTATATACCTTCTTAACGTTAGACAAGTTCGTCAGGTTAATCAGTGCGGTCTGCATCATCAATATGGTTTTATTCTTAAATGGAGAGCGGAAAAATTCAAAAATTTTTTATGAGAATGACGGGTTGAAATATTTTTATTTTTTAAGTAAAAAAAAGAAAAATGGTTGGGCATACTGCATATGTGTGCAGTATGCCTTTTATATTTACCCCTATGCCTTTTTTATATTTACCCCTATTATATTTATATTTACCCCTATTTATTAACCCAATTATTTATACATTAACGATAACACGGTATAATTAAATTATTAAAATTATATAGCATCCTTTGAACTTATACATGTATACACTTCATTTCATCCATTTGAACAAGAAATATTTAAAAAAAGTGGGGGTCGGACAATACGGACGGTTGGAAATTTATTTCAATTTAATTCCATTTAATTTATTTTATTTTAAAAAAATTATAAGGGTCGGAAAGTTTGGAAAAAAAGTGTCTGGATTGCCCGACTGCATTAAAAAAAAAATAAAAAAAATCGGGTCGATTAATTTCCACTACCGGGAGTCCGGTCTGACAGACTGGACGTCTGGGGTCATCCCGGGTCCCAAAGTTAATTATTGATATTACTTATTATAATTTTTGCATCATCACATTCAAGGTTTATGTTTAAAATGACTTCAGAATTAGTTTTACCGTCAGTTTAATGAATCGACCGTAATTTTCCGATGTTTTGCAGATTTTTTTGGGGGCTTTCAGGGCAAAATAAGCAAAATAAGGCTTTTTTAATGGAAATGTAACATCGACATCAGGATTCTGTAAACCCCCCTTCCCTCCTGAGGCATTGGCTGTCGTTTTCATACAAACCTGAATAAAACTAAGTAGCCTCAACGAAAACGTGGGGGTCAGTTCTTTGACTTGTTTCATTCCTAATCCTTCGAAATCTAAAATGACGACGACTCCATGGACTTGGGTGGCAGGTTCCATCAAAGCGGCTTGATGGATGAGGTAGAAAAGTTGGAAAACGTGAACGTTGGAAACTTCCGCGGTGTTCCAAGCCTCACCGACTTTGGAAATCAAGACCCTTCTACCGTCTTGGTCTCGGTTTACTAGCACGTTGACGCTGGGAAACTCACAACACTGCCTTTCCAACATTGCCGGCATAAGGTCACCCACTACATCGTGATGTTTTTTCCTAAATTCGGCGATGCGGTGCATCTGGAAATAAAATTGTAGGTTATTGATATTCGGAAGTTAGGACGCCACTTTAGAGTGCTGAGTTAATCAGAATTGTAATATGTTTGTGCTTCTTTGTGTTTTAAAAAACATTTTGCTACTTTTGAGCCAAAGATTATTTTCCAAATTCATCTGGGATTTTCGAACCCCAATTTTTTCGGCCCATGAATCTTCGGACCTTCATTTTTGAAACATCGTTTTTTAAACCCCCGAAATTTCGGGACTTTGTATCTGAACTCCCGGAATTATGGGATTTCGTATCTGAGCCCCTAAAATTAATGGGATTTTATTTTTTGAACCCCCGAAATTTTCTGACTTTACTTTTGAAACCTCGAAATTTCGGGGCTTTATTTCTGAACTGCGGAAATTATGGGACTTCGAATCCGGGGACCCCGAAATTTCGGACTTTTTTTTAAGCTCCCGAAATTTTCGGTTCTTATCTTTCTGAATTCCCGAAATTCCGGACTTTATTTCTAAACTTCCGAAATTTTGAACCCCAGAAATTTTGGGTTCATATTTCTGAACCCCCGAAATTCTGGATTCTTATTTTTGAATTCCCGAAGTTCTGGACTTTATTTCTGAACCCCCGATATTTTTTTGAACCCCAGAAATTTTGGGTTCTTAGTTCTGAACCCCAAAATTTTAGTGCTTTATTTCTAAACCCCAGAAATTTCGGCATTTTATTTGTAGAGCCCCGGAAATTCAGGTTTTTATTTCTGAACCCCCGATTTTGGAATCCCGGAAATTACGGAATTTTTTTTGAACTCCCGAAATTTTCGGTTCTTATTTCTGAACCCCAGAAATGATGGGACTTTAATTTCCGAACCCCCGATATTTCGAACATTTTTACGATGTTATAAATATTTCTCGATATACACGTAAACTTTTTCTTTTTAAAAATTCCAAAAAATGTCGAAAACTAGCAATGACTTCAATTTCTTTTGGACGGCGGACTACGGACCCAATATGAAATTTACAAAGGGTTTTTTTAATAAAAAACTCCAAAAATTAGGCCGTAAAAAATCCAAAAATTAGGCCGTTTTTTTTTTTTTTTTTTTTTTTTTTTTTTTTTTTTTTACGGCCTAATTTTTGGAGTTTTTTATTAAAAAAACCCTTTGTAAATAGCAATGACTTTTTTTCTGCTTTTACTAAAACGAGTGCGCATGCGTGTTATCAAGGCGGCGCCAAAAAGCGATCACAATAAACTCTTAAAACTATTTTTTTACCTCTTATCAGACCGAAAAAAATATCTTAATAAATCTAAGCCCTTCATTTTTTTTATTACCATAATCGATGTTTACCGCATTTTCCCAGATTAGATAAACACTTTTCTTGCAGAAAAAAAAAATTCGATTGATATCCGATTTCCCGATTTGGATTTTTTTATACTCACCAGTTGCAGCGCGCTTTCCGGATAAAATTTTGTTGGACGAAGGTACCGTATAAGCACTTCATCTCGGTCGGCGAAGAAAATCTTGTCATCTTTTTGAAGCAGTTCCCTCAGTTCCTTTATTGCTTTTTCCCTTACTTCCGGTGTTTCTCTCAATTCTTTTTTGGCTTTCTCAGCTGTTTTTTCGTCTAACGGCCCTTCTTCCAATTTGAATCGATCCGCCATTTTCCTGTAATTTATACATTAATTTTTTTTGAAAAAATTCCCCGCAGGTATTTTTTTTTTTTTCTTAAAACCGCACAAGTTCACTTTATCTGACGTAAAAATAAAATCGCTTCATTCTCTTGGAAAAAAAAAAAATTTGATACGATTAAAATAATATTGACAAAGTGTATATCAGGTGATAAGTTCATCCATTTTTTTTTTAATTTTAAGATTTTTTTTATACGGTAATAGATTAAAAAGGTGCTTAAAGCCTTTTTTTTAACGATTAGAGTTTTAACTTGTTTCTGCGTGTAATATTTGCATAATCGATAAATAGAAGGCGTTTTTTTTTTTTTTTTTTTTAAATTATGATTGAGCCGTGTACCTTTTTTCACTGCAACTAAAATAGATCACTTTTCATTTGCTACTGAAAAATTAGGTGTAAGGTAGGCATAATTTAAAGGATTTTTTTTAAAAAGAGGAAAAAATGATTCATATAGATCCATTGATTTCAGGCTTTGTAAATAATCTCAGGTGCAATGTGCACTTTATTCGCTCTTAAAGTGATTCATTCATTTGTTTTGAAGCGGAATTGTCACTTCGATCGGGTTCGATTATTACGTGGGTAATGCGACTTTCGTAATATTGAAGATTTTGAAAAAAAGGGCAAAGGTAATCTTTTTTTTTTTTTTTTTTTTTTTTTTTTTTTTTTTTTTTTTTTTTAACAATGGTTTTGGGATAGCGTCAGAGAATTTATAGTTATGAAACATGATCTAGAGACAACTTCCAGTAGTGATTCGTATTGACTGAATCATTTTCAGTTGGGTGACGAAAAAGACATTCAAAAAGTATGTAAAATGTTAGCAAAATAAGTGCAAAAAAATTGATAATATTTTCTGTGAGAAAATTTATCTTAAATCTGTCATCTTGAATATTAAAAATGTTTTCAGAATCGAAATTGGCGGCCTCTAGAACCCCCCCATATAAGTGTTTAAGTAAAAAAAAAAAAATATCGATTTTCTGAAAAGGGAACGTTCAAGTATTACGTACGGGCCCGTAGCCAAGAGGGGGTTGGGTGGGGGGGCAACGCCCCCGGCTGACTCGATGCCTCCCCTGGAGTAAATTGGCTAAACATGACTGGTATAGGGGATGAAGGCCTATTGCCCTTCTTAATAAGCCCAACTGCCCCCCCCCCTCCCTGGTTCTTCGTTCTGGCCATGGTCCCGATTACGTAAGACTTTTTTTCGGGTTTTTGGACCCCCTTTCCCCGTGTAGTAAGAATTAGCAAGATTTCTTCCCTCCTTCCTGTTGTATTACGTAAGATTTTCGCTGACCCCCCCCCCTTTTTTGTAGCGCCGATTTTAATATTTTTGTCAAATCTAGATTGAGTTCATTTTTTTAATTGTGTAAGAAAATTAAAAAAAAAAAAAAAAAAAAAAAACTAAAATTAATTTTTTGAAATTAAAAAAAAAAAACAAAGCTAAACAAATAATTATACGAGAAATTCTTACGTAAGATTTGTCCACTCCCCCCCCCCCCCCCCACTTCCCCATGTAAGAATCGTAAGAATTTCGAATAACTCCTTTCCCCCTTTCGGTCTTACGTAATACTTGAACGTTCCCAAAAGGTCTGCCATTTTGCATCCACCATCTTGAATTTTTGAAATCCGACCTCGGCCGTCCATAATTTACGTTAGCGTTGTTTTGGTCATTTTCGACTCTCTGTCCCCCTTGTTAGCAAAGGTTAGCATTTCCAGACCCCCCTCCTAAAATTACGTTCAATTTCGGTTACCCCCACCCTTTAAAAAAAAATTTTTTTCAAATTTGGATTCCCGCGACCTCAAGTTACATGGAAGAGATCCGCAGGTATGGGGCTTTTTTAAACTTCTAATTTTTTTTTTTTTTTAATTTTATGTTTTTGAACAAGTTCTGTCTTGCAACAAAACCGGTAGCAAAGCAAAAATTCTTCGCGACAACAGACATGTTGTTTCTTGACAAGATATTTTTATTGTTCTCGCATGATTTTTAAAAAAAAATGTTTTGTCTCAAAGCATTTTTTACTTTCGCATTAGCCATTTTTTTTGTGAGTGCAAACGAGTTTTAAAATGAGAAGGGAATATCTAAGAACGAATCCGCAGTCGGCTGCCATTTTGTTTCCTAGCGGATTTAGTTTGCCGCAAAAATCTTTATTTTACTCTACTCATAAAATTGAATAAAATTAACCATATTTCGAAACATTTTGAAACCGGATAACCATTTTCGCATGACTTTTGCGGATTTTAAAATACGCACAGGCGAAAGTGCAGCTTTGAAAAAAAAAAATATTCCCAATAGCCGAAAATTCCTAAAATCTGTAAACTCCATAAATATTGCACTGCACAGTGCACCGGTTATGCAAATATTTATTTGTAATCAATTATCAAACCTACCTTTCCTTTTTATTTTTCAAAAAACAAAACAAAAAATGCAATCAATGAACGAGGTAATTAACTAATTAATTAATTATTTACCCACTGCCGACTGATGCAAAATTTTTGAAAACTGATATTTAATACTTTTAAGCTTATCATTTCGATATCTTTTTTATCTGATATTCGTTTTTATTTTTAAATTGTATCTCTATTATATTTAAATTTAATTTTAAGGGATACATGCAACTTAATGAACTTTTCTTGAATTGTAAGGTTTATAGGTCGTTTTATGTAATCTTTTTTTTTTTTTAATTATTATATACTTACAGGATATATTGAAAATTTCAGATCGAAACAGCAAGATCCCATCTCCTCGGTAATAGAAAAAAAAAAAAGACTTACTATAAAATTTTATTGTTTGCACAGTTGGTAAGTCGTTCTTTAACTATTTTGAATGTATCTTTCATCCGAAGGCGCGGATTTTTTCATATAAAAATTCGTATCAATGGGCTATTTGGGGGGAAAAAAATTCACCCCACGTTCGGAGATCGATGAGTTAAAAAAAAAAAAAAAATAATAAGTGACGTAAAATGGTTAGTTTATATTCAGGAAGGTGATGCATGATTAATTTTTTACAACCATTTAAAGGCACCCAATCGTATGCACCGTTCATACTGGAGTAACTATATGGTCGGGCGTAAATGAAATAAAATAAAAATAAAAACCGAAACAAAATTTCGCAATTAAAGAAAAAAAATTTTTTTTTTTTTTCAATTTTCTTTTCTAAAAGAGAAGTGATCACGTGTCATATGAGAAAGTTATTGGATGTATTCCATATTGATACCTTCTTTTGTTTACATTACGTAATGTGCTAACGGTTTTGTTGTGGATTTGGTCGCATGAGGAATAAAAAAGAAAAAAAAATTGTTTGAAAAATAAAAATATTTTAAATTATTTTCCAACAAAATATTTTAATTTTTTTAGGCGAGAGGTGTACATATCGTGAGGATTTTCTCGATTTTCGGTTTTTGTCTTGCTATTTGCCCTTGAAATGCGGTTGAGTCATGTGATTTTTTTGTAAGATGATGATTTTTATGTAGAAAAAGTTTTTATAATATTAACGAGGTTCATTTTCCGAATAACTGAATGCTTATTTTTTGACTAAACCGAAGGTGTTGTTCTCTGAAAAAAATCATAAAAATAAATAAATGAATGAGAATTTAAAAGGGACTTTTGACGCCAAATTATTCCACCAGAGGCGCTGCATGTCAGGCGCTGCATTCCGACTGGTCGGATTGACCTGTCGGAATTCTCCATTTTAGAAAATCGTTAAGAAACTTAGAAAGAAGATGAGGGTGTCAAAAGCTTCGGTATTTTGTGCAATTTAAAACCTGTTCCACGTGCTTCAAAATTCAAAATGGCGGACATAATATGGAGGCCAAAATTTTTAATTATGAATGAAACATGAATATTTATTTTCAGGTATTTTTGTGGCTGCTGATTTCATATCTGGAACAATTATTTCAAAATTCAAGATGGCGGACTTAGTATGGCGACAAATGTAAAAAAAATTTAAAGTTGTTTAATTTTCATGAAAATTTTTACTAGGGGGTTTTCGAGGTCGCTCACCTGGAATCCGTAAACCGCGTTTCTGAATTTCGAACATACAACAAGTAAATTAATTTTTTTCGATTTATCGAGTCCCTTAAAACCATTTTAGAAAACTCTTAGCGGATTCGAGATCAGCGACCTCGAAAACCCCTTAGTACAAATTTTCATGAAACTTAAACAACTTTCATTTTTGTTAAATTTTTCGCGATACTAAGTCGGCCATCTTGAATTTTAAAATAATTGTTCCAGATATAAATAAAATACCTAAGAATAAATATTCATGAAATTTCATTCATAATTAAAAATTTTGGTTTCCATATTTTGCCCGCCATTTCGAATTTTGGGGGCACGGCAGCAGGTTTTTAATTGCACAAAATATCGAAACTTTTGACACCTTTATCTTCTTTCTACGTTTCATACAGACTTTGGAATGAGTTTTGGCTATTTATTTTTTTCTTCCGGAACACTGAGAGGCGACATTAGAGCTCTCTGATTGGTGGAGTCCTCACGTGGAACATGTTGTTGGTTTTATATGGGTTGAAATGCTAGAACGGTTTAAATCCCAAGAGGATTTATAACGTTTTAGCATTTCACCCCATAAGAAAACCGACCTCAAAATACCACGTGGGGGACACGACCAACCACGAACTACCTTTTTTTTGTTAGAAATGTCGCCTCTCGTTTTTTTACGCTAACATCTAGCGAACCTGGCTGGCATTTTTTCAGATGCCAAATTACGCCGCCAGGTGCGCTGCGTTTCGTCAGCGACAGCCAACCAAAAATTAACCATTTGAAAAAAATGGTTCCCTTTGATTTCGCGAACCTGGTGGGATAATATTGCGGCGGAAATCCCTATTAAATAATTGGGTGCCCCGTACTACCTTTAATTTCTTCATCGATAGACCGCAAAACGGGGTACCAGTCCTTTGATGAGTAGGTCATTTTCGGCAGGGTGCCGCCGTAATCTTGGGGCAAATATTCCTTTGGGATGAATTGGAAAAGTTTATCCCTTTTAGTGCCATGGAAATGAAGCTGAAAAAAAAAAAAGAAAACAGTGTGGGAAAAATATTTATTTGATTTTAGATTTTTTTAAAAATTTTCCCTCTGAATCATTATCATGAAATTTCATCACAGTAAGTGCATCGTTGATTTCTAATCTTTTGTGTGAACAAAGATTAATCGTATCTCTTGATATATTGTTATTGAAAATAGTTTTTAAAGAGGATGTAAAATGACCTTTATTTATTTTATCGAGGCAAAGGTCGGATTGAAATGTAAGTTTTTATCGAAAAAAAAAACTGATTGAAATGAATGCATGAAAAGAAAAAAAAAAGTTGATAATATTTTTTTAAAAATTCTTACCCTTGTGCTAAGTTTTTCTTGGACCAAGCCCTTAAAGACACTCCAAACCATACTAAATAAAAAGGGCTCGTTGACTATGTGGACTTCTTTTAGACGTAAAGGCATGGCTTGCTGCAAAAAAAATAAAATGAAATAAATATTAAATATGGAAATTTTAAAAAAATGTTTAATCTTTAAAATTCGGCACCCTATTGCAAGGCAACATTTTAGCATTATTTAATTGAATGTTTTTTTTTAAATCTGTAAATTGCTAAACTATATTACGGTATATAAAAAGATTGCGATGAAAACCGCGCCCTTTCCCTATGAGAAACTCAGCCGCAAAACTAGTCCGCTTGGAGCGCTGGCTGTCGTTAGCTGCAGCCAATCAACTCTGAATCGAATGCCAAACTATTTTTATTGGTTGGCCGTCAAAGAGACCCAGCGCTTAAAGCGGAATGGTTTTGCTGCTGGTTTTCTCAATATTAAAAAAAATCATCTTTTTTTTTTTTTGCCAAAATTTTGTTTGTTCTTGCCAGGGACTGCATGCTGATTCCGATTCCAGTGATGCTCGATGATTTTTCAATCGCGATTTCGATTCCAATGCCGATTATAAACTATGGGAAAAATTTTCTCGATTCCGATGCCGATTCCGATTATAGTTTTCATCGATCGATTCTGATTCCGATTTCGATTCCAGCGATGCTAGATGTTTTTTCAAACGCGATTCCTACACGAAAAATATTCGCGATTCCGATGCGATTCCGATTCTAAACTACGAAAAATATTTTCGCGATTCCGATGCCGATTCCGATTCCGATTCCGATTCCAGCGATGCTAGATGATTTTTCAATCGCAATTCCGATTCCAATTCCGATTCTAAACTACTGGAAAAATTTTCGCGATTCCGATGCCGATTCCGATTATAGTTTCCATAAGATCGATTCCGATTCCGATTCAGATTCAGATTCCGATTCTAAACTACGGGAAAATTTTTCTCGATTCTGATGCCGATTCCGATTAGTTTCCATCGATCGGTTCCGATTCCGATTCCGATTCCAGTGATGCTCGACGATTTTTCAATCGCGATTCCGATTCCAATTCCGATTCTAAATTAACGGGAAATATTTCGCGATTCCGATGCCGATTCCGATTCCAGTGATGCTCGACGATTTTTCAATGGCGATTCCGATTCCAATTCCGATTCTAAACTACGGGAAATATTTTCGCGATTCCGATGCCGATTCCGATTATAGTTTCCATCGATCGATTCCGATTCCGATTCCGTTTCCGATTCCAATGATGCTCGACGATTTTTCAATCGCGATTCCGATTCCAATTCCTATTCTAAACTGTGGGAAACATTTTCGCGATTCCGATGCCGATTCCGATTAAATCCATCAATCGATTCTGATTCCGATTCCGATTCCAGTTCTAGTGATGCTAGATGATATTTCAAACGAGATTCCTATTTCAATTCCGATTCTAAACCACGGAAAAAATTTTCGAGATTCTGATGCCGATTCCGACTAGTTTCCATCGATCGATTCTGATTCCGATTCCGATTCCAGTGATGCTCGACAATTATTCAATCGCGATTCCGATGCCGATGCCGATTAAATTCATCAATCGATTCTGATTCCGATTCCTATTCAGATTCCAGCGATGCTAGATGATTTTTCAAACGCGATTCCTATTCCAATTCCGATTCTAAACGACCTCCGGTTATAAAAAAGATATAAATAAATAAATAAATTTCTTTTAAAAATCAACCCATTTTCTCGCAGTCACCCCTTTTCTTGCAAGTAAGCAACCCAGTCCACGGCACCTTGACTACTTACCTGAATAAATGTAAGCAAACGTTTTGAAAAATTCCCAATAAGAGCCTTGCCTTGAGACATTCCCATACCATCGAAATCCAGGATCACAACAACTCCATTTACTTGGGTGGCTGGTTCTAAAACAGCCCCTTCATGTACCAAATAAAACATCTGGAAAACTTGGTCCGCTGATGCTTTTTTGGTGTCCCATACTTTCCCTGCACGGTGCAACATAATCCTCCTTCCCTTATGATCTCTATCCACCAAAACATTCACGAGGTTCTCATTCAGTATAATTTTTTCTAAATGTTCAGGCATTAAATCTTTCAGCAAGTCCTTGTTCTCTTCCTTGAATTCCGCTTCTCTTTTCATCTTCAGACGAAAAAAAAAAATCGGATTATTTTTCAACAATTTTCACGAATTTGTTACGCTCCTTATTGCTTACCAGTGCCAAAGCGCTTTCCGGATAATATTTCGTGGGTCGAAGGTATCGTATTAAAACATCGTCCGTATCCTTGTAGTAAATGTCCTTGTTTTCCTTTAAAAGTTTCCTGAGCTCCGTTAGCGCATCCTGTACTACTTCCGGCGTTTCCCTTAATTCCTTTTTCGCTTTTTCCTTAAATTCCGGCGTCAAATCCTCTCTTTCGATCCTGATCCGGTCAGCCATTTCCCTGAAATCATTTTTTATAATGGAACCGTTTTCTTCCAGTTTGAGAAATGAAATTGAAAAAAAAAAAAAAATCAAGACCGATAACTGGAAGTGACATAAAGCAACTGTTTACACGCGCGACAATTCGCAATTATTATTTTTTAACTTCATTGTTTTCTTATTATGGATAAAGCATTTAAAAGTTTTTTTTTTTTTTTTTTTTACAACTGTTGGCTTAGTTATTGGCTTGACCTCAACCTATTGGCTTATTTCTAGTAAAATCATGTTAAGGAATATCGTAGTTTTTCTTTAAAATTCTGTAACTCGTTTTTTCATAAATTTTAATTTTTTTAATTTTTTTTTTTTTTAGTTGGGAATACTCCATGGCTACTAGCTATTGTCTTGCTTGTCCAAACGTGCCACTCACAGCAAGTTTGGAGCTTTCAACTGGATGAGGAGGGTTAAGGATACGCACCAGTCGTGGCAGCAGATAAATCGTATTTTTCTTTTTACGGAAAAACAAAGACAAATCTTGAAAAAATTATAATGGGAGATTTTCTACTACGGTGGAGGCTCTGGCGGATTTCGACGGTACCAACGAAATAACGGACCAACGATATACCCCCCTAACATGGGTAACTTTTTATTTGCAATTTCAATTGACTTTCAATGCCCGGAAACATAATCAGGACCAAAAAAGAAAAAAATTATTCTTGCATATTTTGCTCGATTTTTTTTTATTGCTTTATTTAGCTATTGGTCAGGTAACCCTTACGGTACTCCTAGGTAAGGTATCCCTTTACGGTACCCCTTTACGGTACCCCTTTACGGTACCCCTTTACGTTTGCTTCTTGACGACAATAGTTTTTGCCAAATAGTTTCAGATTCCATTTTCTTCGTAGCGGGCAAGAGGGAGAAAGGGGGTGGGTAGGGTAGGGAAGATTATGAAAATCTAAAGTCTGAGGTCAAGCACACCAGTTTCCAGAAAACAAAAATTGTGCTATCGCGTGTAAATAATTTTCAGTTTACAAAACCTAAGCGTCTTTACACCTCCCCATATTCCAGATATATCCAGACCCTTCTTATTAATTTTAGAAGCTTTTTTTCTCCTTTTTGCCACTTCCAACTTCTCCGTTTCTTAGCCAAGATATTTAAAATTTTTTCTCTTTTTATCTGATAAAAAAAGAAATAAATAATTGACCCCCGGATTTTGCTACATCTTTTTATTTTTACCTTATGCGAATCTTATCGCGAATTACGAAATTTTTTTCTTTTTTTTTTTACTACAAATCGCGTAAGTAATGCCCTTTGACCGGTTTTAAAGCTTTTTTTTTTACTATCGCAGAATATCACCTCATAATGATTTGAAAAAAAAAAAAACACCATTTTTTTGCACACTAAAATAATTAACCGGAAAAAAAAGAAGCTAAAAATAAGAAAAAATAAGAATTTAACTAAATTTTAATTTTTGTCGCTGTTTTTAATGATTTTCGTGCATTTCTTAATTTTTTTTAATTTTTTTTTTTTTTCAGATGCAACTTACGTACAACTAACCTTTGCAAAGATGATCCGTTTTGGGTGAGTCGTGAATTGAAATAAAATTGAAGAGTGGATGAAACATTTTGATTTCGGTTGCCCTCTTCTTATCAGCTACCAGTCAAAGTTCAAACCCAAACTTTTGAATCATCTTCTTTTCAAACACACCATCAAAGATGTAAAGGACAGTGGCGTAAATAGGGGTTTAGCCGGAAAATGTACCCTTGGGTCCTCAGTATCTTGTAAAAAAATTCTCCTCGTTGGTTGACCCATTGAGGACTGTACCCTAGGGGGGATCGAAAAACACGAATTCTCGAATTTGAAAAGGCCACACAGCTCTGAAAAGTTGCATTTTAGTCTCCATATTAAGCCTAATTCTTTTCAGATTTTTTGGAGGCCGATTTCTGCTGCCACCAGAAGCCTAAAGTTTTTCAAAGTCTTATAAGGACCGAAAAAGTTTGAGCCGGATTTTAGTGCGAAAGGGAAAATTTCCTATTTCCGAAAATAAAAAAAAAAGACGGTTTTACAGTAATTGGAGCCATTTTTTATGTATGAGCCGAAAGAGGTATACGGCGTTTAATAAAATCAGCTTTTTGCTCAAAAATCCAAAATGGCTTCGATTTCTGTAAAATTATCTTCATTTCTGATATTTCCGGGAATTTTCCGATAGGAAACGAACTTTTTCGCGCCAAAATACGGCTCAAATTTTTTCGGCCCTTATGAGATTTTCAAAAACTTTAGGTCTCTGGGAGCAGTAGAAATCGGCCTCTAAAAAATTAGAAAAAAATTAGGGTTAGTACGGAGGCTAAAAACCAAATTTTCCGCGCTGTGGCATTTTCAAATTCAAAAATTCGAATTACTAAATAATTTATTTAGTTTTTTTACATAAGAAAATGGCTACTTTAGGCTTACAGGGGGGCAATCGAAAAATTAGCTTAGGTAATATGTGCAAATATGTGCACAGCCCAGAAAGTTGAAACCCAACATATACTTCCGTGTTGAATCTGAAATTTAAAAAAGTCCGAACTTTAAAAAAGTTAAAATCCAACATACGGGAGTCATTTTAATATTTGTAATTTGATTTTCGGCGCCATCTTGGATTTTGTGCCTGAATGAGGATTTTTACGGCAAACTAAATCCGCTAGGGGACTGTGGACTGCTATCATAATAAAATGGCGGCCGCCTCGGGATTCGTTAATAAATGACTTCAACATGAGAAGGGAATATTTATTAACCAATCCCAAGGCGGCCGCCATTTTATTATGGTAGCAGTCGACAGTCCCTAGCGGATTTAGTTTGCCGTAAAAATCCTCATTTGGGTCATTTAGGGCATCAAATTTGAAATCTGAAGATTTAAAATCGATCGGATTTTGAGTCTGAGACCGATATAAACTCTGCGATTTTTTTGGAAAATTGATGGTATATTTTGAATTACATGTAACTGTTGACAGTAGGTTAGGTTAGGTTATGTTAGGTTACGTTAGGTTAGATTAGGTTAGGTTAGGTTAGGTTAGATTAGGTTAGGTTAGGTTAGGTTAGGTTAGGTTAGGTTAGGTTAGATTAGGTTAGGTTAGGTTAGGTTAGGTTAGGTTAGGTTAGGTTGGGTTAGGTTAGATTAGGTAGGTTAGGTTAGGTTAGATTAGGTTAGGTTAGGTTAGGTTAGGTTAGGTTAGGTTAGGTTAGATTAGGTTAGGTTAGGTTAGGTTAGGTTAGGTTAGGTTAGGTTGGGTTAGGTTAGATTAGGTTAGGTTAGGTTCCCTGAAGTAATGCCAAAAGCGGTTCCGGGGACAGATCAGCTGCCAGAGGTGGTTTTTTAGTCAGTAGGAGTCTGACACTACCCTAGTAGGAAGGCTCTGAAAACGGGTGTCCAATGCAAGATTTTTCCACCTCGAGATAAAAAAAAAAAAAAAAAGTTAGGTTAGGTTGGGTTAGGTTAGGTTAGGTTAGGTTAGGTTAGGTTAGGTTAGGTTGCTAGATGGGATAGATATCGAAACGAAGCCGTCGATAAAGTACCTAGGGGTGTGGATCGATAAAAACATGAGAATGACTACGCACATCCAAAAAACAGTTGAAAAGGCGGAAAAACTCAGCAAAAGCCTAAGCGCCATAATGCCCAACGTCAGCGGGCCGAGGCAGAAAAAAAGGAGGCTGCTCGCGACAGTAGTAACATCGACAATTTTATACGCTGCACCCACATGGAGCAACGCCCTCAAATATGCCAAGTATAAGAATATCCTTGACAGAAGCATGAGGAGGGCCCTCCTTCGTGTGTGTTGCGCATATCGGACGACACCAACAGCCGGAGCTGAAGCAATCGCGGGAGTAGCCCCAGCCCACCTCCTAGTGGAAGAAAGAACTTGGGTGTATAACACGAATGATAGAGTGGAAGCTAGGGAGAGGCTGGAACGAAAATGGCAAGAGGAATGGGAAGACCCTGAAGCCACCACGGCACAGTGGACAAGACGCCTAATACCGGATATCAGGGGATGGAGTAATAGGAGACACGGCGAAACCAACTATTACCTGACCCAATTCCTAACGGGCCATGGTATTTTCGGCAGCTACCTCCTACGTTTTGGACTCATAGAATCCGATGAATGCTGGTACTGCAGGGAACCCGACGATCCTGAGCATACTATCTACCGATGCGACAGATGGGAAGCCATCCGGAACCGTGCATACCAGGAAGTAGGCGAAACCCTTACCCCCGAAAATACGATCTCGAAGATGCTGGAATCTGAAGCACACTGGAACACTGTAGTAGGATTCATCACCCAGGTGATGAAAAAGAAGGAGGAGACAGAGAGAGGCATGGGACGATAAGGGCAGCCGAACCCGAAGTAATGCGAAAGCGGTTCCGGGGCGGTTGGAAGAACAGAGGTGGTTTTTAGTCAGTAAGAGTCTGACAGTACCCAGGGGACTAGTCCCGAGGGTCTCCATGCAGGATTTTCCACCTTGATACAAAAAAAAAAAAAAAAAAAAAAGGTTAGGTTAGGTTAGGTTAGGTTAGGTTAGGTTAGGTTAGGTTAGGTTAGGTTAGGTTAGTTTTTGTTAGGTTAGGTTAGGTTAGGTTAGGCTAGGCTAGGTTGGGTTAGGTTAGGTTAGGTTTTATTTGGCTCGGCTCTGCTTGGCTTGCCTTGGTTTTGTGTGGTCAGGTTAGGTTATGTTTTGGCATAAGGCTTAGCATCCGTATATGAAGAGTTATAGTTTAACGTTATGCCCTAATGAAAAAATTTTGGGGATGAATTTTCCGGAATTTTCCGGATAAAATGTTGATTTATATCTTTTGTACATCTAGAGACCCTAAATTAAAAGAGACCGGCAAAAAAATTTGGCGCGAAAAAACGGTGCCCACGGATCATGCGCACTGATTTTTGAAAGTTTTTGGTGACATTGCCGGTGTAAACTGCAGCAAAGCCAAAAATGGCGATTGTTTTTGTTTATTCAATGTGTATTTGTTTACCGGCTCCGTAAAAAAGAGTCAGATTTTGAACGCAAACATTGAAAGTGCTTACCAAGACAACAAAACACTTAATGCTGTTCAGCTATTACTGATAGCCACCAATTAAGTCGGATTTATTAAATTTCTAATGGAGAGCAAAACAAAAACATCCGCCATTTTTAACTGTGCTGCCTTTCGCAGCGGCAGTTTTGCCAAAATTCCGAAAATTCCAACATATTAGTGCGCATGATCCGTGGGCACCGATTTTTCGCGCCAATTTTTTTTGCCAGTCTCTTTTAATTTAGGGTCTCTATGTACATCTGAATCTTGACGGTGACCTTGTCTTATCTGGTGCTAGAAAAAAGATTGCGTTTTCATTTTCCCTATTTTGGAATAATGATGTTACCATTGAAAATGATTTATTAAATTTTTTTTTCCGGCTCGTTTCAAAGTTAATTTTTTACGCCCCTGTACTTCAATGGCGTGAAATTTCTCGCAAGCTTTTTTTTTTTCTTGCAACTGTAATTAATAAAATTTTATTATACATATGCAAACTTTGTCGTTAACATTGAAAAAAAAAAAAAAAAAAAAAATTACCGCATCGTTTATCATTTCAAATACAATTACTACGAAATTTAACAAAAAATATTGTTTGCGGTTTTAAAAAATTAAAAAATAAAAGAAAAGAAGAGCCAAGGCTTTTAAGCTTAATCGGAAAATATTTCCAGCAGTTGCTGTTCACAGTTATTCCTCTGAAAATACGGAGTTTTTTTAGTTTCGATCGGTAATGGAAGTGAAAATGGGATCCTCCTTCAAGAACTTAAATTATGCAACATGTAAAACACTTACGTCTGACATTTTGCCGAAATGTCAAACGGTGCCGAGCCGTGTGTTTCCTTTCGGTTATCTTCGTTATTTTTCGTATTCGGAAAAAATAAACAAAAATCAAAATGGCCGAACCTAGAACTTTTAGCATTGATGAAGTTGATGGATTTGTTACATTTATACAGAATGTAAGTACGAATATTTGCCGTATTCATAATTAAACGATATTTCATTAGTCGTGCTTTGATTTTTTAATATTTTTACCGGTCGATTTAACGGGAAAATTCTTGTGTCGCAATAGAAAAATAATCATTATCATCCTGCGATTCTTTCCCTTTCCTTGTTTATCTTGATTTATTGGCTTTTTTTTTCTTGCAGATTGAATGGAAGGATCCATGGCTTGTGGGTCTTATTATTTTTCACATAACAGTTACCCTTACAACAGTTTTTACTAGAAATCATGGAAACTTTCAAGTCGCCTTGTTCTTGATCCTATGTAAGTAGTTTTTAAATAAGTGCACTTGATGGCCTTGGCTCTGTATAACCATGCATTTAATTTGATTACAAATTAAAATTCATGAATATTTGACAAATGGTAAAATTGTTTGTTTTTCTTTTTCAGTATCGTTAGTGTATTTTTCAGAGAGTATTAATGAGCTTGCTTCAAATTATTGGAAGTAAGTGTTATTTAAATGATTTCGAGAAAAAAAAAAAAAGAAGTATATAAATCTTTTTTTTTTTTCTTTTTTTTTTTGCAGTTTGTTTTCTAGGCAGCAGTATTTTGACAGTAAAGGGATATTTATTTCATTAGTATTTTCAGCTCCTATATTACTTAACTGCATGGTTTTAGTGGTAAGTTTGGATCTGTGAAATATTGACGATCCATTATGTTTATTCCATTTATTTTCTTTTCAGGCTAGCTGGCTGTACACATCTGGTCAGTTAATGACTAAACTTAAAAGAGCCCAGCTTCAAGCTCAGTACAATAAACAGAATCGACTTAACAATGAAAGAAAATTAGAAAAACGAGGTGCTCACTATACAAATTCTGACCTCATCCATAGATTAAGGCATAGAAGCGACAAAAACGACAGTGATGTTTCTGACGAGAAAACAATAGATGCAACTGGGATTAAATCCTCTAATTCGGATTTAACTGACTGAAGTAATTTTTTTTTTTTTTTTTTTTGAAGATTGTTTATGAAGGTAACTTTTTTTTTTAGAATTATAGTTCCTTTAGTCGCTCTTTTGAAAAGTTTAATCTTTGTCAATGTTCTCTCGGCCATTTACCATGCATCAGGAAAACTTTTTTTAAAAATCGAAATCGTTTTTATGTATATACTTTTAAATGGGATTTTTGAAGAATAATTTTTTTTCTGGGACCAAATTTTTTTGTGTCATTTAAATGTTGGAACGTTGTCTCATATTTTTTGAGTGTTCTTTTTTTTTTCATAATTTTTTACCGAGAGAACTTAACAGTAACTAAAAAATAGTACCAGAAAAAGTTATTGATTGGATGTTGTAGCAGCAATATTTTTATGGTGCCCAACGTGAAGTGATTCCATCGCTTTAACTATAATTTATTATAATCGTTCTAAATTAAACTGCCTTCCGGCGGAAGAAATTTGAATGTTAATATTTTAGGAATAAATTATGCAAGTGTCGCTGCCCAGCGTCACAATACTCACATATATAAAATTTTTGAATTTTTCCGCTAGAGGCTGAAACGCAAAGGCGATCCATTTTTCGAAATTCATTCAATCCATTTTTATTAACATTAACCGAATAAGGTACATGTCATTCTTTTTGGAGACCATAAGTTTTTGTATTTGACGTATGTAAAGTTGTCAAATTCACAAGTACAAAAAAAAAAAAATTATAATTATAAATCTAACTTGCCAGCTTAACGTGATTTAAATTCACAATCTGCTAAATTTTAAGCTTATTTTTGTCTTCTATTTCTCATCACATGACGAATTTAAAAATAAAAATATATTAATCGAATGTTAACAAGTATCACCCTAATCAGTACAAGAAGTGCCAGCTGTAAATAACAATTATTTCAATCAAAACAAATTTTTATTAAATATTATTTTTTGAAAATCACTTCGATTAATATTTTGGACGCTTGTCTGCAATCTAATTTCAGTAATAATAATTGTAAAGTTCTTAATATTACTGGTTTTAATGTACATAGGTGTTGATTAACCTTTAGGTTTTATATTATATGCATAACTAGTCAGATATTTTTTTACTTCGAAGAAAATATGAATAAAATATTTAGGTCAGAGAAATACCCCTCCCTTGTTTTTGTCTTTTAGATATGAAAGAGTATAGACTTTTTAATCATTCTTGTCATTGTTTTAAAAACTGCTTGCTGTATCAAATTACTACTGTATAATTGATCTCGTTGGGGATGTCAATGACAATTTTAAAAATTGGAAACGATTTTTTTTTTCTACCATTCCAAAGTCGATTTTTTATAGCATAGATTCATCGACCAGATCTCATTCTCTTTTTTTTTTTTTTTTTTTTTTTTTTTACTTTTCCTGAGGAACTCCTTTAATATCGTTTTTTTATTTCAGTTATGTGATGAATAATTAATACTATATAAAATCTTTTTTGTAATATTTAGGCCAGTATTTTTTTTACAAAATTTTTATAATTTACAGGGACGCACAATATTGTTGTCCTTGAGATTTAAGATTATGGATTTTATAAAGTCGGAAATCGGAAGTTGTTTTTAATAAACTTTCCGAATGAAGAAATCGATTATCAAGAAATGAGATTAAGTTTGATTATACTGTATTAGAATTTGCTTATAAATAAAATTTTTAAATAAGTATTTGGTTTCTGATTGCACTTTAAATTTTTGTATCCAAAATATTCTAATGTTTCTGACAAATTTACTCTGTAAAAATTTTTTCTGCTTAACGCACTTTTGTCATCTCTATGTTTCTGTCCTTCATTTGCTTTCCCGTCCTTACCCGCAAGTTGAACAAAACCAGTAACGAATACGAATTTTGAAACTCGTCGTTTTAGCGCCAAAAGCCGTGTCACGTGTGACGTGTCACTTGTTACACATTCTTCTGTGGTCTATGGTAAGCAAGCCGTTGAGCTTTGCATCGTATTTTTGGATTTTTAATTTAAAAAGCGTTAAATATCAAGTTTTATTCCATTTATATTTATTATTAGATTAGATTATTCAATGACACACAATAATTTTAAACAAAATGGGTGCCGGCTATGAGTTAGAAGACAAAGACAAATTAATATTTGTAAGTATATTATCCAGATTAGGTTATGTTTTTAAAAACGTTCATTTAGTTACAACTTTTTTTTTTGTTTTTATCATCAGAGCGAAGAAGATTTACCGTACGAAGAGGACATATTAAGGAATCCATTTTCTGTAAAACATTGGTTGCGATATGTCGATCATAAAAAGCCTGGACCTAAGAACCAGACCAATGTCATATTCGAAAGGGCTCTCAAGGAACTGCCTGGAAGTTATAAGTTATGGTACAATTATTTGAGACTGAGGAGGCAACAGGTGAAAGGGAAATTTGTAAGAGATCCAGAATATGAAGATGTTAATAATGCATTTGAAAGAGCATTGGTGTTTATGCACAAGGTAAGTTACTATAAATTAATTCTTCGGAAAAGAAATATTTTTAATTTTTATTAATTATTTTTTCAGATGCCAAGGATCTGGATTGATTATTGTGAATTTATGATGAATCAAAATTTCATAACAAGAACCAGACGTTTATTTGACAGAGCTTTACGAGCTTTACCAATAACTCAACACCATCGAATATGGCCCTTGTATTTAAAGTTTGTAACTAGTCATGATATCCCAGAAACAGCTGTTAGAGTGTTTAGAAGATATTTAAAGCTTTGTCCAGAAGACACAGAAGATTACATAGAGTATTTAACAGAAGTAGATCGTTTAGATGAGGCAGCGATAAAATTAGCTGAAATTGTTAACAGAGAAGATTTTGTGTCAAAGCATGGAAAATCAAAACATCAATTATGGAACGAACTATGTGCACTTATTTCAAAAAATCCTAGAAAAGTAAGATCCCTTAATGTGGATGCCATCATCCGAGGGGGGCTAAGGAGATATACTGATCAGCTAGGACATTTGTGGAATTCATTAGCTGATTATTACGTGAGGAGTGGCTTGTTTGATAGGGTAATTATTTTGGTTATTAATAGTTTTGCAAGCGGAATTTTATGGTTAATTTTTTTTTTTATTATTTTTAGGCTAGAGATATTTATGAGGAAGCCATCCAAACGGTCACAACTGTTCGGGATTTCACACAGGTATTTGATGCCTATGCTCAGTTTGAAGAATTGAGTTTGAGTAAAAGAATGGAGGAGGCATCTAATAATCCAAATCCTACTGAAGAAGGTATTAATTTGTAAATTGTGTTAATTTAGAACAAAATTTATTAAGTTGTCGAATATTGATTACAGATGACATCGACTTGGAGTTAAGACTGGCTAGATTTGAGAATTTAATGGAGAGGAGGCTGTTGCTTCTAAATTCAGTTTTACTTCGACAAAACCCTCATAACGTTCACGAGTGGCATAAAAGGGTTAAATTATACGAGGATAAACCGTTAGATGTAAAATTTTAGCATTTCACGTTTTTTTTTTTTTTGAAAAATTTAAGTTGGACCTAATTTGTTTTTTAATTTCAGATAATAGCTACCTACACCGAGGCAGTTCAAACTGTTGAACCGAAGTTAGCAATCGGAAAACTTCATACGCTGTGGGTTTCATTTGCAAAATTTTACGAAGAAAACGGGCAGATGGAAGATGCTCGTTTGGTTTTCGAAAAAGCAACTCAAGTTCCATACACGAAGGTTGAGGATCTCGCTTCCGTTTGGTGCGAATGGGCTGAGATGGAAATTAGGCACGAGTGCGTGTTTTTTCGAATTTTCGTAAATTGCAATCGAATGATAAGTAGGGTTATTTTAAGGGGGAATTTTCATGATGAGAAAAAAGGCGAATACGATCGCGAACTCCTATCGCACGATAGTCGAGATCGCGACGTGTGTTCAAAAATTTTTCTGAATATTTGCCGCCATCCAAAATGGTGCGCGGGAAGTGTTGGACCCCAAATAAAAATTTTCCTGCGGGGGGGTGTAATTTTTGTTCATCCATTTTTCTAGCTACGGTCCTGGAAATAAAAACCGCCGAGGGTTTCTAATGCATTGATCTTAAATCGCTGAAATTTATTAATGCTTCGTTTTTTTTTTTTTTTTTTTTTTTTTTAGAAATTACACAGAAGCTCTGAAGCTAATGCAGAGAGCAACCGTACCTCCATCCAGAAAAGTCGACTACCACGACGAAACTGAAACCGTACAAACGCGACTGTATAAATCCCTCAAAGTTTGGTCGATGTATGCCGATTTGGAAGAAAGCTTCGGAACTTTTAAGGTAAGAAAATTTCGAATTTTTTAAAAAATTTTTTTGTTTTGCTCAAAATTTAAAAACGAATTCTCCATTTTTTTTCCAGACATGCAAAGCCGTTTACGACAGAATTTTGGATTTGAAAATCGCCACTCCCCAAATCATCATAAACTACGGTTTATTTTTGGAGGAGCACAATTACTTCGAAGAGGCCTTCCGGGCTTACGAGAAAGGGATCGCCTTATTCAAATGGCCGAACGTTTACGACATTTGGAACACTTACCTCACTAAATTTTTAAAAAGGTACGGCGGGACGAAATTGGAGAGAGCGAGGGATTTGTTCGAGCAGTGCTTGGAAAATTGCCCCCCGAAATTTCCAAAACGTTGTTTCTTTTGTATGCGAAATTGGAAGAGGAGCACGGGATGGCGCGTCACGCCATGGCCGTGTACGAAAGGGCAACGGCCGCAGTCCCTCCGGAGGAAATGTTTGAGTTGTTTAATATTTACATTAAAAAAGCTGCCGAGATTTACGGGGTGCCGAAAACGAGGCAGATTTACGAGAAAGCCATCGACGTTTTGGATGAGAATAACGCGAGGGAAATGTGTTTGCGTTTCGCGGAAATGGAAACGAAATTGGGAGAGATTGACAGAGCGAGAGCGATTTACGCTCATTGCAGTCAGATGTGCGATCCCAGGGTGACCGCCGTTTTCTGGCAGACTTGGAAAGAATTTGAAGTTCGACACGGGAACGAAGACACGATGAGAGAAATGTTAAGGATAAAAAGAGCCGTTCAAGCTACTTACAATACTCAGGTATTTATTGTGAATTTTAATTTTTCAGAAAGTAAAATTAAAAACAAAATTTTAATTTTTTAAATAAAAAAAAATTATTTTATTTTTAATTTAAAAAAAATTTTAATCTTAAATTTTAAAAAAAATATTTTAATTTTTAAAATTCAAAAGAATTTAATTTTTCAAATTAAAAAAATTTAATTTTTAAAATTAAAAAAATTTAATTTTTAAAATTTATTTTTTTCTGTTGTGTAGGTTAATATGATGTCGGCGCAGATGTTATCAGGTCTTGGTACTGCATCAGGAACGATAGCCGATTTGGCCCCTGGCGCGAAAGATGGTATGCGATTACTGGAGGCTAAAGCTGCTGAAATGTCCGTTTTTGAAAAACCAGCCCCCAAAGGAGGGAATATATTGTTTGTTAGGGGTGAAACTCAAATGCAGACAAAGGAAGGTTTGGATTCCAAAGTTGTTAATCCTGATGAAATCGACATAGACGATATCGAAGAGGATAATGAAGGAGATGAGGAGGATGAAAATACAGGTTAATAATTTTTTTTTTTTTTTTTTTTTGCTGCTTTTTTGGGAGATTTCTCCCTAAGGAAGTTGATGAAACTATATTATTAATCCTTCTCATTTATGTGTTACAGATGTTCCTGTGGAGAAAGCAATACCAGCTGAAGTTTTTGGAAGCCTTAATCCGAGTGCGAGATAAAGCGTAAATAATGTAAAAAATCCAGAATTAAAAATTCGGTTATAAGTGATATTTTTCTACAAATTCATATTCTCGATAAAATTTCCCGTAAGGTATTTACTGTCGTGCTATGAGCACTGATGTCAATAGTGATAGTTTTTGATCATCAAAAAGTACTTCGTCGATAGATTGAAAGTTTGTCAAAAGAACGCAAAAGTACTAGTATTTTAAATAATTAATAATTTTTAAAATTACTTGCACTTTGGCGGAGGCCTTGTGGGTGAAGAAAGAGGGGGCAGATTAAACACATAAACAAACTATTAAAACGTTCCGAATAAATTAACATAAAGACAAAGAAGGTTAAAGGAAAAGATGAAACGAAGAAAACATATAAAAGGACATGAAGGACACAAGACCATATGCAGGACACAAAACTTCAGTGCCACATCAACAACTGGGTTCGGAGATATTTCAGACATGGAATTAGT